>OY776078.1:38168563-38535417 GCA_963675205.1 Catocala nupta
TGTATTCATCTGAAGAAAATGGATACTACTCCGGAAAAAGCCGCTTAAGTCGTTGCTCTAATTGAAGCGGACCAGAACTAGAGTGCTGTGTGAGTGAGTGAGTATCAGCTGATATTCAGTTCGTCTTGTGTACCACCGCTATCGGGAGACTGGTGGCTATGAACGACGAAGAGGATCTGATCGAACCAGAGCTACAACACAGCGCGACAACCGATTTCTAGTAACGACGGCATTGCGAAATCGTCGTCTGACTGCCGTTGACCTTGCACATCATCTTCAAGAGATGCGTGAAGTGGACGACAGCCGGTGAACAGTCAGAAGAAGACTTGCTGAAGGAGTTCTGACCATGCATAGGCCAGCAAATGGCCCCAAACTGACGCCAGCTCATCGCCGGGCCCGTCTTCAATTTGCACCAGAACATGTGTACAGGACAGTCGACCAATGGAGAGCAGTCCTGTTCTCAGATGAGTGCAGGATGAAAAATATTTAAATTAGGTCGTACATGGCTAATGCAAATAGGTTGCTTGCCATAAGGATCAATTCACGATATATGTCTTGCCTCCAACAAGAACTGTTTCTTTCCATTCTCGTACGTCATTGAAGCCTCGTAGATAGCTTTACCTGGGCTCATAACAATTCATACTTGATAATTGTCCTTCACAATTCTTACAAGATCGTCGCTTAAAGCCAACATCCATTTGTTTGCTCGCAATCGCCTCACCCAGTGAATGACAGAGATGCTACGAACTGCACATTTATTTCTGACAACAGCTGTCAGCAAGTTAATATAACGCATTACAAAATGAGCAGCCTTTTGATATAGAGGATCATCTACCGATACATTGCGCCAACTCAAGCATGTACACCAGTGCAGCTCTATCCTCGCAGCCCAGCATGACCTGTTCTTATCGGTATCGGCTTCAAAAAACTCAGAACCCTCGGCATATTCGCACCTGACACTTTGTATGGGTTCATATGCTCTGGTATATCTAGAGCATCTAATATAGTGGTGTGAACATCGAATGGAGTCGTCTACCTATTTGCGCTCATCTCCAAAGCAGCTTATAGACCCGGTCGTCACCGCTTTAACTCTTTGGGTAATATAACACATACAAATGGAAATCGTTCCTCCATTCTACCTTGAAATGTTTTTCTAATTTTACCAAATCTTGGTCCATGATCTGACATAACTAGGACCAACGTATCCTGAAATTGGCGCCGATCATACAAAGTCTTTAAGAGTTTCAACACCGACGTGTCTGCTACCGAGAGCATATTAAGGTCATCATGAGTGAGATCCGATATAATTGTGTGGCAGAATCGCATTCCGTCTAGGAGTAGGAATTGATCTGTTAAATTGAGCATCAGTTGGTACTGCGGCGTATCTCCAACGCAGAATCTATCGGTGCTTTGTGGTAACTACGCACGATAATTTGCCAAAGCCTCCTCCATAAATAAGTTTCTAAGATAATGGTCAGTCGGCTGATGAAGGAAACCGTTATGTTTGTACTGACAGCTACCTATCCATGGCATGTCTTCTAAGTAAGCTGTACGATATTCCTTTTTCTTGAGATTGTAAAATATAAAAGGCAAAGAATCCAAGATACGGTTATTCTTTAAATCTTGTCTTACATTGGGGAGCTCGTACTCAGTGTGTCCGCTTAGAATAGGAAACAACAAAGGATTTTAATTAAATATTCGTAAGTTTTGGCATATTTCTTATGAAACCGATTCTTGATGTGGAATCGAACATTAGTATGAGTACATTTTAATTGTTTTGTCATCCTGGCAAAGGAGATTTTAGTTTTACCAAATCACGAAAGCCTGCACAGTAATACGTCCAATTCCATGCTTTACCATCACATGGTCACTATTTACGAGTGTATATTCTTCATTGTCTTTAATAAGAGTAGGTTTGCCGGAAACGTATTCTTTATTTCTTTTGTAAATGATATATTGGTATATACATTTAATATCACTCATAATATTCATTCTATTATCCACCACCTTGCACTTCGAGTACACTTAACCCAATCTTCTCCATAGCATATAATTTCAGGTATCTGCTTACGTAATTTATATTTCTTGGCCGCTTCTTTTGAATAGGGATCTATTCGAGGTACTACACACTCAAGTCCAATATCTTCTGCCTCATATTGAGATTTACTTTTATTTATACCGCAGTGTGTATTTATGTAGTATACAATATAAAATAAAATGAATACTAACGTGACTTGCTCTATCCGTGAGCAATGGCATCTCCTTATAATAACCATGCGTAATTTACTAACGTTAAAACCATATTCACGTGTTACCAAAGCCTCGTGCATTGTAAATGAGTAACTAACAAGTAACAAGCCAATATCATTTTTACGAAGGATGTTTTAAACGCAAATTAAAAACAAGTATAATAATATTGTTTGATATTTATACATCTTGAGGAAATATCTACACACTACGACATTTTAACGTGCAGCAATTTGTGTCATACAGTAGTAAAACGTAACAAAGTTGTCATACATTTATAATATCTGCGAGCGTACTGACTATGCATCGGCCTTAATTTTTGTGAAAAGTGTTTGTGAATCACTTTGTTAATATGTCTATGTATGTATATTTTATTACATATCATATAAATCATAATATATGCACTCGAGTGTATTTTATTATACATACTTACAAAATAGATATGTCATTTATTTTAGTTTACAAACTAGTTTAGTTAATAAGACTGTAAACAATATGAAAAGCTTTGCTATTCTTCGAGTGGGACAGCGCGGGTTTTTTTACCTTTTGTGTTATTTGAATTGCTGTCCTAAGAAAGCTCAAGACAACTTTACGCGGACTAAAGGCATAGTACATTAATGTACTGCGCTGTGGGTCAGCGCAGAAGCCACCCAACCCGTTAACTGCGCGGGTAAGGAGCATGCAGCTATTTATCACAACTGTCGCTACATTATCTCTTCACACGCTACATACAGATGTAAATCTTAAATACTTTTATCATGGATCACATTAGTTGCGCCGCTATGAACTATGAAAGGAACAGGTTGGTTTTAATAGTACAGTATGAAAATAGGTCTGTAAAATTGGAACAAAGAAAAACAGATACTATACTACGATACTAGCGTGACCGCTAGTTGCCAAGTGGTCAAAATTCGACCATAATTGATTTAAATTTGAAGTTTGATCGGTATTATGGTTTTATTGCCTATAACTATACCCTTTTTATCACATTTCATTTAGTCACCTACTCTACATACATATGTAACCATAGTTACGAAGAAATCTACGACATCAGCCGGAAAATACCGAAATACTACGACCGTGATTCGACTGCTTGTGTCAAATAAATAGTTGTGTGCGTGTAGTGTTTTTTCATTAATTTAATGTTTTATATTTTATTAATATATTAGGTTTCACCACTCCTTCTCCATATAAATGTTAACTGTGCCAAGTTTCATACTCCTCTGTCCGCGCAATTTTCGTATAAAAGGGTACAAAGTTTTTGCTTCACGTATTAATATATAGATATGTGCAATAAACAAGCGGATCTTTTATACAATATATCAGACGAAGGATCTTGGTAAATCCCAGAGCATAGCAATTTACAAACGATTTATTCAAATCAACAATAGTATGAAACGGTAACTGAATGAAACGAACTTAACTTTGTATAGTTAATTAAGGATACCCATTTACATAATATTGTCTTATGTTTACGCGAATACTATACATTAAAATTGAACAGCGGAACGGATTTTATCGTGATTTATGTGAAACCACTACATTTATAATATTTAAACTATTTAAATCAATTAACTATTTAGATTTACACTTCCCCTTTATTAACGTAGAATGAGCTCACGTTTCATAAAGTCTAGCATCTGTGTTAATTTATATTCAGGTATTTTAAAATAACTACACTTCAAGTAAATGAAATTATTCTCCTCATGTCTATGGCTGCTCGAAAGCAATTTATATTTGTATTCTTGGTACTTTGATACACATTATTTGAATATTCAACTTAGAATAAATTGTTTTCTCGTTGTGCTCTTTACAAATAAAACATTTCATCCGGGTTTCTGGTTATTTTATTGTTAATAATCAAATGAAAATCTAGATTATTTTTATTTCTAAGATAAACGTGTCGAGAGTAAGTTGGCTGTACATAGTCTCAAGCTAATATCCGCGACAGAATAGACAGAAGTGATTTAAACCTACATTTCGCGAGCTAGGAGTATTAGTCCCGCGTAAAACAAGGCAGCCCTATTACCGGTCATACCTTCAGACTTCGTTTTGCTACTGAGAATCCCTTGACAGAACCGAGACTCGGAAACGATACTATGCACATCAGTCGCGTGACGCACTCGAAATGCAACGTTACTTTGTAAGAAACTGTAGTCGAAAACTTGCAACCTTACGGTATTTGTATGGGACGTAGTAGCTAGCCCCAATGCGAGAGCGATATGGTCGTTTATTAAAAAAAATAACGAAAAGTAACATCCGTAACTGTGTATAATTAAGGTATTTAGATTACAATATAGTAATTACTCCAACAGTCTAATCATACTGGATATTCCACAGAAAAGGAATACAAATGAAGGCATCAAGATGCCTATTAGCATTAAGAATCTTCTTAATGCTAATAGGCAAAGGCAAAATGGTTTAGTATATTGTGCACGGTTGACGCAGTGGCTCACTGCCACCGCGCCGTGTCGTGGGTTCGATCTCACGGGAGAAAACTTTGTGTGATCCACAAATGGTTGTTTCGAGGCTGTGTGTTCTTTGTGTCCGTTGTTTGAATGTTTGTAAAGTCCGCAATACAGAATTTCTTCCTAGCGCGGGAGTTGTCTTTTTTAATGTAATGTCACATGTCTTTTTTTTTATTTTGTTTAGCATCTATTAAGGAGCATACTTAGAGTTATCACCAATAATTTTTTTTAACAGGTAGTGTGTTAAAGCAAATTCATACACGTTTCCCTCAAATTTTCAAGAATGATTAGTGTCTAAATCTAATCGCTAGTATTTATTACCAGCAGTTCGCTGCGGTTACAAGCACGTTTGTGATTATTCCATATATGTTATTTCTGAATAAATAAGCTTACTAATGGTGACAGTATTTTAAAATCGATCTAGTAGTTTTTGAGAAGGGTTAGGCCATACTCCACGACGCTGGTCCAGTGCGCGTTGGCATTCTTCACATGTCTTCGAGAGCATTGTGGAGGACAACATGCAGGTTTCCTCACGATGTTTTGCTTCATTGTTAAAGCGAGCAATAATTAACTATTTAATATGCGCATAACTTAGAAAAGTCAGAGATGCGTGCCTTGGGATCGAACTCTGCGACGCAGACCGCTGGTTTCTCACTAGGCTACCGCTTAAAGAAATTATGTTGTTTATATTGTCATCCCTCAGCCTTGATGCCTGCCAGTAACTCATGGTTACGCTATTGAATCATAATTTTGGTATTCTAAAACTCGTATGTACAAGGTATTACGGCCGTTATACTATATGTTAGTAACTATTCCTAGATACAGTAGAACGATGAATATTTGATAATATCAATGAAATGGAACAATAAGGTGCTGTAGTTATATTTACATTCATATAGACTTAGCGTGTATCTATAAAGTAGTATGAAGAGCTGTTTATGATATGTTATGATATTAAATGTTATGGTCAAGTAAAACTTGCATGCCTAATGGTTGAATATGGTAAAAGAACCTAAAATTGTATTAGCTTATAAGATTTACAAATATATACCATTATTCGCAAATCAATAAATGAATTATAAATGTTTCAAACCCACATTTCGCCAGTTATGGGTTTTTAGACCCACAGAAAAAGGACGAGCTTATTACCCTTTACCGTCTATTTGGGCTGGGTTCTAAACCTAGTGGAGCTAATAAGAATTTGTCAAACTCTTAGTTGCTAAGGCAAACCGAATACCACTTAGTTCGACCCAAATATCGATCTCAAAACGTTATATGCTGCAGTTGTATTAACAACCAGTGCGCCGCCGAGGCAGTCAAAACTTTTCCCATCAACGGATTAATAAAAGCTACTCCATTGCATAAAGGAATGAACTTGCGATCGAGAGGCTATGGGTTCGAATTCCATCGATGGGAGTGCCGATACCGCTGCGCCACGGAGGCAGTCAAGTTAATATTAACTGGACTGCCTCCGTGGCGCAGCGGTTGTGAATGCGACTGCTTAGCATGAGGTCTCGGCTTCGAATCCCAGATTGGACCAACAAAAATTTATTGGGTTAATCTGTTAAGATATCTTAATAGCAGCCCGGAGTTAGGCAGTTAGCGGTGCTACACACCCACGTTTAATCACTCTCCGGTCGAGTCAGATTGCCGTCCCATCGGGTCATGGAAATTAGGGAACAGAAGGTGCACTTGTGTTTGCGCACATATTTGTGCACTATGTCTTCTGCACAAATGGCCTCCGTTAATATTGGCCGTCGCGACCGAAATTTGAGACATTGTTATTGACTGATCACGAATACTAGTAATTTGTAATACAAAAACTACTTTGTATTACATTTAAAAATAAGTTTTACTTAACACATTCTTATTTTATTTATTTCAATGGCATAGCAATGTTTAATAATAATTATTATTATTTATTTCTTAATTTACAAGACACAAGACATTACATGGTGAACAATAGTGGTACTGCGTGTAACAATGCATAGTAAGTCGCTGCACCCGAACTAGGTAGAACCTGTATCATAGTTGTTGTGTGTGTGTGTGTTTGTGTGTGTGTGTGTATGTGTATGTTGTGTGTGTGTGTGTGTGTTCTTATTTTATAATATTTAGTAGTGATGCCGATTCTTCATAATTCTGATTTTGGAGCCAGATCATCAATTTCATATTACACTTTTTATTATATAGAAAGACACAAAGGCAAGGTTAAAACCTTTAAACAAACGAGGTTTTGAATTTATTGTTGTAAACAATTGATACAGGTCTTCTACTCCCTTCCTCGAGCACCGAGTCATAAATAGTGGTTGAATGTTTTCTTAGCACAGTGTTAAGAATAAATAATTGCCTTACATTAAGGACTCGACAGGAGCTATAAAGTTCAGAAGATAGGAATCTGTATATGCGGAATGTACTAACCTTCAGGACAGCTCGAACAGCTCTTTCTAATATTAGTATCCTTGATTTACATGATCCACCCCATATTGTGATGCAATATAAAAGCAGACTCTGACAAAGAGTGAAGTAAACAATGCGAATAGTCTTATAATCAGCAATTTCACGCAGGTTTTTAAAGATATAAATAAGATTACGTACATGGTTTGACAAAGACACTATCTGATTCTCAAAATTTAGATTCTGATCAAGCAAGACACCCAAATACTTGACTCTTTTTGATCTTGTCAGTAACGGGCATTCACAGCTTGTTCCCGGTGCAGAAAAACATTCATGGGCAATAAGATTTAAGTTAGCTGGTGGCTGACTAACATTTCCAATTGAAAAGGTAATGTATGAAGTTTTACATATATTAAGAGACAAAATATTTATATTAAGCCATTTCATTACATTATTCATACCGTCTTGAGCGTATTTGAATGTGTTTGTCCAAGTATCTGCATAAAAGCATAGTGCCGTATCATCTGCAAAGGATAAGACCCTCCCATAGTCAAGCAGGAGCCTACTCAAATCATTGATGTATACTAAGAATAAGGATGGACTCAAGACACTGCCCTAGGGAATACCAAATGTCACTGCGACGTCGTGGCTTACATATTCACCAATCCTAACACACTGAGTTCGATCGTTCAGCATTAGATATTGATCAGCAGTAGTCTGCCACCAGATTTAGCTGAGTACCTCGTATTCCCAAGCGCTCCAACTTGCGAATCAGGAGAGGGACAGAAACCGTCTCAAACGCCTTAGCCAGATCTAGAAAGATTGTGGGACATTTTTTTCCCTTATCAAAATAGGATGAGAAATGGTCAGTTAATGAGTAAATGAGATTTGATCATTGACATCAGAGGTTGATAAGCCAGGTCGAAAACCAAACTGATTATTTGAGAGCTAATTATTATCTGCCAGGTATTTAACGAGTCTTGTGTTGAATATCCGTTCCATTATTTTAGATAGAGAAGTCAATATAGAGATTGGTCTATAGTTATTGACACAATGACCGTCACCACCCTTCAAAATAGGTCGAATGAGCGCCCGTTTCAAAGCGCTTGGGAAGACTCCATTAGCAAGAGTTAGCCTACATATATGAATGAGCGATCGTATAATTAGTTGCTTGTGGCGCTTTAGGATCCCAGCTGATATTCCATCCCATCTCACAGCACGAAATCGTGAGTTAAATACCCAGTACAAGTGTTGTTTGGTCAGCAAGGAGACTAAAAACTGTCCCCGGTAAAAGACTATAACAATAGCCCCTTATTTTGTGGGAACTAATCTATAAGTGGTTAAATGGGGATGTAATATACGTCTGTATTCCACTTCGGGAATACAAGTGTAAAACTATATATTGATCATCCCCTTCCCTTTAATATGGCGAAAGGAACGATGGCTGGCCTACACGTCGTACTTCTTCGCTCTTGGTTTTATGGATTCTGGCAATATTTTCTCTTACCTAAACATTTTAAAGTTCTTAAACTTTCGCGATTTGTACACATACTTAATATAATGTTAGACAACGGGTCTTAATCGCGATAAAGTATTTAAACGTCGGGTAATCAATAGGTATTTATTACCTTTTAAATACTTTATCGCGAGTAAGACCCGTTGTCTAACATTATATTAAGTATTTTAGAGTTCATCTTGGACTGCAATATGGTCTCGCGTTGTTTTGATTCTGTGTACACGTAAGCGGATGCTCTTATTATACCATAAACTACTACAAGAATCTAACTTTAAAATACTACTTATTGCTTGAGTGTTTTATGGATGATAAGTAGTTTAATGGTTGCAGTTTCTCACAGAAAATATTTGTAAAAGACTGTAAATTTGGCTATTAAAAAGAGTGGCCGTGGATTTCTTGCCTTTTCTTCTCATTGGTTCTACGCTGCTTGCTTTGCTAAATTCACTTTAGTAAGTGTAACTTTGAGACCACATGAATAAACTAACTGAATAAAAATGGTGCTGTAGTGTAAATATCACTACAACACCTGAATTGTTACATTCCATTAATATTAATAAGTATTTATTGTTTGCATTTAGATTTGTATAATTAAAAACATATGGTTTTAAGGCTGGAACACCTAGTAGATAAGAATTGTAAAATACCAAAATAGTGATCCAATCGCAATTTAATACAGAGATATTTCTTAAAGATAATTTCGCATAGGCTTGATCTTTTGCCTGATCGTAGTACTATCGAACTATTAAGCAGCGGTAGCCCAACGGATGAGACATTGGACTTCCATCTAGAGGTTGCGGGTTCGAATCCTACCCGTTACACTACCGACATGAACACAATCTTAACACAGGCATACCGGCGTAGCTGGAGTGGTTAACTACTAACAATATTCTATATATGTATATTAGTAATTATCAATCCAAATTGCTAGTAATCTTATAAAAAAGAATTTTACAACTCTAAACTTTGACATTCATAAGTGATATTTCTAAATGAATATATAATAAATAATTTGACAAGCTTTTGCCTGCGCCTTCGCTCGCGTTGATGTAGATTTTGTCACTAAATTTTTATCGAAATCATTACCTTTTTACTAGATTTAAGCTACCCGATGTCATTTTCTGTACCCCTGACTATGTGTTTCCGAAATTTCATGATGATCAGTTAAGTAGTTAAGGCGTGAAAGCGTAACAAACAAAATCACATTCATGTATTTATAATATTAGTTAGGATATCGAGTAATATAGTAATTAGATTGTGAAATAAACAGGCTTTTCTCCAAACGGGCACTAAAAGATTTTGACCGAGTTGGCTGCGCATGAACAGTACCTTCTCAAGCAGCAAGCATTTGCATAAGATAAGAAAAGTCTTATGTAACAACGTAACCCCGCGCTACTACTGACGACGTCTTCGCAGATAAACCTAATAACATTTTGCCTACCCGGATATCTATACTAATATTATAAAGCTAAAGAGTTTGTTTGTTTGGTTGGTTAATCGCGCTAAATGTCAGGAACTACTGGTTCAAATTGAAAAATTCTTTTAGTATTGGGTAGCCTATTTATCGAGAAAGGCTATAAGCTATATAACATCACGCTACGATCCACAGGGGTGACGCAGTAACGATAAACGCGGGTGAAACCGCAGACTAGTTGAATATAAGACCTCATATGTGTCAGTCACATTGACTACCGGTCCACTACCGATACCTATAGATATAACTACTGAGTTAACTTGTATTCAATTTAGCACTAGCACGCCTGCAGCGTGCTTTAATGAGATCCTCGTAGAAAATAGACATGTAAGTAAACTTTAAGAATTATATTTTGACCGCATAGCGTAGACATTTATTTGGTCGCCTCATCACTGGTACTACGCCGAGTGTTGTGGGTTCGAATCCCACACGGAACAAAAATTTGTGTGGTCCATAAATGGTTGTTCCGAATCTGGATACTCTTTGATTGAATGTTTATAAAACCCCTCCTAATGCGGAGCTGTCTTTTTAAGAACAAAATAAAGGAAAAGAAAGCCTAAAAGTAGGTGTAGGTAATTGATTTACTGTAACAAAAATTAATACATCGCATTTGCCTTATTCTGAAATCACCGCTTTAAGTAGTATAAAAATATATAACCTTTAGTACAATATTCGGATTTGCTCGTATAAGATCGGCCATACTATTTATGAATCACATATTTTGTATGTGTGAGGAAATAACCTAAAAAGCTCGACTCGTGGGCAGTGACCTTTTACAGCACTGCGTCATCCGTGCATACGATATAAATACCTTTAATAACACAAAAGACACTATAAACAATGTGATTTATCCTTTACGTTAAAAGAAAGTAAGTTTCTCTGCTTTGCCTCCATTAAAAAGATTCCTTTTATTATTCGTCACTGTAATTATTAGAAAACAATTGCATTCTATTTTATCGAAACAATAAAAGTATTTATAATATAATATTTCTGATATTTATTTTTATTCATAGATACCTTAATAAATTATTACTCATGAAATAACATTTTTCTAAAACATTTATTTCAACTATTGTGCAAGTCGCAGTTGTTTATGAGGGTGTTCAAATATTTCGTATCTATGCTAGATGTGCATAATAATATATGAGGAATGCCTACCTGGGGACATCAGTCTGCTGAAAAATCACTAAATGCGTTCATCTCGCTATCTAAAATATGTGTGAATTGTGGTCTTAATCTGACAGGAATTCAATGATATAACTTGCAGCCCGAGGAAATCATAAGTGTGATAGAGCAGTGGATCGCACCATAACAGATAAATAAATAAACTACAAAATGATTTCGTTATTGTGTACATAATTTTTTTTAATTGCTGACCTATAATAATATTGTTTCAGGTATCGAGAGATAACCTTGTTTGTGACAACTGCTAAGCGGTAATAAGACCCGATATCCACCAAAGCGGAGAGGAGATACGTAGCGGATCGGAGATGTGAGCTGTGTGTAGCAGAGATTTAAGCTGTGAGAGCTCGAAACCAGTCAATCGAATGAAGCTTTCAGTTGTGCGAAGCGCGGGGATAAGGCAGCGTGGAAGGAGGCGTGCTGGTGCGGGCGCCACGCGGCGCTGCCGGGCTTACCGGCTACACACATCTCCGCTATGTTGCGTCGCTTGCTCGCTCGTAGATCTAAATTCTATAGAAAATAAGACATCTCCTCTCCTCTCCTCTCCGCTTGATCAATGTCCACCAAAGCTAAACGGAGAGGGGATGTCGAAATTTCGATGTCTGATTGGTTTATTTAAAACACATCTCCTCTCATCTTCTCTCCTCTCTGCTTTGGTGGATAACCGGCCTTAATGCAAGCCTTCTTCCTCAACGAGAGGTGGAAAGTGGACACCAAAATGGAATGTTATAAAGAATGAATATTTTTTTACTCGTTTGACGGGCAAGTAGACATAAACTAATATTTTAGTACCGGCGCCATTAAAGAATTGTAATAACCAGCCAGTCTTTTTAAAACTATGTCTAACTAGATTGTGCCCGCGGCTTCGCTCACGTGGCAAGTAGGTTAGGTTATGTAAGTAACAGAACTTTTTTCTAGATGAAAGGTACCCATGTCCTTTCCTATTCCCCTGACAGCGTGTATGTGACATTTCATGATGATCGGTCAAGTAGATAAAGCGTGAATGCGTAACAAGCACACTCACATTCGCATTTATAATATTTGTCAGGATGTACACAGCTGCGTTACCTAGTTGTATTGATATACAATTATAATATTCGTCAGGATGCACACTGATGCGTTACCTAGTTGTATTGATATACAATTATAATATTCGTCAGGATGCACACAGATGCGTTACCTAGTTGTATTGATATACAATTATAATATTCGTCAGGATGCACACTGATGCGTTACCTAGTTGTATTGATATACAATTATAATATTCGTCAGGATGCACACTGATGCGTTACCTAGTTGTATTGATATACAATTATAATATTCGTCAGGATGCACACTGATGCGTTACCTAGTTGTATTGATATACAATTATAATATTCGTCAGGATGCACACAGATGCGTTACCTAGTTGTATTGATATACAATTATAATATTCGTCAGGATGCACACTGATGCGTTACCTAGTTGTATTGATATACAATTATAATATTCGTCAGGATGCACACTGATGCGTTACCTAGTTGTATTGATATACAATTATAATATTCGTCAGGATGCACACTGATGCGTTACCTAGTTGTATTGATATACAATTATAATATTCGTCAGGATGCACACTGATGCGTTACCTAGTTGTATTGATATACAATTATAATATTCGTCAGGATGCACACTGATGCGTTACCTAGTTGTATTGATATACAATTATAATATTCGTCAGGATGCACACTGATGCGTTACCTAGTTGTATTGATATACAATTATAATATTCGTCAGGATGCACACTGATGCGTTACCTAGTTGTATTGATATACAATTATAATATTCGTCAGGATGCACACTGATGCGTTACCTAGTTGTATTGATATACAATTAGGAATCTGTGTACTATCACTGTACTGCGTGTGTTCTAATACAAGATCAATAGTCTATTTAAGATTATCTATAAAAAGGCTTTTATTAGTAGGTATACAGTGTGTATAATAAACTCTGTCCGATCCTTAAAGATGTTATACAGTAGCTTATTATGAGTACGTAAGTGATATCCTTTTATGTAAATCGATCAAAAAAATTACCCCATTAAATTTAATTTATTTAAAATAATATGTTAACAGATTACCCATGGCAACACCGACAACTTATTAATACCTAAGTATCACTAAAGTTTATGGTTCACCGATGCCGCGCCGCGCTACGCCGCGCCTACCTACCTACGCCTTAGAAAAATGCCGCCAAAAGTATGCCACGCTCCTCGTCCTTGTCATGTTTAGTGGAGGGTTGCTAGACTGTACGAAATTTTAGTAATTTAAGGGTAGACATGCTGATCAATACTGTACATAATAATATTATGAAGACGTTTTACAATAATATAGATTTAATAAATAAATAAATAATATTCTACACATACACACAACACCATCTAGCCCAAACTAAGCAGAGCTTGTACTATGGGTACTAGACAATGGATAAACATACATATATACTTTTTTTTTTTTTTTTTTGTATATACATACATATTATACATAGAAACACCCAGACCAAGACAAACATCCATGTTCATGCACACAAATGTTTGACTTGTGCGGGAATCGAACCCGCGACCTTAGGCGTAGCAGTCGGTTACACTAACCACTACGCCACCGAGGATAAGAAACAAGACCTTAATGGATTGGACAGGGTTTATTATACACACTGTATATAAACTATTGCTGGTATATTTGTAAATTAATTTTAGCAAATTTTGCCAGTAAGATATTAAATATTGTATACACAGACAATATGACACAGTAACACAAATGTAATCCGTAAACAAAACTTCTAGAAGTCAGAAGTGCGAGCCATAGCTCAAGGCCACTGAATGACAACCCAATGCTATTATACTACAATGCTATTATAATACAATGCTATTATACTACTATATTAGACATTACTTTTTAAAATAATAAATACTTAAAAATATATATTGATAAGACTGTATGGTGAAGGTCGTAGATATCGACCTGCCCAGCCTCTTAAGGTTAACTGCTTTCAAATACACTCGCATTATGGTCGGTTAGATGAACATCGCTCTCGGCTTGTCGTGTTTTAACGCTAATCACAATACTGATTTTATAATTAACTAGCTATTACACGCGATATTATTTTGGTTTCTTATCCTGCTGTTAAACGGTTATAACATAACAAACAGACGAAGTTACTTTTCTATCTACACGTTATAATAACATAATAAACATAAAATGCTGACTGAGTGCAAGAGTTTAAAAGGTCAATGTGCTCCAATTGTTGGAGGGTCGATACTAGCAGATAACGAATGTTTCTCTCAACCGTTTTACTCGTTTATTTGTCTTGAAATAATATATGTTAGTATCCCTTGTTGAAATATGTATTTATGAAAGTACCCACGATTAAAACTGAACCGAATGTATCCTGTAGTATTCATAAAATCGAACGAATTCTTGTGTTTTGTATCCTGAGCGATCTCTAGGCATGGTAATTTTAATTATATTCTCCTAAACACGATTTCGTTTTAATCTTTAAATTAATTATGTTTGTATGTTGTTTAATATTTGTGCTTGTAAACTCAGTTTAAACATGCTGGTACACGGCACCAATATCTAGCGCACCATACGCAAGATACCTAACCTACCTGCGCGCGAGTCAATCAATATAGAAGTTACCTGCGCAAGCAGCTCGTGTCTTTTGTTTAGACGATATATACCATGGTAGAATCTGTGCCGAGGTGTCACCTATTGCAAGTTACCGCGGCGTAAGAGTAACATTTGTATCGTGCTAATTGTTACCAGAATATCTAGGATTGGTTGAACCGGTCGGGCTTCGCGTGAAGCCTTCTCGCACGCAATCAATAGTAATTAATCCCATAATTAGAAAATATATGTCAATATTTATGCTATGACTTATCTTATGCTTACAAATATATTCTCACACCTACATCTCTGAAGGCATACATAGGCATACCTACGTCTACGCAGCTAAATTTTAAACGCACGTAATTACGTATTAGGCATTTCTTCCATAGAGTAACACTTTTTCTCTAGGTATCGTCACAGGTGACTCAGGTTCAACCGCTAACTTGAAATACTATGACACGTGAATATATTTACTTTATTTATTACTAGCTTTTGCTCGATGTTTTACTCGATAATTTTCTTAATGAAATGTACTTCTTCTTGCCCCTGACCACGTGTATGCGTAATATCATGATGATCGGTCGAGTAGTTAAGGCTTGAAAGCGTAACAAACAAACTCATATGTACATTAGTAATACTAGTTAATATTACTTTGAACAAATGAAAAATAAATTTATACCTACCATCGCTACTTTTTGACGGGAAGGAAGATTATTACTAACAATATTTTTTAAAGACGAAGTTGTTACTGTGCTAACTCGCACATGTGTAGTAAGTTCGGTTTACGCAAACATAATCCAGTGACGATTCACGCTCTAGACACCTATAGTTCCAATATCAAGGATGACTTTTCATATATTCAAACACAAGGAACAATCAGATTCTGATCAATTATTTGTAGACTAGGTCAGTATTCAAATACACACATGCTCGTATATGTGTAGTATCATACTTGTATCCCTAAAGGAGCTAGCAAAATTGTATTAAGCGCACATTTCACCAGCTAAAGTTATTTAGCTGGTGAAATGTGCGTTTAATACAATTATTCTATCTATAAGTATATTGGCAATCTTGGATATGCCTAGAACGGTGGGCTCACCTGGAACAAGCATTTCTATACTTAAACGTGAGTCCAATCTATGCAAGTTGATGTAAAGTACTATTAAAGACAATAAAGTATTTACTTATTTATTAGCAAGCAAGCCTACTGCCGTCTATCGAGCACAGTACCAAACATGCAGCGCAGATGCTGCTACTGAGGTTTTCCGGTCCGAAAACGCTTGGCCCGACCAAGACATCAAAACCAAAACAACATGCACAGCACAAGCATGAATTACCGCTGCGCCACCGAAGAATATAACGTATGGTCCAATAGAAAAATATATTCCAATTTAGGACAAAGAGGTTGTATCTGTTTTGGTGCCGCCAATACGTATTTGTTACAGGTACACATCCGTATTAGAAAAATTTTGAAAACTATATTTTGCTTTTGATTTAGGTTAGGTTAAATTAATAAAAGTACTTTTTTGTAGATAAAACTATCCTATGTCCTTTTCTGTTCCCCTGACGACGTGAATGCGAAATTGCATGATGATCGGTCGAGTAGTTAAGGTGAGAAAGCATAATAAAAAAACAAACAACCTTACATTCGCATTTATAATAACTATTAGTTATGTGCGTATTAAATAGTTAATTAACGCTTCCATTAACGGTGAAGAAAAACATCGTGTGGAAACCTGCATGTCTAATAGTTCTCCGTCATGTTCTCGAAGATATGTGAAGTCTATGACCCGTGCGGGTTGGCAGACTTCAGTTCCGTGGTGGACTATGACCCGCGCCCAGCAGTGGATCAGTTTAATACAGGGCTGATATTATTATTATATTATAATTTAATAATACTTGCATAGTATGGTTATCTATAATCAGTGAGGGAAACTAGGTATTATTGTACATAGTACGGTTATCGTTATTCTAATCCTAACTAATATTGTAAATGTGAATGTGAGATTGTTTGTTTATTCGTCACGCTTTCACGCCTTATCTACTCAACCAATCATGATGTGATTTCGCATACATGTTAACAGGGCACAGAAAAGGTCAAATGATACTTTGCCGATTCCGAGGAATATCAATTTATTGACAAAGTCTAGATTATCGCGGGCAGAATCTGGTTACACATAATCATGATAGCCGTCGCCTATGTCTCTGAAAGAGTATGAAAACTTGTAATACATATTTTAAGTCCTACCCAATCGCGAACGGGCCTAATGCCTGCCAGGAACTGTTATGGTACTAAAAACATTTTGCTAAAAAAAGACGCACAGATACTTGAGTATTGAACTTAAGACCCTATGTCCAGCAACCACGTTCATTACCGCTGTGCCACTCAAACGAGCAGGCAGTGTAAAACAGAATTCAATTACAACTTATTAACTAATTTAGAATTAGAAACATTTAGTAATTACTATTGATTGTATTATCAATTTTAAAGTAACTAAGACCTTATCCTTTTAGCTTGTGTAGAAGCTACTATCAATTATGATTTACTCATACAGATATTAATATAAGAGAAATTAATTAAATCATTATATATTTAACTTGAATATTAATAGTAGGGTGTGTTCATAAGTAGGTATGTAATAAAAGTTTTTTAAATAAACAACGTGACAAAGTCCGCATAAAGTACTTAAATTTCAATGTATTACATATTACATTGTAATTATATTCGCGTAAATGTAAGAGCATGTTACAAAACTGTTGACCAACTATAGGTGACCCGCGCAACTTCGTCTGCTTCACATAAGAGAATATTCTCCGTTTAGCAATATTTTTCATTGATGCTCCGCTCCTTTTGGTCGTAGCGTAATATTAAATAGCTTATTGCCTTCCTCTATAAATGGGCTATCCAACACTAAAAATTTTTTTAATTCAAACCTTCTGAGATTTTGAGATTAGCGCGTTCAACGAAACAAACTCTTCATCTTTATAATATTCTCCTCCCTAGCCTTTATTATTCCCAAGTCACTTGGGATCGGCTTTTCTGGTCTAACCGGATTTGACTGGATATCAGTTTTTACACGGAGCGGCTGCCACCTAACCTCCGCAACACGAAGGCTAACGATACCCTAAGGCTAGACCAGTGTCAGGATATTATAGAGCACTGACTTCCCAGTAACGACTGCCATAGATGTTCATGGCAGCCGGGACCGACGGCTTAACGTGCTCTCCGAGGCACGGAGCAGGCGATAATTGTCAATTAATATGCAAATAATTTCGAAAAGTCATATAACCCTCAACCCTCCGTTGCACAAATATAGTGTATGCAATTGCTATGCATGAGATCCCGATGTCAATTCCTGTTATTAGGGATTTCTCTCAAGAAATTCGTAATAGCATTACTAGCCTCGCCGCCCCCTATTATGAGAACTAAAATCATAGCTCATGGCGGCCTCGATGGCGTAGTGGTTAGTTTAACCAACTGCCACGCCTGAGATCACGGGTACGATTCCCGCACAAGTCAAATAACAATTTAGGAAGTTGACGGTGTTAGAAACCCCCGTGCCTCGGCAAGCACGTAAAGCCGTTGGTCCTGCGCCTGATCTCTCACCGGTCCTGTCGGATTATCCGTCCCTCCGGAACATGAGGGTTACGGAGCAGAGAGTGCACTTCTGGTTGCGCACATACTTGTGCACTATAATATCTCCTGCGCAGATGGCCAGTCTTCGTTAAGATTGGCCGCCATGGCCAAAAATTTGGTTTGGTTAACATTGTTTACAAAAAAAAAGTATACACCTATGTATGTTTATCCATTGTCTAGTACCCATAGTACAGGCTCTGCTTAGTTTGGGCTAGATGGTGTTTTGTGTATGTGATAGAATAGAATATTATTATAGCTGGCAATATGTAGGTGAAACACACCTATACCTACTTATACGAAGACATAAGTGGGAGTATATTTGTATGTAATAATTGAAGAGGCAGTAGCCAAACGGGTAAAGTTGCACTTGCGATTGAAAGGTCATGGCTTCAAAACCGACGCACTACCGACTTGAACCCACTCCTAACAAGTATTAGCATTAAGATCATTAGCAACTTGTTTCCGAAATAGCAAGTAATTATGTATGAGAAAAGTAGTTTAACAATATTTAGAACAGTCTATCCAATTTATAATAATATACCTATATTTAATAAAAATTGAAATAATATCGTACAAGATTTGCATAAGTTTAATATTCAAATGCAACATAAAAAACAGATAACCGGCACTTAATAAAATCGCACAGCATTAACATAAAATACATAATAAATAATATAATACATGTAAGCAAACTTTCATTGCTTCAACATTTTAACTTACAACATTTGTATCGGCATACACAAAACGATTTTGCAAAGGCCACTGGCTAAGCCAAGCAATTTATTGTTGTATTAAGATATAACAATAAATCCATCAGGTAATTTTAAACGAAAAATCATATCTAAAGTTGTTAAAAACATGTTTTCAATAACATTATGAGTATTTCTATTTGCCTGATGCATTTTTAAGTATAAAGTTTCTACTTACTTGTAATTAAGGTAGTCAGGTGAGCTGCTGCGCGCGCGCACTCAATACTCTGCAATGATCGGCGAAGGGCACAAGCGCGGAGCGAGCGGTGCGCGTGAGTTTAACGCGTGTCCACAGGTGACTGATGGCGACCGCGCACGCGCTTGCCGCCGCAGATAAAACAAACTGTCCTGTCCGTCCAATCAGGTTTCCGTAATGACTGCGACATCCATTCATCATCAATGAATCGACGTCAAAATGCTTCCAACAGCCTGAATTGAATTTATATCTCCTACTTGAGACCTTCTAAAGATTTAATGTTCCTGACCTCACTTCTCCCTCTTGTAATGGTACAGTACTACTGTCGAAAAGATGTAGAGTTTGCGGGCGGTAACACTACAGATTATCACGATCAGTTGGTACAATCAGTTACATATGAAATTGTCGTTTAGTTTACATACTATTTATTTAATATTTTTTCTAAATCCTAAAGCTATTTTTATATTTTACATGCATAGGTGGTTGATTTTAGGCAACATGCGGTTTATCTTAAATTATCAAAACAACAACAGACAATAACGGCACATCTTTATCCCGGATCATCAACATCTTCAAGGTACTTCTTATAAGTAGTACTTGAAGATGTCGCTGCCAAATAATATACGAAGTAACTTTTGTTCAATTAATAATTCTTATATTTATTTTATAGGCAGATGCCTATAAGAGTTTACATGCTATTCGATGTACGTAACCATTCTTATAATTTACAATATCAGGCCGCCTGCATACAATCGCCGCCGCGACCTTTCCCAGGTTGTCGATCTACCTTATGGGAGATACCCCGCGACTTTGTTTCTTTGCTTAAATGCAAATTTTCTTTTATTAATTAAAATTACATACAGCCGCCAGCTGAGCTATTCTGCTTATAAACTCATTGCAAACGTGATTGTGGCTTCGACAGTAACAATAGTAACCAATGTCAAGGTTACTGCAGAAAACATAAATTTTACAAGCCAACTCGAATGTGAGTTTGGTTGCTCCGCATCTCTGTGTACTTTTGTCAGTTGTTAGAATGCTTGTTAAGTACCCAGCGACACAGACATCATTTCTTAAGCAGGCGGTATTTTCAATAAAGAAAAAGTAACAATATGGTTACACTGTCCATAGGACAACAATATATGTATGTACATACCTATATAAATCGATTTGCCTGCGATCTACTTCCTAAATACATGGGAGTAATTTCTTAATCAGACTGTGACGTGTAGCAAATAAACATAGGTACGGACGCCTTATGACAAATCGTTTCACCTTGTTTATAGATATTTACAAGTTAGTGCGTTAAAAACACCGCACGGCTGCGCCGGCTCCTTATGAATAGATGGTCTGGAGATTTCCAGAACATCTCAATTACGATTTAACTGGTTCCAGGATTACAAGGCCTCACCGGTAAATACCATAATCCGTCTCACGTAATAGAGAGCCTATTGCGGTCTACTGCGAAAGATGCCAGACTCCGCCCTGCTACTAAGAATTTTCTTTCAGTAAAACTCAATAATGCTTAGCCCATAATCGGACCCGACACAATGCAAAGGACACCATGCATTCAGTGCGCCACGCAGCAGTCGCATCTTCTACTTTAGTATTATTTTATGAAATGATACAAAATACAAAATGATAAAAATTATATAGCATAAACACCTTAAATAAGTACAGCTTGATATACACAGGGACAGGACCTTTGTTCAAATCACACCTACAGCAAAACGAAACGTAGCAATGTAAAGTGACACACAAACACGCTACAATTTATTTACAATGGGCATGACATAAATCTTTTGCCTACATGTATTAATAATAATAATATAATATTAGCCCTGTTAATAAACTGTGCCACTGCTGAGCATAGGCCTCTTTTCAGTGAGAAGGGTTAGGCCATACCTAGCCCACCACGCTAACCCAGTGCGGTTTGCCAGACTTCACATAACTTTAAGAACATTTTGTAGGAAGAGCTCTAAAACATGCAGGCCGCCACGATGTTTTCATTCACTGCTAAAACGAGCGACAATTAACTAAATAATACGCACATAACTTCGAAAAGTCAGAGATGCGTGCCTTGGATCTCTGCTTGAGAACTCCGCTTAGCAGACCAACGGTCTTTCACTATCTTTCACTAAGCTATCACTGATTATCAAGTGTTCACACACACACACTAATATTGTAACCGATACAATTCATACATACATAGACCTATGACTAAACATATGTATGCCTGTATCTCCATGCAAGAGTAGGTAGCCAGTCTATTGCCCATATTTCACCAGCCATGTTTAGGTCCCAAGTAAAGGTACTAAACGGATATTATTTTTATTTTATTACTGGCTGGTAATAACAGTCACCATTTAAAAATACACGTCAACATTTTGTATATGGCTATCCAGAAATTATATTTGGAATGACTGTCTCGTTCAAATGTTTTTGAGCTGATTGGGCGATAGTTAAAATATTGTTGCCATATATTGCAGTAAAAATATTGCCTGGTTAGAAACCGAAGAGGAGGCAATTAAGGGTACCGATATCATTAATTTTAAAAAATAGATTGATGCCTATATTCCCCTGAAGGGTAAACAGAGAAACTCCTTAGTTTTCCCCTGAATGAAACCATTCAGTCATCCACATTTTGCAAGCATTTAGTTTAGGCAGCTACAGTACAGGCATGTCTATTATGGGGCCGCCGAATATTAATATAATACATATATGTATTGTAATGGTTTATCTGTTAATAAATATGTATTTTTTTTAGTACTTACTCATATGAGGTCTTTCAAATATTAAGTAAGCGCCAATAGAGAGTATTTGCTTTGTATTTCAATGACATGAGGAATTGAAGGATTTGAATAGCGATTACAGTCAGTTCGAGTCAGCAATATTATATAAATTAATTTTTAATATATGTTTGTAAAATTACGTAGATTTCAAATTGCACACACTCTAATAGTCTGTGCTTGAAAGCAGAAAGGATGTAAAGGGACGTTCCGATTATACGTAGAAATTATAATTATGCTTGCGTAAGCATACACAAGTGGCGCAACAAAAGCTTTGCTTACTTTTGCTGACAAAGGAGACGGGAATTACTAAATACCTATGTACGTAATTTTTGAACGGTCCCTGTAGTTTTCAAATTATTATTAACACAAATTATATGTATGCACATAATCTTTCTATACGTTTATGCAACGCAAAATAAATTATTCTTGGTACATATAATAATCGTTAATGATAGCTGATGAGCGAGTAAACATGTTGTCATGATTAGCTGTCAAAGGTAAAGGTAAAGGTTTCAAAAGATTGCAGGCGGCTAGGATCAGGCGTTTTCGTCGTCCATAAACTGACAGCACAGATGGCGAAATGGTTTAAAAAATTTGTATGATTCGTTGTCGTAAATCCTCCGCGGTATAAGAATTATTACTAGTGCGGGCGTTGTCTTTCTTAACCAAAAATTCACACAGGCTGAACTGGTGGGTAGAAGTGTAAAGTTTTACAAAGTAATGGTGACTAGCAAGAAAGATATTTCAATAACAATTCACCCCAGGACTAGTAGCGAAGTGCGTCGGTTTAAAAGATAGAAAGATGAACCTAGACATTAGTATCGGCGTCTAAAGAACTTCTATGGAATTCTGTTATATATACGTTTTCACAGATTTAAAGATTAATTTGTAATAAGGTTACCAAAGGTTACTTCGCCACTTCCAGTACGATAAGTGTTGTGAGTTCGATCTCGACATAGGCAAATATTTATGTGATCCATAAATTGTTGTTCAGTGTATTTTAATAGCTTGGACACAGGCATAATTCCGAGAAGAGCAATGCTGAAAAAAAGAATATCGCATCAGGCAAACGACGGGTAAAATTTTTATTTAAATTTTTATTTTGGGCGGTAAGCAATTGTACATTACAATATATTACAACATTAGTACTTATATAGTAACTTATAAAAAAGTACAACCAATCACATTCTCCACAATTTACAAACAAGATATATTAATTATTAAGAACTAGTGGCACAAATAAAAGCATTGCAACAGTGTTATTTAAAGAAGGAAGAGGTTCACAACATTACTTAGCTAAAATTAACTCAAAGTAGGACAATACAATTTAAAATTAAAATATTTCATGACCTCTGTCTACCCGTTCGAGTATATATGTAACTATGATATAGATTATGAGAGTAGAATAGAATAGAATAGAATAGAATAGAATAAATTTTATTTGCATTGATTGTAGGTACATGAAATATAGATGTTAACAATTTTTATGATCCTTATACAATCTACCTTGAATAGGCATACAAATATTTAGGTAAGAGATTAAAATTCATCAAGATTTAAACAATCATTAACCAAATTAATACAATTCAAAATCAGACAACAAATGAATTAACGAACTGTTTGGAATTACAAAATTACGATTCATAATAAAATTATAATATAATGGTAAATGTAATTATGTAAGAAATAATAATTAAAATTAAGAAAATAAATCAAATGTCAAATAAGCGTAAGTAATGTCAAAAACTAATAATCTAAAGTAATGTCAAAATGTATCATTCAAAAAGTCATTAATTGAATAATAACACTTATCTAAAAGAAGTGCAGTCAATTTGTTTTTTAATGTAGATATTGTACCATTTTTAGAGAGAGAAATAGTTAGAGTAGAATAAATACTGTAGAAATGAGAGCGATGAGAAACATATGTGGTGTGACTCTGAAAGATAGAATAAGGAATAGTGTGATTAAAGAGAGATGCGGTATGAAAGTGGATATACTGACAAGAATAGAAAAGGGTATGTTAAGCTGGTTCGGGCATGTAGAAAGAATGGGCGAGAAAAGACTGACTAAGAAAATTTGTAAGGCTAGTGTGAATGGAACAGTCGCGTCAGATCGGAGGCGTTCTGGACAAAAGCCAGGTTAAGAGCACCTTGAACCGACGAGCGTGTATGAGGAATGTGATGAGAGTGAATGAAGCCAGAGAAGTGTTGTCAGGATCGTAGTAAATGGACATCCGTAGTCCCTGCCTACCCCTCTGGGAAACAGGCATGAATGTATGTATGTATGTACACATATCGCCAGCTACAGTTCTAGCTCCCACGTCATAGGTAGTGAGCCTGCCGCCGCGCGCCGCTTATCGAGCATAGTTCCACGCTCTGCTACAGAGTATTTCTTAACTGGAAATATCAATAAAACTTGGTTCGATCTCGGTTTTCGATCCTGAATTCTCAAGCGCACCAGTCGCGTACATTATTGTTGCGCTATCCTATCAATTTCCTAATACAAAATCAATATAAATATTATTAGTATTAGAATATAAGCAGCGATAGCTGAGTGGGAGATCGTCGGGCTGCCACGCAAAGATGTCAAGGTCGATTCCCAGGCGCTCATCTCTGACTTTTCGAAGTTATATGCGTATAATATATAAAGTAAATTATCACAAGCTCTAACAATGAAGGAAAAAATCGTAAGGAAACCTGCATGTCTGAGAGTTCTACATAAAGTTTTACCATGTTAATTGACGTAGTGCGGTCAGTCGACGAGAAAAGACGTCCCAACCGGCACTAGATCTCTTAAATATTATTTAAGAGATCTAGTGCCGGTTGGGACGTCTTTTTCATATTTGCTATTTCTTTGATTATATTCCAAGTTGCTTTTGGATTTTTGCGGTGTTTCTCGAGTTCGGACTGTTTATAGTTACATTTTAGTTTTTTTAAGAGGTTATTGTAGAAATTGCGGTGGCGGATATAAACAGTTTTTTAAGTGTCCCACCAGGTGACTTTTTTGTTATTTTATGAAATTTATCGTACTTAATACATTTTAATTGCCCAGGTGTGATCCAAGCCTTAATGATCTTGTTTTTGCGAGAGACCTTTACTACTTTTTTGTTTTACTTTATTATAGATAATATTGTTTTCTGTTTACGCGAATGCTGAAAAGCAATCGAAACGTCGGGGAAAGTGTAAACCAAAAATAAATTGATTTAATAGTTTAAATTTATTTCTTGAATATCATTACAACATATATACAACTATTTATATTTACAAACGTATTAAAAAAGATAACATAATTACAAAAACACAAATAATTATAATACTAAATATGTATTTACAGAAATGGTTTAGGCATCGTCGAATTCTTCAGCATCGCTGTCAACTAGTAACGTGCCCAGAAGACTGGCAGCATTGCCACGTTGAATGGCAATGCTGATTCTTTGGGCCAAGAAAAGACCAGCCTTCTGATCACGCGAAACGTCGATCAGGCGTTTTGCGATCTCCCTGTACAAAATACGAGCGCTCGGACCCCATGAACATAGTTTTAATAATTTTATTAGCTTATAAATTAGTAAAATAAAATCAATAGTAGTAGTAGTGTAATATTTTCAAAATTTTGTAATACAGTGCTAAATAAACAACGCGATAAAAGCCGTATATAGTAGTTTAATTTTATTATAGATGTCAAAGTATCTACAAATATTTCCGAGGCATCATTGAAATCAGTACTGCTAAGAATAGCAGTAAATTGGATGTCCTCAGTCTTTTACTGCATTCCGGATGTCAATGCGTTTCATATAAAGTGTATGTTTATATTTCCTATAGGTAAGCTCAGTGTTAAAGAGAAGTGGAATATGGTCGATGAAAGGAGTATCAAAGACTATTGTTGTTGCCTGCTTTGTGCTCTTCAGCATCACAGGATCTAGACAGTTAGCAAATCGAGTTGGAAGAAGATGCGCTGGTAATAGACCATGAGACGCGAGCGTGTTTAGGTAATCTTCACAGTTTGGATCGGTACTATTTGGAGATATATTAATGTTAATATCTATGATTATGGCAAATGTTTTAAATGCTGACAGGGATATGAGAAGATTATCGAGGCTTGCCATAAATGGATTAGCATTTTGTGTGGAGAGAAAACGGTAGATTGCGACCAGAGCAAATTCTGTGCCAAACTTTGCAACAAGACAGTTGGCATCATATAGGACTACTTCACTAATAGAACATCTAAGGTTGTGACAAACGTATACTATAACGCCGTCGTTTTGGTTTTTATAGCTACATTTAAAAGGAGTGTAATCATCGATGTATGGAAATTCGTTGCTAACCCTGCTAAGCCAACACTCAGTTAAAACTATTAGATCGAATTTAATATCAATCCTTTGCAGCAGGACAGAAAAAGTTCAATCAAAGTTACAGTTAACGCTACGCACATTGGCGTTTAAATTCTGACAGATTTAGGGTTCTTTTTTAAATACTTCTAACGTTGTTCAGGAGAACACACAAGGTAGTCTGAAATGGCAAAGGCTTCTAGATATGAATAATAGCGCTGGAATCAACCATTGTTCTTAAGTATGGAGTTATGACTCATATTGCGATGAATTCCTTTATCGCATTCGCTATATCATCTCCTTGCTCATATTTACGCTTAAATCATTGTGTTACGAATGTAGGTTCAAATTCTGGCGTTTTGAGAGATTGTAAGTTTGGTTCCGACCCGCTTTGGGCATGCGAGTTCGCAAGTGGTGGCGTACGGTTGATTGGCATTGCGGTGTAAATAATATATAATATTAATTTATATCTTAAAATTCATATAAATCTTAATATCACTTATGCCAAACAAAAAACAACCAAAATAAAATTAACACAAAATAAAATTAACAAACTATCGAACTCGGGACTCGTGACGAACTCCGACATCGGGACGCAGATATGTTCCCCACACAGCTATTCGGTCGATGTCGCAGTAGGCGAAATTGGTCTTCAATGGGCGTTGCACAAGATTGTCATTAGTACCAGCTTATGTGTCCCTGGTACTTTTAATTATGAATGTAAGTAATAGTGCGTAATTTTATCTCGCTCTCACCTTGCCGCTGCCTCTGTGTCTATCTATCTAATCCAAAGCCGCGAATCTGTTTTCCTGGTACACCGAATATTCTCTTGCTAGTTTCAGGCGTAGATTCCTTCGGGATTCTGCTTTTCTTTCACTTTTAAATATGGCCGCGGTGTTTAATGGAAATATCTATAAGAGTAAACAGGGCAGTCACTTCTCGATACTCTCAAATTAATAATTTTAATAGTTTATTTACGAGACAACAGAAAACACGTCTGTACTCGGTAGACTCAGACGGAAGCGGGATACAGATTATTTAAAATATCTCGTGCTCATAAATCAAACCAGCAATTGGCCTGCCACGTGTCTCGAGTTTGATACGACACGCAGTCTCTAAATTTTGGAAGTAACGTGTGTAATAAATAGCTAATTATCACTCGCTTTAAGAGGAAATACAAGGGCCGTTTTTCTATCAAAACGTAGTCCTCTGTTTCCTCCCTGGATAATAGCAGTAGAGGAATCATTATATCCAAAAAATGTATGGCATCTATTGGCATGTCCCTATGCTTATGCCTTATGTTATGTTTATGCCTTCAAAAACCTCAAAAATTGGTCAGATTTTCTGCTGTGTTCAAACATCTTGAAAATAAATTTGACTAGATTATATAAAAAAAGGAAAACATAGGAACACAGCGAAAGCCTTTCTTTAATTTTTAATGAAGAAGGTAGAATGTTACCGAAGATATGTAAAGTCAACACGCACTAGGCCAACGTTGTGAACCATGTTCTAACCGCTCCCACACTGCGAAGAGACTCGTGCCCAGCAGTGGGACAGCTTATATACAGGGCCGATACCACTAATATTATATAATTCGAAGGACTACATAGTAATTTAATGTATTAATTTTACTCTAAAAATATTATAAGAGTGAGAATCTAACCTTGCCAAAACACAGTTTTAAACTGGCACGGGTACTTAGACTTTATCTGTATTTCGCTGATTTTACCTTAAATAATTTAACAGTTGAATCACATACCCATGCTATATTTTATTTACTTGATTCATTATATTTTGTTTATTTGTTTTGAAAATCGATGTACACAACTGTTAATAATAAATAATTATTTGTTTTACTATTATTACCGTACTACATATACCAATTATTATAATAAATAGGCTAACATCAACTTATAATGAGCTATTTTAAAATCTCTTTGTAATTTAATCTTTATGTATTTATTTTACTTTAAGCTTATGATATTAAATTATATTCTATTCTATTCTATACAATACTATGCTAGAAGTACAGATCAATTCCGAATGACCCTCATCATTCTTCTTGATTTGACAAGCACCAAATTTGATAAAAACATGTTGACACTAACATTGGATTCTACCACTGTACACACACTGCACACACATATACCATGGATAGATTATTAATAACATCTCCCGCATTAGGAATAATTTCTGACGCGGGGGACTTTACAAATATTCAGACAACGGACACAAAGAACACCTAGACTCAGAACAACAATTTATGGATCACCCAAAGTTTCGTCCCATATGGGGATCGAACTCACAACTCGGGCCAGCGCGGCGGCAGTGACAAGGAGTGAAGTCATCAAAATTCAATCTTGTTTAGCATAGTATATACATACATATGTGTACCTGAACATTGATTTTTAAAGAAAAGACTTTAGGATACTTACTTTGTTGAATGGAATTTAATGGGTTATCAATACCTATTATTACACTAATTATGTATATGATTACCTTTTTTGTCTTTTATTGTTCATTGTGTTTTTGCTTTTGTTTAACTTATATAACGTAGGTTAAATTGTAGACTTCGGAGCGCATCTAACCGTCAAACAAATACGTTTGGCGAGTATAAAACTGTAATAGATCAAGTTACCATTTTAAATGGAGATAGATAATTCAAATAATGTAAAAAATATATACAGAATGTCCGGTAATTATGGATAACCTGGAAATGTCTTATAGTGGAACTGACGGCCGTTCAGAAAAAATATGAAAAATAACTATCCTAACTACTACCTGAGATATGTGTTTTTTTTTAATTACCATGTATTACCTTTCTTGTATACTACGACCATAAATGAATGAAATCCATCGGTTTTTTGTTGTTTTATTATTAAACACTAATTATGCTAATAGGTAGACAGTCAAAAGTATGCTATGCTAATATAGCTTGCACTTTTTAATACATATATATATTTTTTTCATTTTTCTGATCGGCCTTCAGGTTCTACTATAAGACTTTTCAAGGTTATCCATTAATTACCGAACATCCTGTATATGTATGATATATTTCTTTCATTGTCCTAATGTCCTGATGGAACCGTTCTTTATGTTGAATATCTCAAGAACCAGAATCAATCCATACAAAGTAAATACATTTTGGGTTTGACTGATGAAGGTGTTTATTAAAACCAGTAACAAAATTAATGCCGCAGAAAATATATATTTTTTTGTTTCCTAGTATAATCATTCATGAAAGTGGGTATAATTTACGATTGGTTTGACATATCCGTGTTAATAACAAACCAAATCAAATAAATATAAAACAACTAAGTGTAGAACTAAAGAAATACACTAATCTAAGTTCAAGGTCAATTAGATCGTGGTAATGTGCGCATCGTGACACCTGGTTGTTTCTACTTTACACGTAGCTTATCTACTGATTGGATAATTATGATTAACAAAGTGGCTGCCGCTAAGAAGCTGGAACCTGCGTTTGAAAGATTATTGTCATTGATGCAGGGAATCAGCTTGTACATACTTTGAGAACGATACGCAAGAGGACGTTCGATCAACATGTACTTATATGAAAATATAATACTCATATGTATATAAATATAAAGACAACTAAATTTACCGTGCGCTTCACTTTAGTTTTGCTACAAGAATATACCTCTATATTTTATGAATAGGTATAATGTTTGCCTTTGCACCAAACCGTTGTTTTAAAGTTAATTTGTCTAAAAAATAGCTTAATACATACATATAGGTATACTTATATACGTACATAATGGTAAGTTGAGGTGTATTACATCCATATTTCATGTATCACAATTGGCCAGTTGCATACACCGCTGCGCTGCACGACAGTTAACACATTATTGTTAAAAAATACCATAGATGACATTTTACTATTGTTATTCAAATAATTTAGCTTTGTTTATATACCATACACTATTTATTGAAAGAATATAATACTAACTCAACTCGAGGGTATTCTTGTGTCGTAATTCAACTGTTAACTGATTCAGAGGGCTTAGTGGTGCGAGACAACGCATGTACTATTTTTGTACTCAAATTATTTCAATATGTAACCGACAACTAAAAATATATTATTTTCTAAAATCCACAATTATTCTTAAATTAATTAAAATACGCACAATTCATTTGAACAGATTCGTGCGAAACGATCACCAAGCCATTCAGAGGCTATTACCTACTATACATATAAGTATGATATTTTCATTTGACAAGCTTAGAACGCAACCATTATTATGTAGACCGCTGAAAAAACACGTTTTTCGAATAAATACGTTCATTGTGGAATCGTTACGCATGAAACAACAAGAAACATTTTAAAATTGCGCTTAGTTACACAAGAGAAGCGAGTGAAAGTAATAATAATAATCATTTCATTTCGGGCTGCATAGGCTCATGGATAAATACTTTAACCTAAATTTACATATTATAAAATTTGATATTAGTAAATAATAATAATAATATATTCTATCACATACACACAACACCATCTAGCCCAAACTAAGCAGAGCTTATACTATGGGTACTAGACAATGGATAAACATGAACAAAATAAATAAATAAATACACCTTAATATTATGTTAATAAAACCACAGTACATAAATATTACTGTATATTTAACATTAACATTTTAATAACCTATCTTCATACAAACGGTCGGAACTCGAGTCATAGCTACGCGCCTCGGCGTCGGCATGCGCTCGGCACGCAACCAGTCGCAAACATAGATAGTCGCGAATGCGCCGCAGTGACAAACGGACGGTGTATTGTTTTTTAAACAGTAACCACGCGATTTTTCCCAAAAATTAGTACAAGTATAGCTTATTTATAGCCAAGTATACCGGGACTACAGCAAGATTAATTTGCAAACTTTTTAATTGAACCCAGCGATGATTTCGTGGAATATATAGAAAAAATGGAAGGCATATTCCGAACTTCTTTTAAAACTAAACATATAAATTGTAAAGTAGCTGCAGGTATCAGCAGGTATCAGGTATAACCAAGTAAAAGATATTCCTTTTTCTCCTCCTTGTCCATGTTTCCCAAAACAATTTTTAATTAAGCTTTATATTCGAATGCGGATTTTTTATACTTTTGTGGCGTATGTATATACGCACAGGCAACATGTAACTTTACGAGAAACCAGGAATTGAACGGAGCATCGTACAACTAGCCGCGCCGAAACCAAGCGACGCGCGAAGGCGATCGAACGGGGCATCATACGTCTAGCCGCGACGATATCAACTTTCAAACTAGTGACGCGCGAAGCTTCCCTCTGCTTTTTATACGTGGCACTACTTTTATACTCGCGAACAGATTTCCAAGAAATCATTCGTAAATGTTAAGATTTTTGTTTACTTGTCGCTGATTGGTGATAATGATTATTATACACATTAGTGTTAGCGTTACTTGCATGACTAATAAATGGGATATAAGATAGGTGAAAAATTGTAAATATATTCTCAGTTGAATCAGTCTGTGTGTTTCAATATAACCTTAACGGTTACCAGCTACGGACCTGGCTTCTGTCCGCCGGCTGGTAACCCGTTAAACTATAAAATATAATAATAAAGCATTCCGTAAGTCTCAGTCGAGGCGCAAATATTTTTCAGTCGCAAATTTATAAGACCGATTTGTTATTAAATCTTAAATCTAACATAAACATGTTTTTTTTAAATTAAATCTACCAATCAAAAAACAAAATGCATTTTTATTAAACACTTCCTATTCCATTCATAAAGTATTTTATTTGTTTAAATAAAATAAATATATTTACAATCACAAAAATAGATAAAAACTCAAAGTAGGCAGATTTAATTAAAATGCTGTAGGTAGTATGTTCACGTAACGCGCGGCTGTAGGCATTTATTTCAAAGATACGGCCGAGTTACAATACTGTTAGATAGTATTACCGTGGTAAAACTTCACTTCGCACACTTAATATATAATTCCGCGAAAGCGACAGAATACCACGTCTTGCGGCCAAAAGCTTTCGTCCAACACCTTGCGCAGGTAACAGTCGGGTACGCGCACGACGAACGCTTTAAAGTTGACGTTGCGGCGCGACTCCAGCAGGTGCACTCTCGGGACGTACTCCAGCTATTGGCACACGTACTTCGCGATGTCCTCCGCCTCAGTTAAAGACTGTGATATTGTCTTACGTTTACTAGAATGTCATACATTGAAATTAAACTTTACGGATTTTATCGCGTTGTTAAAGCTCCGTGACCGTGACTGTTGAAAAGCAACGGAAAATTCGGCGAAACTATAAATCTAAATAATTTATGAATTAAATAGCTTAAATTAGTAGTAGGTACAGTTTAACAGTAGTAGTTTAATAGTTTCATAATTAATTATAATATAATAATAGCCTTTTTAAAATAAGCCACGTGATAAAACCCATATAAAGTAGTTTAACATCAGTTAAAAACAGTGAATTGAAATAGCTTACCTACCTTAATACATGCATACCTACTTAAAAAGTGAAATCATGCTCCTTCTTTTTTTAGATGTCCGCTGTGGGATAATCATCTCGTTCGAGTGATTTAACGTCGTTCCAGACTAAACAGGAAACGTGGCATTACTGGTAGCCAGTATGTTTTGTGATGTAATCATGTCTCACTTGGTTACTCGGATTCCTTGGCTCGCACAATGCAGTTGCGCGAGCGCTCTCCGTTTTATTAAGAACTAAAGGGAATTAAATGACTTCTTCTGTGCTTCATATCTGCTTGGACTGTGCAAATATTTAAACAACGGACACGAGGAAAACCCAAACCTGCATTTGTTACATGCGTTTATTATTGTACTTTAGAGTGCTCGCATAAATGTATGTTAGGTTAGATAGTAATACTTAGTACTCTTCTAGAGCCAGACAAGTATAACATATCCTTTTCTTTAGGTACCCCCAACAAAGTGAATGCGTAATTTCATAATGATCGATCGAGTACTTGAGGCGTGAAAGCGTACTTAACAAACAAGCAAACTGACATTAGCATTTATAATATTAGTTAGGTTGGGTTATATCAGTAAGGACGTAAAGATTTTTTTTAAAGAACTCTTCCTCTCTACCGGTCTTTAATTCTTGTGACGCAGAAGAATTTACTTACTACTACTTTAAATTATCAATTATTACATCATGTGATCTGGTGCAATACCAGACATCATTAAAAAACAATTGTGTCTAGCATCTCAGTTGATGATGACCAAAAATATGAATCGTAAATGTGCCCTAAGCCAGTGGCGTAGCGTAGTGGGGCGACTCGCCGCGGGCGGCTCTTTTAGGGGGCGGCAAAATTTCATAATACATAATACCTAATATCTTTAAATATTGTAACAATTTTACTACGAACGAGAGGAATAGGCAGATGTACAATAGATATTACTGATAACTATTGTTGCCGAAAAGTTCTTTAATATTGCTGTATATTAAAGTAATTTAAATTGAAATACTTAATTAAGAGGGCGGCAAAATTTTCTTCCGCCCCGGGCGGCTGACACTCGCGCTACGCCACTGCCCTAAGCATACATGAATCACAGGAAAAAGTATCCATATAAAAAGAGTGAGCCACCACGTTAGATAGAGATCGATAGTGTAAAATGTTCGATATTATGAATGAGTGTAATAATACTATATTTGTAATTCAGATGTCATATTATGGGTCCCAAGCCCTAGAAAGGCGAATCTTTGAGTAATAAGTATTCAGTAAAAAATTCGGCATATATATGGGTCATGGGATAAATTAATTCGGAAAATACTTTTTGTAAATGCGCTGTGCGAAGTATGGCTTTTATTTCGCAGAAGACATTAAAATAACGAATATCTCAATTTAGAACTGCTCTTACGAATAACATAGGTACGTATTGTAAGGAATGATCCCAGAAGACTCAGTGCTTTGCCAGAGGCGAGTCTGACCCTTTAACCGCTACGCCCTCTGCAAACAAAAATATAATAAGTGTTTAAATATGAAATTGCCGCTTTGTATAAAAGAAATAGGTAATGTTGTGGTTTGACTAACTAACTATTAGGTACATCAATGATTTTCGGATGGCCAATTCGAATTTTCCATGTATGAATGTATTTTGCCTTAAATTAGCAAAAACAACCATCATGTAATTGTGGCGCATTGAGACAAATAATACGGTCAGACACTAATTTTAAATACAAATTGTATAAAAAGATTATTGATATTTATTATTACATACATACATACATTGTCGCCTGTTTCCCAGAGGGGTAGGCAGATCCTGACACACTTCCTTGTCTTCATTTACTTTCATCACATTCCTCATACACGCTCGCCAATTGAAGGTGCTCTTAACCTGGCCTTTGTCCAGAAAGCCTCCGATCTGATCAAGAAACGTTCGCCTAGGTCTGCCTCTAGCGACTGTTCCATTTACACTAGCCTTATAAACTTTCTTAGTCAGTCTTTCACGTCCATTCTTTCTACATGCCCAAACCAGCTTAACATACCCTTTTCTATTCTTGTCACTATATCCACTTTCATGCCGCAGCGGGCCCACATTGATTGATTTTTACAACGAAACTATAGATATACATATTTTTTAAATTGAGGCTTCTATTATGTGTGTGCATATTGTATACATTTTTTTCTCGGTTATTTAACTTACCAAGCTTAAGGTGGTCCCGCCCCGGAGCATCACGTCCTTGTCTAACACCTTTTTCGATACTAAACCATTCTGTGTAGGTCCATTCAATAATAGTAGGTATATTCTCGAAATATAAATGCATTATTAAAACATAGGACATAAATGGCGATTTAATAAATATACAGGGTGATTTTGAAATCGTGTAATTCCTTTTAACCACACATTCTACTGGTGATATAGAATAACACTGACAATATTTTTTCTTAATTAGAATAATGGTTTCGGCAAAATTAGAATACAAATTTTTTTCATGAAATGATTTCAAATAGTCATATTTTAACCACCTGACACAATCTTAATATTTTACTAATTTAAAAATAATAACATAACAATAACTGATGTCGTAAATAATAAGGGGCAATAAAAAAGACCGCCCGTTATTATTTACGACATTAATTATTAATATGTTTTTTTTATTTTAATTAGTAAAAAATTAAAATTGCAGCTACGGACCTGGCTTCTGTCCGCCGGCTGGTAACCCGTTAAACTATAAAATATAATAATAAAGCATTCCGTAAGTCTCAGTCGAGGCGCAAATATTTTTCAGTCGCAAATTTATAAGACCGATTTGTTATTAAATCTTAAATCTAACATAAACATGTTTTTTTTAAATTAAATCTACCAATCAAAAAACAAAATGCATTTTTATTAAACACTTCCTATTCCATTCATAAAGTATTTTATTTGTTTAAATAAAATAAATATATTTACAATCACAAAAATAGATAAAAACTCAAAGTAGGCAGATTTAATTAAAATGCTGTAGGTAGTATGTTCACGTAACGCGCGGCTGTAGGCATTTATTTCAAAGATACGGCCGAGTTACAATACTGTTAGATAGTATTACCGTGGTAAAACTTCACTTCGCACACTTAATATATAATTCCGCGAAAGCGACAGAATACCACATCTTGCGGCCAAAAGCTTTCGTCCAACACCTTGCGCAGGTAACAGTCGGGTACGCGCACGACGAACGCTTTAAAGTTGACGTTGCGGCGAGACTCCAGCAGGTGCACTCTCGGGACGTACTCCAGCTATTGGCACACGTACTTCGCGATGTCCTCCGCCTCAGTTAAAGACTGTGATATTGTCTTACGTTTACTAGAATGTCATACATTGAAATTAAACTTTACGGATTTTATCGCGTTGTTAAAGCTCCGTGACCGTGACTGTTGAAAAGCAACGGAAAATTCGGCGAAACTATAAATCTAAATAATTTATGAATTAAATAGCTTAAATTAGTAGTAGGTACAGTTTAACAGTAGTAGTTTAATAGTTTCATAATTAATTATAATATAATAATAGCCTTTTTAAAATAAGCCACGTGATAAAACCCATATAAAGTAGTTTAACATCAGTTAAAAACAGTGAATTGAAATAGCTTACCTACCTTAATACATGCATACCTACTTAAAAAGTGAAATCATGCTCCTTCTTTTTTTAGATGTCCGCTGTGGGATAATCATCTCGTTCGAGTGATTTAACGTCGTTCCAGACTAAACAGGAAACGTGGCATTACTGGTAGCCAGTATGTTTTGTGATGTAATCATGTCTCACTTGGTTACTCGGATTCGTTGGCTCGCACAATGCAGTTGCGCGAGCGCTCTCCGTTTTATTAAGAACTAAAGGGAATTAAATGACTTCTTCTGTGCTTCATATCTGCTTGGACTGTGCAAATATTTAAACAACGGACACGAGGAAAACCCAAACCTGCATTTGTTACATGCGTTTATTATTGTACTTTAGAGTGCTCGCATAAATGTATGTTAGGTTAGATAGTAATACTTAGTACTTTTTCTAGAGCCAGACAAGTATAACATATCCTTTTCTGTAGGTACCCCCAACAAAGTGAATGCGTAATTTCATAATGATCGATCGAGTACTTGAGGCGTGAAAGCGTACTTAACAAACAAGCAAACTGACATTAGCATTTATAATATTAGTTAGGTTGGGTTATATCAGTAAGGACGTAAAGATTTTTTTTAAAGAACTCTTCCTCTCTACCGGTCTTTAATTCTTGTGACGCAGAAGAATTTACTTACTACTTTAAATTATCAATTATTACATCATGTGATCTGGTGCAATACCAGACATCATTAAAAAACAATTGTGTCTAGCATCTCAGTTGATGATGACCAAAAATATGAATCGTAAATGTGCCCTAAGCCAGTGGCGTAGCGTAGTGGGGCGACTCGCCGCGGGCGGCTCTTTTAGGGGGCGGCAAAATTTCATAATACATAATACCTAATATCTTTAAATATTGTAACAATTTTACTACGAACGAGAGGAATAGGCAGATGTACAATAGATATTACTGATAACTATTGTTGCCGAAAAGTTCTTTAATATTGCTGTATATTAAAGTAATTTAAATTGAAATACTTAATTAAGAGGGCGGCAAAATTTTCTTCCGCCCCGGGCGGCTGACACTCGCGCTACGCCACTGCCCTAAGCATACATGAATCACAGGAAAAAGTATCCATATAAAAAGAGTGAGCCACCACGTTAGATAGAGATCGATAGTGTAAAATGTTCGATATTATGAATGAGTGTAATAATACTATATTTGTAATTCAGATGTCATATTATGGGTCCCAAGCCCCAGAAAGGCGAATCTTTGAGTAATAAGTATTCAGTAAAAAATTCGGCATATATATGGGTCATGGGATAAATTAATTCGGAAAATACTTTTTGTAAATGCGCTGTGCGAAGTATGGCTTTTATTTCGCAGAAGACATTAAAATAACGAATATCTCAATTTAGAACTGCTCTTACGAATAACATAGGTACGTATTGTAAGGAATGATCCCAGAAGACTCAGTGCTTTGCCAGAGGCGAGTCTGACCCTTTAACCGCTACGCCCTCTGCAAACAAAAATATTATAAGGGTTTAAATATGAAATTGCCGCTTTGTATAAAAGAAATAGGTAGTTATGCGTTCCCAGACCACACAACGAACCATATTAGTAAACTAAGAACGCATCACGCCACCAGCCTTAGCAACCGAACTTGATCGTTGTTCTGTGTAACTCGTAACATAACGAATTACCATAAAATTAATGATGACCAAATACATTAATCTAATTACATGTATCATAACTAAAGCAACTCTGTGAGGTCTCACACAGACAGCACACATGTAACGTGTCACACCAGTTATAAACCCATGTAACTTAGAATTAAGTCATTCCTTTGTTCTCCGCTGTAATGACTGTATTATTACTCGTGTTTATTAAATAAAGTATTTATTTTTATTAATATAACCGAGTCTTTATATTTGACTAGGTAATGTTGTGGTTTGACTAACTAACTATTAGGTACATCAATGATTTTCGGATGGCCAATTGGATTTTTCCATGTATGAATGTATTTTGCCTTAAATTAGCAAAAACATCAACCATCATGTAATTGTGGCGCATTGAAACAAATAATACGGTCAGACACTCATTTTAAATACAAATTGTATAAAAAGATTATTGATATTTATTATTACATACATACATACATTCTCGCCTGTTTCCCAGAGGGGTATGCAGATCCTGACACACTTCCTTGTCTTCATTTACTTTCATCACATTCCTCATACACGCTCGCCAATTGAAGGTGCTCTTAACCTGGCCTTTGTCCAGAAAGCCTCCGATCTGATCAAGAAACGTTCGCCTAGGTCTGCCTCTAGCGACTGTTCCATTTACACTAGCCTTATAAACTTTCTTAGTCAGTCTTTCACGTCCATTCTTTCTACATGCCCAAACCAGCTTAACATACCCTTTTCTATTCTTGTCACTATATCCACTTTCATGCCGCAGCGGGCCCACATTGATTGATTTTTACAACGAAACTATAGATATACATATTTTTTAAATTGAGGCTTCTATTATGTGTGTGCATATTGTATACATTTTTTTCTCGGTTATTTAACTTACCAAGCTTAAGGTGGTCCCGCCCCGGAGCATCACGTCCTTGTCTAACACTTTTTTCGATACTAAACCATTCTGTGTAGGTCCATTCAATAATAGTAGGTATATTCTCGAAATATAAATGCATTGTTAAAACATAGGGCATAAATGGCAATTTAATAAATATATACCTAATACATATTAGGTATATATTTATTAAATCGCTTATTTACGTTTATTTAATCGTTTATTAAGTTTTATATGTAAATGTAGTTTATAAAGTTCTAGAAATACATTTATAGAACTTAATAAATATAGAGTTGCTCTACATATGTTCCGATCGGAACATCAGAATATTAGTTGTGCCATTGTATCGGCAAAGTCGTCCGAGCTTTTGACATTTGGTTCTAATGCATCATTAACAGGGGTTAGCCCCATTCGCCACCCCCAGCATTACCCCCTCCGGTGGCGAATAAGACATTTTCCAAAATGGATATCTCATTCGCCACCGGGGGTGGCAACTGGGATGAGTTTAATCCCAGTCGCTACCCCCCAGCATTTCCTCCTCTCGTAGCAAAAGGGATATTTTCAATAGAAAGAATCCATTTCGCCACCTCGGGTGGCAAATGGGATGTTGCTTACGAAAAATCTCAGTTGCAACCCTTAAACATAAGGCAATACTTGTATTTGGAATGACATGTATAGTTTTTGAAGTAGGTATGGCTAAGAATTTTAGTATGAACTCTAATGTAACTATTGATTCCCAGCAGTGACAGAACATTTCTACGTAACAATGTCCTAATTGACACCGGTTCGCCAGTTCCCAGTACCAGGTTCACAGTGGCGACCGGAACTTTCCAAAAAAATATCCTAGAGGAGGCTACGCTGCGTCACCCCCGGTAGCGAATGGGATATTTTTATGGAAAATCTCCTATTCGCCACCGAAGGGGCCAATGCTGGGTGTGGCGAATGGGACTAACCCATTAACAGATGGGTTCATGCAGGCAGACAGGACTAATCGGCTACAGAAACGTTGAAAATTTCTCTAACGTATTTCACTCCAAGGCTCAGCCGAGCCGAGCTTGTGAAGCTTTACATATGGCAATTCCAGGAATCTTGACGGATTAACGGATTAAATTGGTAGGTGAAATGCAGGGATAGAAAAGTTTAGGTTAGTTAAAAATCTAAATTATACTAGTAACGGCTACTAGTATAATTTAGATTTTTTAATCAATCAGCCCGTTGCATTCCACTGCAACGGGCTGATTGGCGGACATAGTACTCTTCCATTTTACGACACACCCACCGATCTTCCACCTTCCGAATCCAGTCTAACCCTTCTTCAGATTATCGGTCCATCTTGCCGGAGGCGTCCTAAGTTACGTTTGCCAAGTCGCGATCTCTGTTTGCTTTACCTAACGTCCATGGATGTTATATTTTTTACAGATATGGTAACCCATTGCCACTTCAGGTTGCTTATTCTATGCGCTATGAAATGATGTAAATAATAGCTATATTATTAACCATTTTGATAATAAATTGATTGACACTTATTATCAACTAACTTTGAAACACAACTTCGTCTGCCTGGAGTTAAATAAAAAGTGTGTGATTAATTGGCAGAGATTTTCTAAAATAAAAGTAGCCGAAGTGACTCCTTATAACATCAGCTGCCGGTAAAAGCCCCGACAAAATCGGTCCAGCCATTTCAGACTATGTTTTGATATAAATACCATATCATATATATTTATATATATTTCATAATACGCATTTAGTAAAAATCTGCTATTTTGACATTATAAAAATTTATTCTTATTTGTATCAGATAACTTTACAAATAAATATATACTTAATCAAAATATTCAGTCACGCGTCAAGCGTATCGCCTCTCATAAAGAACATTTAAATTAGATGATACGAAACCGATATAATAGAACCTTTAGTCCAGTACCTACTTTGAAACCTGCACCGAACCGGAACCACATCCGTACAGATAAAGAGGAACTGGACCATCAGATGGCGTAGTGGTTTAAGTAGTCACCTCGCCACTAGCGCCGCGCCGAGTGTTCGATCTCCACACGGGACAATTATTTGTGTGATCCAAAGATAGTCAGGGTGTTCTTTGTGTCCGTTGTTTGAATGTTTGTTAAGTCCCTCGCAACACAGGAATTATTGCTAGTGCGAGAGTTGTATTTTAAATTATTGAAAATGATCTAAAATTTCTACCGGTATTCAACCGCTGGACTAAATGATTGTTTACCTACTCAGTTGATTGTCCGATTCTTTAGGTTAGGAGACATTGTCCGCCATCTAGCGTTCCATCGGCGTAAACACATAACATACGACGTATTCCGAGAGCATAAAGGAGACGTGCACGCACTACAGGTGGCAGCACAAACTCAACACAAAATGGATGATACCAGTGAGGATTAAAAATAAACTGTCCCGAATATTGTCTTATGTTTCAACGAATATTATACAGCTATTTAAATAATTAAGAATAGCTTAATAGATTATAATAATATCATCTAATAATAGAGAAGATTTTGGTTTACACTTTCCCCGACGTTTCGGTTGCTTTTCAGCAGCCATGGCCCTCCCATTTTCTTTTCGTCGTTGAATAACTTACCTGAATCACCTACATATTTGTCCGATGTAAATATATATAATTATATACTAACAGCAATAGCCTAGTGGGAGACCGTTGGACTACCACGCAGAGGTTTTGAATTCGATCCCAAGGCGCGCACCTCTGACTTTTGAAGTTATATGCATATTAAATTAGTTAATTATCGTGTGCTTTAATGGTGATGAAAACGTCGTGAGGAAAACTCAATGTCTGAGAGTTTTCTATAATGTCCTCAAAGATATATTATATTAATTCTGCCAACAAGCACTGGGCCTGGACTATGGCCTATCCCTTCTCACAATGAGAAAAGGCTCGTACCCAACAGTGGGACAGTTTACACGAACACACACCCGTCTCGTGGCAAGGTAAACAGAGGCCACAAATTTGTACTTGATGCGATCCTAGCAATCCTAGCATACCTCTTGCTTTATCCACTTTTATTATATTTATCATGCACGACACGCATCGTCGATTCGGGTTCTCTTAACTGTTTATATTACAGAACGTCTCCGATGTGATCAGAGAATGGCTATATAGAAACTTTAAAATTACAATATAATTATGGACTATACTAAAGATTGAAAGTCTGACTAACCAACTTTACAAACATGAACATCAACCACGTACTTATCTACATACGTATCTACCAATTAAATCGCGGCGGCACATGAGTGGCCAATCACAATAGATTTTTAATAGTTGCAAATATCTGTTATTCTACGACTTGACAGATTAATGAAGCACAGGTATACTGGGAAATTCCTAGAAATTTGAATAAGGAATATTTATATTCTTGCACATCCAACTAAGCGTTTCAGTTGGAAAAGGTTCCTGTCGGTACTAAGCTAAAGGGTTTTGTTAGGAAAAGGTTCACTTTGGTAGCGTAACGCATGAGGATCTATCTCCTGCAGTAGGTACCGAACTAGAACTGCTTCGTATACGACGCCTTTGGACGGTCGGTGTTTCTTCATACTAAAAGTTGTATGAATACAAATATATAGATATTAGCTTTTATCTTCAAAATCCGATACGGTATAGGTTAAGATATGCAGCATCTGTGAACGGTCAGTCATGCCTTTGCCGCATGATGAAAGGCTAACCTACTGCTGTCTTCCAGGCACTGCTACCGAATATTTCTTATCAGAAGATCTCTACAATACGTTGCCCAATATATTTTCATATATTTTCTAGTCCCCTTTGTTGTATAAAATAATGGTAGACAGAGTAAATGATTGTACACCCACGTCTTATCTTACTCACTATATTCTTATTATTTTCTTTATATATCCATAAAATCACCGTTTGTAGTTACATACTTATTATATTCATAAAGACACTGTAGTTACATACAATATCATACATATCGACGCTTAAGTTTTAACATTGCGGAAGTCATTTTCACGAAATACCTTTTGTATGTATCGAATGACATACAAAGGGTAATCACAAGACGCATCGTTTGACGAAAACAGAATTTAGAATTTGAACCAATGGTGAGGCATTATTCGAAAAAGAAAACACCGCTTGTTTCAGTGTTGTACAGAAATACACAGCAACAGCGCGTAACTCCCTTTTATTCCTCAATAAGTCATGTCGCGACAAGTGCTCCGAAGAATTTCATCTAAATATAAGGTAAATATGATTTACATTCGTATTGTTATAATGACTTTACTAGATATTTAAAATTATTTATTCAGTGTTTTTCTGTTATAACTTAAATTTAAAACAAAGAAGTTAGTTGAAATTACGCTGCGAGTTACGCGGTGTTACAAGCAACTTGTAAAATGACTTGCGCGGTGTTTTATACTGATTTCTACATATAATAAACCGCGTAAGCCATAAAAAAATATATAAAATTATTTTGTTTCAAATTCAGAAGTGTCTACATGAATCAAACATTGTTTTAATTCGTATATTCAATAAAGCTAACTCTTAATAGTAGTTTAATGCAAAATGATACGGATTTCTTACTCTCCTGAAAAGTCGCATATATTGACATCCGCGTTGTGAGAAGCAATGATAAGTGATACAGAAAAACACCACAAAGCAAACTGTATAATACTTTAATCTTTAAGGAATTAGCACTTTATGAACTCCCAATATTCTTATTATTCGCACGGTAATATAAAATAAACAATTTAAATATACTTAAGAGTTAATCCAAAAAATCTGCTTCGTCCGACAAATCCTGAAATCAAAGTAAAATATAGTTCAATAATAATATTCTTTATATATTTTATTTAAAGCGACGATAGGCCAATGGATAAATTATTCTACTTTCCTTGGGACACTTCTAACCCATGCGTATTGATTTATTTGGATAAATATTTATCTAGATAACAAGTAATTTGTAACTCAAATTGGTCCTAATGTATTTAAATGTAGGGACATATGTATATCGATGTTATCCTGGATGAAGTAGGTAGAGTGGTGTATTACCTTAGTAAATACCATTACTTCACTATACGCACATAACTAGTGTGTCCATGGAACAACAATAGTTCAGTGCCATTGTGCATGAGGTCTGACACAGATTTATTGCTTTATTTAATTATATACAGACATAAGCGGTATTTTTGTACATTAATTTATTGCCAGTATGTTGATACGCATAGAGTTTAATAGAAAATGATTAGTGAGTTATGCAGATGCTCTTAAGGTGGAGACAGACTTTGCGAGGCATGCGCCGCGCACGGTGCACAACGAATGCCTCTGCTTGAGGCGTGCGTGTCGAAAAATATACCAACATATCCTAGGGTCGAGCCATCGCGTGCGAAGCAAATGCCTCGTTTGTCTGTTTTCACGTTTGTGGCGAGGCATGTGCTGCTTTTCGTAAAATTTCTTTCTCGTCCATATTGCGCGCGAAAATCACAGCGAGGCGGACACAACCGTTCAAACGCAACGCTCGCAATGAGCCGACACACGCTGGCTCGCCTCGCACGTGCGCAGAATATACCTCGCCACGGATATGAAGGTACACACCTTGCGAGGCATTCGTTGTGCGCCGTTCGCGGCGCATGCTTCGCAAAGTCTGTCTCCACCTTTAGACTTTGCATGTCTTGGTGCGGAGTGAGAATGAAAATTTGACAAAATAATTAAAATCTGAACCGGGCATTAAATCTAAACCCTTATGCACAGTCGCACTACTTCGCCACCGACATAGATATTGCTTCAAAGCTTATAAAACAATTTTGGTAGGAAATATTTAGGGCGCATAGGAAGGGAAAGACCCAGACATGACTTTATGCAACAAGAGAAGTAAAAAGTGGGACTGGCAGTCTTAGCAAGAGGTTAAATGAAAACCAGAAAAAAGAGAGATGAGGCGAATGCTAAACAGACAAGAGTTACGCTCTTAAATAAAATAAGGACGGCTATACTTTAAAAGTATTAATATCTATAAAGTAAGAAAGAGACAATGGTTAGTTCGTATTGCTACCGTACCACGTTATCGGGTGTATTTTCTAGGATGATGTCGTCTATCTCTTGCTCCAGCTCCTTCATGATGTCGGAGTCCTTGCGTTTGCTCTCGGTGGTCGGCGTGGGGGTCGAGTCCTCGTCTTCCAACGCCTCCTCCCCAGTCAACGTCACGTCCAACACATCCTTCCGACTTTCAGGAAGCGTATTCGAAGTACTAACAAAAATAAACCTTGTTTACATTACATTGTCCAGAAAAGCGAAATAAATAAGTTAGTACAAACTATACGAAATATAACTGAAAGATCACTACGTGAGTTTACACAGGCTACTTACTCTTTTTTGAGTTTATAATAATAGGAAATAATTAGTATTAAGGAATATATAGTATTAGGGTGTATATTTTAAGTAAATATAATTTGTACATATTAAGTAAATTCTGCATCCATTGCATTAGGTTAAGTATTAACCATAATGATGGCTGTAGGTGATATTAAAATAAATTAAAAAAACTATAATATATTGCACTGTCACCAAGCAATTTTAAGACACAATCTACACAATCTAGTACTATATATATTTTGATGTAAGATTTTGAAAACGCGTGCTGGTGGTATATTTTGATCTCATATAAACCTTTTCCAAGCTACTAAACACATTTTTAAGTGCATATTGTTATTGAGTAATACATAACATAATCACAGTTTCACTGGCCTGGACATCGAATCTAAGACCTCATCATAGAAATTTAATGTGCACTCTAATTTATAAAACGGCACTAAAGAGACAGACCAATTATCATTATCAATACTAATATATATAATTATAATAATAATAATAAATGATATAAATATTTAAGAGGTCGCGCAAAGAAAGCTTGTTCCGTCAATACTGGCACGACCCGGTATAAGGAGTCCACCCTTCAGAAAATCGCTATCAAACAACCCGCTTACGTAAAATTAAGCCACAGTAATTAGAGCCGACAACTCTATTGTATCGATACTATTGTAAGAGAGGCTAGAAATCGATTGCCTTGGACGATTGTATTCATATTGTAGTCTAGTTACTCTTCGACTACAATTATCCACAATAAGGAAGGTAAGAGTAACCCTTTTGTAATCTAATGCGGTTGATTTTCAGGCATGCGTCACACTACATTGTACATACCGCCTTATCGCTATACGCACTATACACACATACGTCACTTTCGTGATATCATTGTCAAACTACCCACCTATAACAGGACTACATTTTTGGGGCTCATTCTCAAAATGTAGTTTAGGTAGGTTTTTTGCGTTTATCCTAATCCTAGCAACTTAAGTAGCCACTTTAGTGTATACGGTACATACATATAATTTTAATTTTAGTGCTTGAATGCGTTGACGCATACCTCTCCGCGGAGAAGGGGAGCGAAGACGTTATGTCGGGCTTACTCAGGAAAAGATAGAATGTCCCAGGTACTACTGACTAAACCCATCACGGTGTGTCAGCTCGCTGCCTGGAGTGGTGGGTGGGTTGCTGGAACTGAAACTACATCAGTGACCCACCCAGAAGTGCTCAACGCAGGCAAGCAATGCCTGCGAGCGACGACTCCTGGGTGATGCCCGGCACGACAGATGGTGTCACTTCGGCTTAATGGTTGACGGACAGGAGATCCCCATTCTCCCACCCGCGGCCTTCACTATGGCGATATACGGTATATCCTAACATAAATCCCAATAACACCTTAATCCTTGAAATATATCTTACTCATTAGTTGGAGGAATTAAGGGAGTGGCGTAGGGTTGTGAGGCGCCGAGGCCGTGGCGGCTCGCCTGCGCTTTCTCGTCGGCAAGACTCCGCTCCATGTTGCACAGATTCACGTTCACCGGCATGGAGGCCAAGTTCGTGCTGGCTGCGTAACCTATGTCACGCTGAAACGTCTCCAGCTCCAAAGATTCCTAAACAACAAAGGTATATAAGTTCTTGTTGATTGAAAAATTAAGGTGACTACACAGATGGCGCAGTGGTTTAAATGGTCGCCTCGTCACTGCCGCCGCACCGAGTGTTGTGGGTTCGAATCCCACACGGAACAAAAATTTGTGTGATCCACAAATGTTTGTTCCGAGTCTGGGCGTTCTTTGTTGCCGTTGTTTGAGTTATTGTAAAGTACTCCGTGATACAAGAATTCCTAATCCGAAGGCATGCTTTTTCAAAAAAGCAGGTGTGTAACTAGCAAGCCATCTCTACTTTATAATTGCCAATTGTCACAGATGCAATTATGCACTTTATTAATTTTGTAGTTGTTAAAAGTTTGCATAGTTTATGTAAACAACGCCTGTTTCCATATGTAATAATATTCATTCTTTCACAAGTTATTGAAATGTACCTACAACTCCAATAACACACACTTGTAATTGACTTTCAATTGTCAATGCCATTTCATACAGGTATTATAATATAATAGTGTGTGGCTGTATAATTCGATGGCTTGTATGAGAATGGTCATGAAATAGATAAGTAAACAATACAAGGCAAACACAAAAATTAAGAAATTGTTACCAAACAAAAAAAAAAAAAAACAAACGAGTGAATGTCTCTATTACCTCTTGGTTGAACTCAACCAAGTTCAAACTAATTGCTTTATAAGCATATGAGAAATTTTCTAATATATTTTATTTTATGCTGGTGTGTAAATCACGAGTCGAGCCGAGTACGAGTCGTTTTCGATAAATTTTGACATATTTTTCATAAAATGTTTGTTAGAAATTAACAGTCCATAGGCAAAACGACTTGTTTTTTGATATAGCATTCTGTTACACATTGTTTAACAAGCTAACATATAATAGTGGCTACGATTACTTACTGGGAACTCTGGGAACAAGTTTTCGTATTGCACAGGATCTGCCAGCGACTGACCGATTTTCTGGTTTGAGCTCGCGGTCATCATCTCGCGCCATAGTGTCACTATTTGTGACATCTGGCTTGGATAGTAAGATCTGGAATAACACGTAATTAAAGTACAATTATTACTTGGTTTAATGGTGAAGGAAAAGGTGTACGTCTGAAAGTTGTACATAATGTTCGAGTTCAAAGATGTGTAAAGTCTACGTGGACTATATAGACAAACCGTTGTTTAACACATTGAGAGGTGGTTAGCAGTAGGACAGTTTAATAAAAACACTGCTATATTGTTTTTATTTGATACTATTAAATATAAGTTGCCGATAGAAATCACACATATTTGATTGCTTTGTCTAATAAAAACGCATCTTTATGTTATTCATTATCTTCCTACAAAACAAATAATCTGAAATCTGTATTTCCCATAACCTGCGTCTTAATAGAAGTAAAGGTTATTACTGCCTACGGAAAACTAGATGATTGCCGCTGCTGATAAAGTCATTACAAATAAACCCAGATTGATAAAACAACACGTGGCCCAACTCCACAACCAAACACTCACAATTACTAGCAGCCTTAAGAGAAAAGAGGCGCGCTGCAAACAGTAGAAAAACCTTAAGGTACGTAGTATAGTAAGCTAAAATCGCCTACCTGGAAAAGAAAGCGGCTTCAGGCATCTTGTCCCGCTTCATGAGCAGCTGCAGACACGAGTTGAGATCGTTCAGCATAAAGTACGCGACGAACGCAATGTTCTCTGCGCCTTCTTCAGCCGACATCTCGGCCACGTTTTGGAGAAGGGCCTTGTCTCCTGCGACAAAATTATATCTGTATGCTATAGTATATCCTATTAGGGTTTACTAGACGTAAAATAAAATTAATTTAACTACAGCAATCCTTGCCCGTTTCTGTCGTAAAAACGATAAAATTTTTATCGGAACACCCACAGGGGTTAAATCTATCACGCTTGTAGATTATCTGCTGCAATATAAAATTCTCAAGGATAATTTTATATTAAATTTATTAAACAGACTAGTAGAAAACTTCAATATAAACAAGTTGCAGATAAAGAAGCATTTCCTTTTTTTTATAGGATTTGTTTTATTGTATTGCTTTTGATGCCATACACCCTTCAATTCTGTAAGCCTTACTTTTTCAGGATTTCATGGATCGACAAATCAACCCATTTGCTGAAATTGATTCGGCAATTTCAGCTGTTGGATATATATAACAAAAATCTCAAAATTATACCGGCTTATGAAAATTGGTCCTACCATGATCAAGTGAAAAGCAAACGCAAGACAGTATAGTAATGATATAATTATGACTTATTCTAGGGACTGTAGACCGAGACAAAGATCAAGTCATTTACTCAAATTGATTGGGCAGTTTAAGCTGTTGGAAATAACCAACTATCTGACATACATATTACTTAGTGTCAATCCTGCCGTAGTCACATAAAAAGCAAACTTAACACAATATCACAATTATAAATCAAAGTACCCCGCCGCGTCTGTCTGTTCGCGATAAACACAATAACTACTGCAGTTTTCACTAATAGAAAGAGTGATTCAAGAGAAAGGTATAGGTGTATAATTTATTAAGGTTTTGAACTATCCGTGCGAAGCCGGGTCGCTAGTAATATCTATACTAATCTATACAAATATTATAAAGCTGAAGAGTTTGTTTGTTTGTTAATTTGTTTGTTTGGTTGAACGCACTAATCTCAGAAAACACTGGTTAGAATTGATAAATTCTTCAGTTTTGGATAGCCACTTCATCGAGGAAGGTTATAAGCTATACAACATTACGCTACGACCAATAGGAGAAAAGTGACGAACGTTTGTGAAACGATGTTGTGTAACGCAGACGAAGTTGCGCGGGTCAGCTAGTAGTAAGATTAGTAGAAGACAAACCATTAGTAGAAGCGAAGAGTAACAAAGCGCTGTAGTCCTTAGCGCTCTGGTAGCATATCTTAGTGAGTTCAGTGTCGGCGGCCGCGGCGGCTGCGGCACCGAGCCTCGACCACCGCGCGGATGATGAGCGAGAAGGCCCTTCGGCCACCGCCGCCTCTTCAGCCAACTGCTTCGCTCTCCAAAGCTCACCGAGAGATAACGCTAGCTCGAATTGGTGCTCCGGTTCCGTTGATACTGCTAATGCTTGCTGTTTAAAGCCCTGGACAACGACAAATAGCTTTAGTTTAGTAGGTACTATTAATCATATCAGATAATATATAGTAATTGGCATGTCAATGAAGTTTTTCTGTGGTTACAGCAATATATAGTGCAGGGAAACAATATAAAATTGATACTATATAGTAAGGCTGTCAAAAAGTACAAAGCTAAGACTAATATTTCAATTGGAATAACTTCAAGTCATTCACTTTGACCATGGCACCTTACATTGAATTCATACCCCTGTCTTCTAATAGCCTAATCATATCCAAAACTCTTCTCAAGGCATTTACTGCACATTGTCCAACAAATAGATTGAGATTATTTACTTGTTTTTCTAAGAAGTGAGCCACTCTAGTGCGGTGCTCGTGGGGTATAGTGGGCAGCACACGGTCGGCGGTCTCGAAGTCGCCGCGCATCACCGCCGTCTGGTACTCGAGCACCGACAGCAGGAGTGAATACGATACGATGTTCAATTCTTTGTCGTTCAGGTACAGTCTGCAAACACATCACAACATTACTAAACAGATCAGGATATTTATTTTCATACAGCAATGGTGGACTATGGTGTGGGTTAGCACCCACACTGAGATGAGGCCCATGTCCAGTAGTGGAACAATTTACATACTGAACTAACATTATGGTGGCATATAAGCCAACAGCCTGTCTGATGGTCTAAGCACGCTTGCAAAACCGCGAGCATCACATGCACGTTGCCGACCCTTTAGAAGCATATCTACTACTCTCTTAAAGAACCCTGATATGCATAGTTAATATTTAAATCCCTACAGGAATATCACTTTTGTACAAGATTGTATATGCAGGGTGTCCGGTAATTAATGGATAACCTGGCAATGTCTTATAGTGGAACTGATGGCCGTTCAGAAAAAAATATGGAAAATATCTATCCTAACTACTACCTGAGATATTATGTTGTTTTTTAATTACCATGTATAACTTTCTTGTATACTACGACTATAAATGAATGAAATCCATCGGTTTTTTGTTGTTTTATTATTAAACACTAATTATGCTAATAGATAGACAGTCAAAAGTATGCTATGCTTATATAGCTAGCACTTTTATTTTTTTTCTTTTTTTTATTATTTTATTTTTCGTTTTTCTGAACGGCCTTCAGTTCTGACATTTCAAGGTTATCCATTAATTACCGGACAGCCCTGTATAAAGGCCATGTTAGTAATACATAGCTTGCACTGATAAATACATAACCTGTGTATATGGCTTCAGACATAATATCCAGGTAAATATAGGCTTTTTTAGATATGACTGCACTACTAATGATCCTCAAGGTCTATTAAACTTAATCGTAACTTGATTAAACAGTATGACAAATCAAGAAGTATATCACTTCTTGCCTGTCCGGACTCTAACTTATTCTAGAAGAGAACAATTTGTAACGAGCTCCAATTATCCAACATGATGAATAATGTTATAGTTAGTTTATTGCCAAAAAGATAATGACCATCAAACTAGGCAAGCCTGTATCTTAGGCACCAATATAGAATGTTAAATAAATAATTAGAATAATTCAACATAAACTTTAGCAATAAACAAAATGTAACCAAACTAAACCAAGAAATGTAGAAATGAAGTAAAACAAAATAAAATAAAAATAAGTACAAATGTGTGGATGAGAGTGTGTATATGTGATGCTGATAATGAATGTGACGATGTATTTAATGATGTGTGTGTGTGTTCAAGTGTAGGTATGTATCGTGTGTTTGTGTGTGTGTCTTATATATACGAGCACTAAATGGGATTGAGTTACCTATTCTCCTTTGCGACGTATCCAAGGATATACATGGTGTGATCGAGATGTGATATCGTGACAATCTCGCCTCCTACGTAGTAATTTATTCTGTTCACAGAGTTTGTGTAAATAAAGCAGTCGCCGACCCATAGCCCGGTCTTCACTGTCTCGTCCACAGCACCGACCGACTGCCAAAAAAATAAATTTTAATATATCATATCATTCCTAATATTGAAATTGCACTGTTTTATATGGATTTTATCAAGTGGTTTATTTTAAAAATACAACTAGTACATCATTTTAAACTATTAAAGTACTACTGTCCAACTTTACTACCATATCAAGCTATTTAAATTATTATACAATTTAGATTTACACTTTTCCCGACATTTCGGTTGCTTTTGAGGTGCCATGATGACGGGAAGACAGATGGTTGTCTTAATGTCCTGAAGTGTAGTTATTTCAAAGGTGTAGGTAGTTGTTCCTATTTACGCAAAATGAGCTCAAAGTATCACAATGTTTAATAGTTATGTAAATATATGTATAATAGTAATGAAGTAATAATATTATTTCATATTATATAAAATTAACAACGCGATAAAATCCGTTAAAAGAAGTTTTATTTCAATGTTTGACATTCGCTTAAAAGTATGTAACATAACGTTCAATATCATTGTTAATGGCTAAGGCCCATTTGTACTAGACAATTTTTTGTACAGATATGATTTTTATTGTAAATAATTTTTTGAAGTAAGTGTTGTGTTATATGTATCTCATAAGACGAAAATAACAAGGATAGCATCACACTCACTTCTAATAGCTTGCCTTATGTAAATGACCCTTTCATTTACACTTAAATTTTATTGCAAGACTAGATGTGCCCGCGATTTCACCCGCGTTTATGAAACCTGCGCCGCCCCCGTGTATCGTAGCGTGATGTTATGTAGCCTATAATCTTTCTCGGTCAATAGGCTATTCAACACTAAAATAATTTATCAAATCAATTCAATTTTCAAATCGATTCAATTTTCACACCAAACAAATCTTTTTTATCCCAGGCAAAGATTGTAGTCTTCCATTTTTTTAAAAGAGAACTCCCGCATTAGAAATCTTTCACATCGAATATAAAGAAGCCTTGGAACAATCATTTACATCGCACATTTTTGTCCCATTTAGGGTTCAAACACGACACGAGACCACATAGACAATTACGCCACGCATGCATTCAATATACTGCGTTATAAATTATCTAATGTGTTCCACGGCGTGGTCTGTATGATCCTGTGTCCAATTGCGTTTGAAGGTTTATGAGTGATTGAGTAACAATCACTCAGACGCATACATACATAAGATTAGTAGGTATGTAAGCTGCAAAATCTAACTTGCAGGCAATATTATTATCGCATATTTTTAGTGTTTTTATAGTTATTAGTTTTATGTATTTTTTCTGCCCTATAACTAATTGCTAACAAATCAGCCAATGTACGATGAAGCACTATTTACAACGTTATTGTAATTTACATCAAACCCAATACCATTCAGAATTATGTAGCGATAATCTAGAATGTAAAGATGTGAATGTAATTAATAAATAAAAGCATTTTAATTGTACATACTTCTCTGACAATTTATAACAAGTACACCAGCTTGTAAATTTTGCAAAATATGCTCAAATGAATCTACTTTCTAAAATTATAATGCAACTTATAACGTCTTAAGAACATAATTGTATGAAATCATATTTAAATTCTTCAACAACTGTCAATAGCTAAACATGCTGAACCAGTAGCTCAAATTTATAATATTTGAGCTAACCTAGCGTAACACATACAAACAGCGTCCCACATACTGTTTCAACAATTAAACAGCATACATATAAATAAATACAATAAATTTTAACCTGTAACTCGTTCGATAAGCGTAATGTGAGCTTATCAGCTGTTGTTATCAGTAGCACGCCGCTAAGTCGGTCATTACTATATTATTATAAGCATATTAGTCGCCCTTTACGTACAAAACAATAACGGCCCACTTTTTAACGTGCAGCCATAAGAAATACATACATGAACGTATTATATCCATATTCTATTAATCGTTATAAACAGAAACAGCTGTGGTATAGGATATCTGTCACCGGATTATGAGAGTTAGGGAACAGAGAATGTTCTGCGTTTGCACACACACTTGTACACTATAATATCTCCAGCGCAAATGGCTAATCTCCGTTAAAATTGGCCACCATGACCGAAATTAGGTCTGGCGGACATTATTACTATATATTAGACCACTTTCTTTTCCAACTCTTTTTGTTTTGGTTACCTTTAGAAAAAAGTGCAGGCAGAAGCTCTATGGGTAAACATAGCGTAGCAGAGGACATCACAAGCATTCATACGATGGATGACCAGACTCGGTACAAATACTACTGGGTTGGGTTGTATCCGCAACATTCGGCGCACTGGCAGTAATGAGACGAACTCTCAGATCCCTAAACCTTTGGTGAGGCCTTTAAAACTTTCTGTGTATACTTTACTACGTAGACGTTACTATATCACAATGTTCGTGAGTAACTATCAGATATTTTTGAAACTCCACGACTGTGCGCTCGTTCGGACAAAAATAAATATTACTTCTATGTTCGTTCATTATGTTTATATGTACTTTGTATACTGACAAGTTCAACGATTATCATTTAAACTAATGTCCTATCACAGTATACAATAAAAAATACTGGATAACGGATTTTGTTTATAGATACGGAGAATCTCTGGAAAGAAATCACGGCAACAATTTACCCGACTTGTTAATCGAAGTTGAAAAGTGGACCGTAGTCGTATTCAGTACCGCTGCACTACGGATGCAATCTATCACGCTACGGCTGCTGTATAACTGCACCGCTAACCTATGACAGTCTAGTTAATGCCCCGTACTAATATAATGTCCTACAGTCGACATTTCGGTCACGGCGATCTGCCTTAACCAAGACCATATGTGCAGGTGATATTATAGCGTACAAGGGTGTGCGCAAACACAAGTTTACTCTCTAATGCCTCACTTTTAATACTTATAGGACGACAGTCCTAAACGACCGCAGAACTCAGGCGTAGTACATCAAATTTAGGAGATTGTCATAGCTCAGGGCTTGCGCAACACCGCCAGCTTCCTAACTCTAGGCTGCTCTTAAGTATTTCTTGACAGGAAAACCCAACATATTATGTTGGCCTGCGTCGGAATTTGCATCCGAGACCACAATAACAATTTACCTAATCTGGTAATTTAAATCGAGATTACATTGCATTTAGTACAGCTGTGCCACCAGACCTATATGCTCAGACAAGCCGATCCGCGCAACTTCGTCTGCACCACATAAGATAATTTTGCCCGTTTCGCAACATTTTTCATTGAAGCGCCGCTCCTACTGGTCGTAGCGTGATGTTATATGGCTTATAGCCTTTCTAGATAAATGGACTATCCAACACTAAAGGATTTTTCAATTCGAACCAGTAATTCCTGAGATTAGCGCGTTCAACCAAACAAAGAAACTCTTCCGCTTTATAATATTAGTATAGATAATGGATGTTGATGTTGTACCTCAAAAGCCTCTTCAATGCCGTCCTCTGATACGTCGGCGTTGGTATCCCTGACGCGTGTGACGACGGCTGCGTTGTACTTGAGCACGTAGTACGAATCGTCAGTGGCAAGACACACCAGGTTGCCACTCTCCGACCAGTACACGTGCCGCGGCTGGATCTCGATACTGCCAACAATAGAGTGAACGTAAAGGCACGGTATGTGGGAGGATAGTGACTTGTACGCAGCAAACGAATATTCCAAAACTTTACGACTCTCTCTTGAAGCATTTAGTATATAGGCATTTCGCATGGTGAGATAGAATGTAAATCATTAACGAGAAAATACAATCCATGAAGCAGAACATGCACTAGGAAAAAAAAACATTGTAGGCAAAGCAAGGACACCGTTCGTCGAGTGCCTCGATGATTTTTCATGGTAATACGGCTGGTACTGAATTGTCTACATTTTCCATCTAAGGCGATACTATGCGTCATCTAACGTATAATTACAGGTAACAGAATTAATTATGTTTTTATTAATACAGATTTAAGAAACAGCGCTACGGATTGTGTCATCTGCGGTAGGCCTTAAACATAATTTAATATCACTCAACGAAGACCACAAGAATTGTATTTTATATTAACATCAAAGTAAAAAGGAATAATGCTAGTCAATACATGATATTTAAACATAAATCAGCTGTCCAGCCAAAAATGAAAGCGCAGATATCGAGTTTAATAAAATACAGATTTAGCAGCTGTATAAATTATAATTCCATCTCTTTATTAATTTAACTAGCACTAAGAAGTTGTATTCTGATCCGCATTTAGCATGCGTTATGAAAGTAATTTATTACCGCCATACTAACATACCGATGATAGCATACCAACTAATATTAAATTCTAGTCGGTCCTAACATCACTATATACACCACATAAATGTGTTGCCAGTTAAAACTTATATATACGGTCTGCTAGAGACAGCATGAATATTGACTGATCGAACAGCTAGCAGACACAAGAATTTCCCCGAGCGGACTTTAGTACGTTCGATAGCACTCCGTATAAATTAACGCTAGGCTCTTGTTCAAACTACGATTATTCAGTTGATATAACATGCCTAAAGTTCGTTACTCCTTAGACAAGTATAACACTTTGAGACTTATGAAGCCTTAAAATTACGTATTAACTTATGTAAGTAAATATTAGTGAAGCCCGATTTGCTTAGCGCAAATGCGTGACACAATTTCATTGTTCAATAATTCGCTTTACATAACTTCATTTCGCGTTGCGATAAAGAATTTTATAGGCGAAAATTACTTACATTAATACATATTACTTGGATTGATTACAACAATATTTTTAATTGGCAATTCTATTCTATTTACTATTTTATTAAAAGGCAACACAAAAATAAGAATAGTTTCTGAGTCGCAAATATACAAACAACGAACACACAGATCCGATGCAACTATTTGTTCACAGACAAAAAAAAGGAAAACATCGCGCAAAGACCACTTAAACAACTAGGTACGCCATCTGTGTAGTCAGATCGTACTCAAATTAATAGCATTCTTGTGTCCTAAGCTACTATACTTTACACTTAAGAGTAAACGATTACCAGCAAGTGAGCATGTAAACTTGTTTGTTAGTATAATATGGATACTTGCATCATAACAATACTACTGAAAGTATCATTCAAACTATAACATTTAAAACTCTTAGGGCTTGTACAAACAGCGACACATCAACCTAGACTGTTTGGACTTTGAACTATTACAAGTTAAAAACTGCGAATCGTGCGAGAGAGTGCGTTATATTTTTGTTACGCTCTATCCTTACCATTACATCGACACCACTATGCACTGTCCCTTTCCGACAACTCTCTATTTTGTATGTAGTGTAGTTATGCGTATATATGGTGTCTAACTTGATGTGTAGCCGTGTGTAAGACCACCTCCATATAGCATTATAAGATAAAAGTCTCGTCATCTCTCTTCTTTAACCTAACATGAGTGAGACAGCATGCGATTTATCTTTAGGATAACTTTTACTTGTTAGTTGTAGGAGTGGCCTTTAGACTAATAAGAAAGAAATAAGTTTGTGTATCTTCTGCCAGTGAGATACTCGGCTCTTATTTGATGTCTGTCTATTCACTAGTATTTACAATCAAAGACTATCTTTTTTTAATTTAGTTGCGCAGCTCAGGTAATCTATACATATGATTAAAAATGCCTAAATGGCGATCAGCACGCAATTTCAAAATAATTAGTTATGAACCAAAGTTGTTAAGTATGGTACAAATAAGTCACGATTAATATTATTGAATCACATTTTACTTTTGTGGTTATTGTGTTAATAATATTTTATTCCAAAAATATATGTAATAGCTATAAGTATCAAACTCTTTCTTGTTCGCAAACGCCTAAAAACAACGCCGTATAATTGGCTTACTGTATCTAATCTAACACTATATTTGTTTATTTTGATGTCATTAATATATCAATGTTTGGCTAATTATTTTGGCATTAATAAATAAGTGCACAAGGTTCACTTCCAGCATTGTATGACGTATAATATCGCTACAGCTCGAATATCAAAGGAATTGTCAAAAAACATAAACATTTTTCGCACAGCAAACTGAATCCTGTTATTATATTATACACCAAACATACATGGAGTCATGCCTGCATATTCTCGAATGTATAGGCAGAGATATGTTATAAGTTGCACATATAATTATCTAGTTTAGTTTTTAGGTCTCATGATCTACTGGGGAATTCAAAACCCAAATACCCCATATTCAAATCCAGATATTTACACGTAATTAAAATCTAAATGTTGACTTTACAGGAATATAACATCATACTTATAAAGTATGATGGATTGTGCTCTGTTTACCAAGATATACCTCAACATTAAATCTATATGAGTGATGATCTCCAAATATTTTAGATCTAAACGAGAGTTGATAGTGTACTTCTCTTGGGGACTCCAATTGAGCTCAAATTAATGATACCATACATTTGATTCAATACATATGGCATAGGGCAATTCGAAATGAACAGTTGTCGCAGTCACGACTCACGACTAGTAACATAGCAAACAGATTTAAATATTCAACACATGTGATAATTACTGTATTTGATATATTTCATAGTGAGGTTATATTGCCGAACTAACCAATTATGCAATAATTCGCAGATTGGCTTCCAACGCAACTTACATACATTCAACATAGCATGACTAAAATTCCAATTACGGTAAGCTATACACATTGCAAATGCCTTAAATACTACGCCAGCATAAAAATGTATAAATACAAAATATTGAGCAAGATATTTACCGTCTGATCAGTTCCAAGTTCTCCCAGTCATAGAATGAGAATGCCATGCCACTAATAGACTTAACACCCAGCATGCAGCCGCCGAATATGCCTGAACAAAACATAAAGTATTAAAACATATAGCTACTTTATTGTATCTAAGAAAGACTAGTTGTAGTAACATTACCTTCAGCGCCGTATTCAGGCTTGAAGCTCTTTCTTTCTCTGAAGTTTTTGAACACTTTTATAGTGCTCGAATTCTCGAGCGTTGCATATTCGGAACTATCAAATGCCCAGACGAACTCTTGCGCGGTGCCAAACGCCTTGTTCCTGAGCGCCATGGCCGTGTAGATGATATATTCGCCGTCACCGCATACGACCACGAATCTCCCGTTGGGGTTATGAGCGATAGTTTGTGGATAAATTTCGCAGGATCCCATGTCCTTTGCGACTACTGGAACGCGTTCACCGTCTTTTATTTCGGTATCTGGAATGTTTGTGAATGAATGAATTGTTGAAATATTTTTTTCATTATTTGCCCGAAATAAATAGTAATCAAAATAACTAACTAAAACTTCTAACATGTAACTCATTGGATGGACTTACGTAATATACAGGCCGCCAATGCTATATAGACCACAAAAGAATATAAGCAGAATGTTCATACAGATATAAATACTATTATGTTTATATTGAAATATGATCATTTACCTTCTGGCAGTGCTTTTAGGTTAACTTGCTGCATCTCCGAATGCTTCGCCCAGATGATCTTGCCGCCATTGACATCCATAGATATGGCGGGCTCTTCGCGGCCCACCTTTATCATAATAGTCCCCTCGTCGTAGCTGACACAAACAGAACGATTGGATTAAGCACTTAACATTACAGAAAAGCTTAAAAGTAGTAAAAGTTTGTATTCTACTTACCCAATAGCGACATTGTTAGATCCATGCATCGAGGATATTGTCCAAACTCTTTCGAAGCCATAATTTAAGGAAGACTCTAGTCTGTACGTGCCTGCGTGCCAAATTCTGATGCTGCCGTCCTCTGAGCCAGTCAGCAAGATCGGCAGCTCAGGGTGAAACGATACTGCAGATACATTTTGCGTATGACCTGCACAAAATCATGAAATAAATACACCTGTGTAAGCTTTAGCATTCTGAAATAGACAGTATACAGCCTTGGCCAAAATTATGGAGCACCCCATGTATTTTTCACGTGCGTAATATTTGCAGTAGAAAACAATACATTTTATTTAAATATGGATTAGGTGGCATCTAAAAAGATATTTAAAACAATAGTGTACCCAGTTAGGGCTAATAAAACATCCGATACAAAGCATCTTATCCGTTTAGTAATTTCCAATCTTCAATTCAGTTTAATATTTCGCGTCGTTGTGTACACATACCGTCATCTAGCGCACTTCTTGTATTATTTTGTGTTCAGTTATATTAATTTCGATACACAATACCTAAAACATCCGAACTATCTCTTGAAATACGTGTGAAAATACAACCTTTTCATGAACAAGGGTAATCCCAAGTTGAGATATCCAGAACTGTTAAGTGGTCGCGCCAAGCGGTGCAATTTACCATTGAGCGATTCGCCGCTACCGATACGCACAGCGATATGCCCAGAACTGGACGAAAAGGTATTACCAGTGACCGCGAAGATCGAAAATTTGTGAGAGAGTCTTTGAAAAACAGGACAGAAATGTCTTTTGAGTTCGCTGCTGAGTTCTCAGTGGCGAGTAACAACACAATTTCTGCCAAAACGACTCGTCGAATAGGTACTTCAGGAAGCTGGTCTCAAAGGGTGTAAAACCAGGAAGAAGCCATTGATCTCAGACAAGAATAAAAAGGCTTGCTATGCAAGGGCCTTAAAGTACCAACATTACACTAAAAAAAACTAGTCAAATATTGTGTGGTCAGACGAATCAAACTTTGAAGTAAGTTAGATAATATAAATGTCCAAATGGATAAATAAGTATTGTTGAAATTTAAAAAGCTATACTGTTGTCTTTTCATGATTAGTTAATCTCTATTTATTTTGTTTTTGTTTGGTCTTTGGAACCCCTGGTGCTACCTTCGTGCGTCGCCGTGGGGGAGAAGAATATATGTCAGAGTGTGTGGTCCCGACTGTAGAACACGGCGCAGGTACCGGGATGACCTGGGTCTGCATGTCTGATACAGGAGTCAGCGAACAAAATGTTTGTGTATGAGGGCCGAAGGGACTCTACAAAATACATGAATGTGTTTGGAATCAGCTTTATTGCCTTCGTTATTACACTTTTTGGTGACATTAATATGGATGGAGTTAAATTCCAGAAGATAACGCACCATGCCATATATCAGCCCGCACAATGTTATAGTTTCGTGAAAATTCCATTGAGCTCCTGGAACACACTGCCTGCACAGTCACCGGACCTTAATCCTATAGAACATTTATGGGGAATCCTAAAGCGTAAGGTCCGGCGCCACACAATAACAACAAAAGAAGAACTAAATATACGCCTCCGCCAAGAATGGAATACCATAACTGAAGAACAATGTAAAAATGTTGTAGGCTCTATGCCAAGATGAATAGCTACTGTGTTAGCGGCTAAGGGTGGCCGACGAAATATTGATTTTATATCAAAGTAAAGATCATTTAAAATGTACACAAGTTGTTTCATTTCATTCTATACAAAACTTTTTACAAAATGCCGTTTTTATAGGGGTGCTCCATACTTTTGGCCTAGGCATCAAGCATACAGTGCTTGATTATTTTATAGAATCCGTATCTATGCTACTGCTGCGACATCACATAAGCTAAAAATCAGAATACGATTAAGTTTAGCAAGTCAGTTAATTCAGTCGGTAAATTAGTAGTCCATACTTACTTTCTAATGTTTGTACACATGTTTTATTTTGATAGTCCCATATTTTAACGAGACGATCATCAGCACCACTTATGAGGTAGGGTTTATCGCCGCCATGATAATAATCCACACAGTTAACTCCTTTCTCGTGGCCTTCTAAAGTGAAGTTCGAGATTGAGGATCCTAGCTGCCAAACCTGCATGGACAAACATTGCATAAAGTCGGGGAGTCAAAAAGAAAATAAACATTGAAATTAGATCAGAGTCATAGCTGTTGTGTTTAGGCTTACTTTGACGGTGGTATCAAGACTGGCACTGGCGAATGTATTATTGTCCTTAGGGTTGATCACGATTTGCATCACATAATGCGTGTGCCCTTCAAACACTTGCTGACAGGCCCAGTTGCGGTCCCAATTCCATAGTTTTATCAATAAGTCGTCTGTATAACAAGCAATGTGTCAATTAATTGTACTTACTTATACTTATATATATTACACAGAACATGATACATGTTAGCTTCAGTTACATGAAATTTTTTTATTAAACTATATTGCCTGCATTTTCGTGGCTTCTTGGCTGCTTTGACTTCGGAATATTTACGTTAATTAACCGTCATTATAACTTGTCGGATATCAATAGCTCAGTAGCAAAACAAACTTATAGTCTGAACAATGTCAATGTTGCCTATATATTATTGCAGATGATTTGCAATGTTAACAAATATTACTACTGTAGACAAAATCGAGAGATATGTGCATTGCCAAGAAGCTAACAAAGAACATTATTATGACATACATCATACACAGTCTCATGCATGTGTCTACGAAGGGGCCCAGCCCTTCGTATATTACAGCCGCATTTGTTTATAATGTATACATTAAATATGTCGTACCACTACTAGTGAGGATGTAAGGTTGTGTAGGATGGATTGCTATACATCTGACGTAATCAGAGTGCGCTTCGAAGGCGTGTACCCTCTCCAGTGTGTTGTAGTTGAACACGCGTATCTGCATGTCATCGGAACCGGTGACGACCCAGTTCTTACGCGGGACGAACTTAGCCGCGCGCACTGGCAGGTCACATACCTACACAAACAAACTTATATATAATTATGACTGCCTTTATAGTTCTTTATTATTTATGCTAGGTAAGCTTGTTCAAAATCTACCTTTTATCATAATTTTGTGAGTATTTATGTTCAGATTATAAGTAATATAATTTTAATAATATAAATAACTACAGGGGTATCAACCATTTGCAAGACTAAAAAAGACAATTAATTCAATTCAAAATGACCAAACATGGAAACATAGTTTGCTAACAGATATTTTTACTTACTGTTTACTTACTTATAATAATATTTACTTACTAATTTATTTACAGATAGTATTTAGGCTGCCGGATAGGCCGGATACCGGATAGTTACCGGATATCCGTTTCATCTCTAGTAAATATATAGGTTTAAAGAGATATTTATTATTACTCAAAGAACATTACAGTTCACTTAATGAGCATAACATAACATTGAAATTAAAGTAAAATAACACATGGACAGTAGTATGATTGTAAGTAAGTATATTATATTAAAGCAATGACACAAAAAAGATATGATACTAATTCCTATTAAGTCAATTAGATAGCAATAGATCATAAGTTCATTAATTAAATATCAGCATAGGATAAAGTAGCCGACGGATTAAGTCATAAAACACGTGTTTGGTCAAAGTTAAGGCATTCCTTAAAACTTGATGATTGTGGGATGATAATCCTTTTGTGTTTGTGTAAACAGTCATAAAAGGTTGTAAAACTTAAGATTATTGCAAATTTTTACTGCGATTAGTCGGCACTCATTAGTTTTGTTTGAAGGCAGGTGTGCTTCCAAACTTTTGGACGGTAGTGTACATATTAATTTATTATAGTGAAACAAAACTTTGATTAGTTTATTCCATGCATCCTGTAATGGAAAGGTGTTTAGATAAAAGAATTCATATTTTTTTTATTACTATGTATCTCATCCTTAATACACATCCAACTTATAATAAGAATATTATTGATAATCTAAAAGGTGTGTGCTAAAAATCTTGATTCACCCTCAAAGTGAGGGTATACAAAAATAAATAAAGTTACTACTGATATGGAAACACATATGAATTAAATATATGCTTGTTAGCATTGCACTTTACTAGTAATAAATAATTTTATGAACTGTGCTAGGGAGGATTGCACATGTAAATATAATGCTAGGTGAATCCAACTTGAGTTAATATTATAATTTTATTATATACAGCAAGTGATTTACAAAGATACTTTAGATGTTATAAAATTCAAGGAAACTGATTAATTTAAACAAATTATTTGTAAAATATAACTTATGCTGTCCTGCAGACTTTCCAACTGTAACAGACAAACTAAATTGGTATGGGTATTATCCGTTATAATAATGAGCAACTCATGTTAAAATGATCTTACATCAGATAATAAGATTAGATATAATATGTCAATCAAATTTATAACATAATTACTATAACTATGGTGTCATTTACGTATGACTACATAAGTAAGAGTTGCCACTAGAATGGTACTTATTACAAGACAAGCTTTGACCAAGTCTAATTAGAAATAAGTGGGTAGAAAAATAATATTATTGATCACCTCGAATCTCTTGATCTGTGCGTGCGTCTCATAATTCCATATGTTCACGTCACCGTTGTAGAGAGAACACAGGAGCCATGGCTCTGTAGGATGCTGGTCCACACACTTGACGCGATCCGACCTCGCAGTCAACTTCCTCTTGATATCCAGTCGCAACGGCTGTGAAAACATAACAACGGTATACGTCATCCACACGTCCAAAACACAAAATACACGTAATACACATGAAATACATTAACTGGAAGCCGACATTATACGATTGATGACACACTACTCACAAATATACAACTACGTGGCGAAAACTTAGGTGGGAGATAAAAATGAGTGGTAACGCTCTATATACATTATTATCGTGAATTAAAAGTAGTTCTTACCATTTTTAATTGTTAAAACATGAAAATGTATCAAACAGAATCAGCGGAACTGTGGGTGTTTGACAGGGAGGGTGGACGTGTCACTACTATTTTTTTCACACGCGAAAGCGGTCTCATATACGCGTCCGTTACTAATTTTTAGCGGTAAGTACCGGTTTTATATTGGGATTATTTAGATAAAGTAATTTTGAGTGATATAAACTCATGTATTGCAAGCAAAACTTAAATTAAATAATATAACCTTTTATCGTCGTAAATTCCCGTACAAATAATATTTTCTATATAATTTTGTAATACAGTTTTCACTTCCTTTCACAGTACTTGGTTGATAAGAGTTTGAATGTTACCAAGTTTAAAAACAAGATATCGATATTTTACGAGTAAATTATGATAATAAAATGTAATCGCAGATTTTTAGGAATTAAGGAATTACGTGAATCTTGCATTGACTTAATATCTTAATTTCTTCATTCCATTAACTTAAATACTTATATGTTTGTAGGCTCACTGGTAGGCATTTTAAATTTTAATTTGGGTGTCCAACATTGGTAGGATAATCAATAAATATTATTATTATAAATGTTGCAGAAAATATAAAATCGGTTGTTAGGTTTCGAAGTCGGGCGCGGTGGGATGACAGCATCCATTATATTTATATCTAAATTTATATTTAGATTATGACTGGAGTAACGGTCCTTTATAAGAAAGGACATCTTAATTCGCAAAGATCGCATTCTTGCCGTTATTATTAACCTATTTTTATCTAAAATATCACACAGTCAGTTGGATGTGTGTTCTGTATTTCGTTTTATAATTGGGCCGTTGTGTGGAGCATATCGCACATTTCTAAAGTATACTAAAGAGCCACAGATATCAGACTATTAGCGTAAAATGACTAAGGTAAGGTAATTTTTATGATTACTTTGAGCTTAGAACGGAAAAGCGTTGATCGAAATAATTCGAGGAAAACTATAGGCTATATAACATCACGCTACGACCAATAGGAGCGGATCAGCAATAAAAAATGCTGCATAAACGGGGAAAATTCTCTTATATGAAGCAAACGAAGTTGCGCGGGTCAGCTAGTATAATATTATAAATGCGAAAGTAACTGTCTGTCTGTCTGTTACGCTTTCACGTCTAAACCAATGAACCTATCTTGATGAAATATGGAACAATGGTAGAGTAGATCTTGGGGAAGCACATAGGCTAACTATTGTTTTAAAAAAATGGCATGAAGGGCTTGAAATAAGGGATGAAAGTTTATATGGGAATTCGACATTATCGTAGATAAAACCATAGGTACCTATAACAATTTAATAAAATAAGCTATTTGCTGTAAACCACAGCACCCAAGTAGCACTGGGGGTGCAACAGTTTTTATGCGTATTATTAGCAAAATAAGTACCTATAGGTACTAAAAAAAATATTATTCTGCAATGAAACTATTCCACGCGGACGAAGTCGCGGGCAAAAGGTAGTACTAAATACTTATCATCTGCCCATCGACCGTAGCCATGTTCTAGTCTAAAACTTCTCATCCTCAACGGTTGCCCATTTGTCAATTTGTGTGTGTGGCCTGCGCAGCCCACAACTAGTTTAGTAGTAGTAGTTTACCTACTGGTAGTCGGTAGTCGATAGTCGGCAGAAGTGGCAATAGCTATGTAGGTCAACATTTCGTCGTCCGATGTTGGTAGTGGCAACAGAACAGGTCAATCCATTTGCAAAGGCTGCAGTAGAACTAGTAATATCCATTTAGGTCCAAAATAGGCACGCATGTTGGTGACATCAAAAGAGAAGATCGTCTAATTTGTAATGTTACAGCAGATCTAGTAGGCGCAACGAACTGTTTAATTGCTACTAGATACCAACATGGGAGCCTAAGTTCGCACTACTACAGTACTGGTTGGTTTAAGTTTTTCTTTCTTACTCTGTTCTACTGCAACTTTACGAATAGAACAAGCTACTAAATTGCCACAATTAAGCAGATTGTTCTATTCATAAAGTTGCAGTAAGAAAGAAAAACATAATTATATCGAATGAAGCAATAACGGTGTTTATTTCGGGAACGGGGCAATTGGAAATTCATAGTCTTTGTCTTTTCCTTTGGGAAATAGGCTTGGGAATAGCCCCACGCCTATTCAGGCATACCTTATCAACTTTCATACACACATGTATGTATGAACGAAGGTTGATTAGGTATGATAAATAGCAGTGATAAAATGTTCAATTAAACTTACTAGTTATAAAAATAAAACACTGAATTTTCTAAACCAACAATTTTTTTGCTTTATTATAGTATTTTTATCTTTTGAAAGGTCTTGCATATTGCAATACGATACAGAGTGAGCACGCTGGTAAGGCACCTGGTCCTTTTCTTACATACTATTTAGCGGTGCAGCGCCAACGAGCTTGGCTATCTTCAATCGACAAATTACCACCACCACTTATAAGATGTTGTAAGAGTTCTACCAAGTTGAGGTTTAGTATGCTCAAATAATATAATATTAGAAACAAACAAATTTTGAATTTATACCTCAAGCCAATGGCAGTCATAGTCAGTCCTAGCAGTACATTTATGAAAGAAACGTAACCCTGACTTACACATCTCTGCAGCCGGACTGGATGTGCGGTCTAATCGTGTAATTGATACGCCATCCTGGAGATAAATATCTTACCACTATAATGGTACCTTTTTTTTTTTTTTGATACCCAGTGAAAATGCTTCATGCACTACCCGCCGGCTAGGGGACGGCACCGGCGGGGCGTGTGGGACTCACCAGCCGAGTGCTGGTATACCCACTAAAGAACCTGGGGTGTTCCCTCTCTCACCCAATGTGGGGGGCCAGTTGGGAGTCTGAAAAGATTCATCCATAGCAGGCCCCCCCGACTATAATGGTACCTACTATTTTCTTTTTATCTTCATACTCTTTATAAACATCTATAGGTATATTAATACGTGAAACAAAAACTTTGCACCCTATTTTACGAAAATTGCGCGGCTTTAGGAGTATGAAATTTGGCACAGTTAAAATGTTAAAGTTTATATAGAGATGGAGTGAAGAATACTAATATTTTATAAAATACTAGATTTTGCCTGCGGTTTCACCCGCGTAAGTCCCGTTGCCGTGAATACTGGAAATATAGGGATAAAAAGTAGCCTATGTGAATCCAGGTCTCTAGCTATCTACATACCAAGTTTCATCACAATCGGTTCAGTAGATTTTACGTGAAAGAGTAACAAACACCTATACATCCTCACAAATTTTCACATTTATGATATTGGTATAGATATACCTAGACGCATTACATACATGAATAATAAACGCTAGGGAGAAGAAGAGATACCTATAGATGCATTAGAAATAGGTAGGTACATTAAATTATTAAAAAACATTACACGTACGTGTAAACCATGCATTTGACACACGCAGTCGATTCGTTCGTAGTATTTCGGCATTGTACGTCTAATGTCGTACAATTCTTCGTAACTATAGATTCATATACCTTATTTATATGTAATAAAGAAAAAGAAAACAAAGTTACAAGCTTAGGAATATCGTCAATGAAAGAGTATATTTAAATACATATATATAGAACATATGAAGACATTACAGCCGACACTAATGACGGGATTTGTAACATCTTCGCCACTTATTTTCAGTCAACGTTTCTATCCCCATCCTCTCACCAACATCAGACTTATCCCAATGCCTATATACAATATGTGATATAAATGTACAACCTGACATGGTACATAAGTTGATGACGTCAGTAGACCTCGCAAAAGGAGCTGGTCCGGATCACATACCGCCCATGGTTGTCGTTAGCTGTGCCTATCAACTGACTAAACCGCTTAGGTACCTTATTATACCGACGCTCGATTGAAGAAAGTACTGTAACTAGAATCTGAAAGTCTGCGTTTATTACACCCGTACATAAAAATGGTAATAAAAGCGATGTAAAGAACTACAGACCGATATCGAAACTATGCATATTCGCTAAACTATTGGAACGAATTGTCTATACTCAGGTATTCAACACGTTACATAATTTTTTTATACCCGAACAACATGGATTCATCAGAAATAAATCAACACCCACTAATTTATTAACATTTATAGACTTCACGACCGCTAATATGGTAACGGGTGGCCAAATAGACGCTATTTTCACCGATTATAGTAAAGCTTTTGATCGTATTGATCATAAAATACTTTTTCAAAAACTTTCACGTGCTGGTATACATGGGAACCTATTTAGATGGTTTTGTTCGTATATACCTAGAAAACAGATCTCAAGCTGTTGTTATCAATGGATCAATCTCAATATGGCATCATGTCCCTTCTGGTGTTATGCAGGGTTCAGTGATAGGGCCTTTGTTGTTTAATCTATTTATTAACGATGTCAAGACCTGTTTTCTTAACTCGCAATTTTTGATGTACGCGGATGACATGAAGGTATACAAAAATATCGAATATCCTTCTGACGGCCTTCTGTTACAACAGGACCTCCAGAGATTCGAAACTTATTGCCAACTTAATGGATTAGATATAAATACCTACCTCAAAATGTTACACAATAACCTTTTCTTGTAAACCTAATCCATACAAATTTAACTATACCTTAAAAGGAATAGGTACTTAATACATGATGCCAAATTGACTTAAGAAAAACATATTGATCACATTGCTAACGAAGCTAATAAAGCGTTAGGTTTTGTCACGAGATCATGCTCTCAATTTTCAAGCTTAAAAGCCATCAAAGTTTTGTATTGCTCATAAGTACACAGCACCCTCGAATATTGCTCTCGAATGTTGAGTCCACAGTACGACATGCATATAGGAAGACTGGAAGCAGTACAGCGTAAAGTTACTAGATACTTACAATATAAATGTAAGACATATAATAATAGTTTTGAGGCGAGATGTAAGCGGCAACACTTACTCCCACTCTTTGAAATGAGAAAAATCGCGGATATCACACGTAAAGATAGCCCAATCTAAAATTGACTTCCCCAGTCTGCTCAGCAACTTACTTTTAAGAGTTCCCACTAGATCGGTAAGAGTACCTTATCCGCTGCATGTTGCTCGAGCCACTACTAATTATAGGAAAGGTTCGTTCCTTATAAGAACTGCGAGCTATATAAATAATTTTGTTAATTTAGATAGTCTAGACTTATTTAATACAAGTGCCTCCAGTTATAGACGTATTCTTGCCAACCAGTGGTTCGAATCGGTTCTTTGATATATATGTTTATTACTATGAATAATGAAAAATAAAACCTTTCATAATTTAGGTATAGATCAAGTACTATAAACTTAAATACGAAAACGTGTAAATGGTTATTAGTCATTAAAATGTTAATGTAATTAGCTATAAGAAACTAAGTTTTCTGAATAAATAAAAATAAAAATAAATAATAATTTGTTTGAAAAATATAGGTAAATTAACCTGTATAGCCTTGGTGAAATCTAAATGAAACGTGATTATATCTAATGATAAAGTTATAGACAATAAAACCTTATTAACGACCAAACTTAAAATTTAAATCAGTTATGGTTGAATTTTAACCAGTGGGCGATTGCTAGTATTTATAAATGTATGTCTTTATAGTAGTACACAGAGTAAAATGCCTAGTAATAGATGACCAGCCAGATGCCGTCTGCTGAGCACGGATCCAGAATCCGTTCTACTATTAAGAATTTCTTGACAGGAAAATGTTAATGATACTGCGCTATACAGACATCAAACCCGAGGCCTCATACACAGCGTGCAAATTGACAACCGCTTCCTTGTCGGAGATTAACACGAACGTACCTACTTCATTTCCTTTTTCTTTTACTATTTACTCAACAACTTTACCACCGATGGTTCATACGAGAAGATTAAGATTTTTATTAAAAATTTACTTGTATTTATTCATAATAACTATTTATCAAATCGCGAGCTATATTTTACATTCATACATTTAAGATTTTTATTTTCGGTGTTGGTCTTCTTCGATGATTGACTGGCATAAGTTTGCTCTTGTGATTGCGTGCAATTGTGGGATTTTTATGTTATGCAATTGTCAGTAGTAATAGTCCGGAAAGGTCCTGGTAGATAGCAATAGGCGTATCCCCTTTATGTGTGTGTGTCTTTTCTGCCCGTTCGTCTGGGCTGACATTACAAACACTCCTAAATAAATGTGTCTACGCATCTTCTTCTTCTTAGCGAATCATTGGTAAACACTTAATTATATATTTGCCGCCCAAAAAGCAGCTTGCTGTGTCGTCAGAGGTAGCCATCAGATGCTCCTGCGTGCAAGTTGTCGGGTACGCAGGGCACGATGTAAGGTGGGACATCGTTTTTTTTACGCGCAAGCCAGCCGTATTGTCTGAGAGTTCCCACCTACAGATGTTTTCTTTACACCGACCGACCTGGGTTCGGAGTCTATTTAGCGACTTCCAGACAGATCATAGCAATTATGTCTATGCATAAATATATATATCGTCAGTCAAGCTGTTTTTTACTATTGCCTAAACGATGAAAGAACCATCTTTTTACTAATAGTAGCCAGAAAGAACCCAGATTTATTCCATGGATATTTATTGTAATTATTAAAACTATATTTAAACCATTTTACTTATATTATACAGGTGTCTGGTAATTAATGGATAAACTTGAAATGTCTTATAGTAGAACTGAAGGCCGTTCAGAAAAAAATAATATATATATATATATATATTAAAATGTGCAAGCTATATTAGCATAGCATACTTTTGACTGTCTATCTATTAGCATAATTAGTATTTAATAATAAAACAACAAGAAACCGATGGATTTCATTCATTTATGGTCGTAGTATACAAGAAAGTTATACAAGGTAATTAAAAAAAGACATATCTCAGGTAGTAGTTAGGATAGATTTTTTCATATTTTTTTCTGAACGGCCATCAGTTCCACTATAAGACATTTCCAGGTTATCCATTAATTACCGGACACCCTGTATACGCTAACACATGTTCAATCGCATTTTAATAGAATATTGTTACTTGCGCTTTTGATAACGACACTCAAGTACAATTAAATCACTTTCACTTATTAAATATGCTTTTTATAAATGTGGGATAAGAATTTATTTCAATAATTATCTAGTGGTACCAAAGAAGCATATATATAAGTGACTACAGCTTACCTAGAAGATAATTTCAGTAATCAACTTAATGACAATTGTATACATAAAAAGAAATCGGCATTATTCAAAAAGTCAAAATAAAATAGATGATTTGGAATATCTGTTTAAGTTGCGAATTCATTAAGTTTCCGGTATCGGCACATCTTTATTCCAGAATCCGTTCCTGACTCCATCTAAAATTATAACTATTGACACACTGATTAATGGATTCTAACGAAAATGGTAACATGTTAAGAACACGGCACCATAACTCGATTTCCTATAGATTTAGATTATCATCCTACGGAGTGTCGCTTACTTGATACTGGTGGACATGTGAACCAGGGATGTTGCGAATATTCGCATCCGCATCCGTAATTGCCTAGCTTCCGCATCGATTTGGACATCTGCATCCACGAGGATGTTAAAGCGGATCCAGATATTTATTTATTTGGACTGGAGACAGGTTGCGAATAGAAAGAAAATGGGTGAGCCGAAGAATGGCGCGATGATTCTTCAAGTGAAGATGAGAATCAAGAAACACTAGAAAATGAAATAGCTACATTTATAAACCTTTGCAAAACAGGCTTGAACCTGCAGAAGTGATATTAGATATACTTTTTATTAAGTAAGATGCACAATTTTCATCAATATTCGCAATTGCGGAGCTTCTGCATCGATTTGGACATCCGCATCTGCATCCGCATTTGCGGATGTGAGCCTTTAAATATCCGTATCCGCATCCGCGGATGTCAAAAAATCTGCAACCACAACATCCTTGATGTGAGCTACTACAGAGAGATATTATTTAGGGAAGGCTTATCGAACGACACAAACATTTATGACTATATTGAACTTATTACGAGATATGCCTGCGCTAAAGCTGTCATTTAAGTTAAGATACTCACTCGAACGGTCAAATTAGAGATAAGAAGCTCGCACGAGATATTTTTTAACGTTCAAATAACTTACTAAAATACATATGGTTTATATGATTGTTACTATTTTCGCCAGTCAATAGCGCTATGCAATCTTTTGCTATAAATAATTTATTTATCAAGTCTTAGTCAAATAGGGAAGGATTTTATGTAATAAATATTTACGTTTATGCTGCCTTATTAATATAATAGTATGTACAAATAAAGTAATGAAATTATAGAGACTAAACAAAGTTGATAATTTTTACAAAGTAGTTTACCTCAATGTTTGTCAGTTGTTATACAGTATATAAGTGGACATGATTATTGGTATGTGAATAACATAAAACTGTAAATCACATAATAATATAATCATTACAATAATTCAGAAGTACTCATTAGCTTGAAATAACCGTTATGGTTATTTCAAGCTAATTATTACTTCTGAATTTAATATTATATTCTGTTAAAATAATTAATTTGTACGAGAAATACCGTGTGATAATCCAATTAATAGAAAGAAATTTGTTGAATTCATGTATCTGTAGATTTTCTTTTTATTTGTTCTCGGTTACATGGTATGTTTCAAACATAGGACCACAACTCTCCATTACACGCTGTAGAACATCTAAATACAATGTCACTTACAAACTAAATATAATAAACATGATAAATCATGCATATTTCCTGTTACATCAATCCGAACTCGTGCTGTATAGTAATGTCCAAAAGGTCTTATAGTTACACTAAACCCATAACGCCCATTGGTGACTTGTTACTGTCACATACAGAGTAAATAAGAGTAATTACTCTGTATGTCACAAATAATCACAAATATCTTACTAATTTTTTCTGTGTTTGTTAACCTAAATACCTATTTTTAGACTAACAAACAGATACATATATACATGTTTAAACACGAAAAACTAGTAAAATATTTTAGTCACGATCACATCGTGACTTAAACAATTACGATGATAAATCTGACAATAAATCTTAATGACATTATCACATGATGAATATATAAGTTATTAGAAGACACTTATAGTATAATGAAGCACAATACAAGAGTAAAAGTTTCTCCGAACACTTTGTGTCTCATTATCTTGTGTTAACGATGCATTGCTCGCCCATAGCAGGGAAGTAGAAGGTGTTCACTTGAGGTGGCTCCGGTAGAGCATCATGGAGTGTGCGGTGTCACGCTCTTGTTCTAGGAGGAACATCATGTCTCGTTGGTTGATGCGCTTTAGTCGTGTACGCAGAGCCATTTGACTGCGGCCAGCCTGCATCACAAATATTGATTACACTTCACAGCAGATATGACTTAAGTCAAAAGATTACACGGATGGCTTAGTGCTGTATGTGGTCGTATCGCAACTACCACTGTGCCGAGTGTTGCGGGTTTGACGCCACACGGGACAAAACTTGTGAGATTCACAAATATTCTATGTAAAATCCACATCTGTACAAATATCAATCACAGATTCAGTTTTATAAGCAGATTTCAAACACGCAACATTAAAACGAACTACCACTGCCACACAGACTGCAAGAAATTTGCGTACAATCCTTCACGTTGCGGGAACGTGACAAACAGTGCCAGTACTACGACACAATGCTACACTTTCATGTCACTTTCTATTGCATGGCGTCTTCGTGTATTAAAGTAAGGTGATGTCATTATATAAAGTGGCGCGACATAGTCCCAGATTTGAATCAGTGTAAGTAGCAATGTGAAGTGCTTGTCACGTTAGACCATGTTCAGTCTTATTTATAATTGCCATAGGCATGCTAAAGGAATTACACTTACAAATCCAGATCCCGATTGTCCTGGGCTGCTAGTGATGGAGTCGCCAGAGCCACCCGGCCCATCCAGTCTTGGCTTCTTCCTCGGCCCGATAGCCTGCAACGCAGTCAAGTTAGCCTCGCGCTGCCTTAGTTCCTCCAATTCAGCTCGCTGCATCTCCTTAGCCTTCGCCTTAAGTTTGGCCTGTTCAGGATCTTCGTTTTTCGATCTAGACTTGGCCGCTCTCAGTAGCATTTCTCTTTCAGAGTCTTCACGGCGTTTCTTGTCTACGCGGTCTAGCTCTTCAAGGAACTTCAGCTGTCCTTTGGTGTCTTGGGTAACCTCGTAGCGGTTGTCAGTCTATGAACAAAATTATGGATACTTGTAAACATACAACCGAAATTGATAATCTGCCTCAGACAGAATCAGATATTTGATATAACTGCTGTGGAACTTCTATCAATTTTCTATCCCTAGTAGGTCAATCAAGTCCAAGATAGGTTTTAATTTTGGCCTATAGGGTACAATAGAATACCATCCTAACTGAACGCATAAAAGGGCAATATAAATTGAAGAATAAAAAACAAAACAATAAATATAAATTATAGAAATTCTATATAAAAATTAATGTCAAAAGTGAATCAGGATTAATTGAAAATATCCTAAAATCTTTTTACCCGTGACTTATTTATACCTTACTGAACAAATTTTGTTGTATCACATCTCATAGTATATTACTTGATAGAATTATAAAAAATTTAAAATCGAACGCTCTAATCGCGTGATTAAAAGACTTTTATCAAGAAATGTCTAGAAAATATTTTTTAACTAGTTAAAATATGATATTTAGAATAATGTATTAAAATTTGTAAATGTTGTAGACATAACGAGTAAAATTTCATTAGTATTTTTTATTTAAGGCTGTATAACCAAAATGTAATCGATTTGCAATATCGAGATACTTAGCTCAGATGTTATATTTAAAGGATTAGTATTAATTAGTCTTCGAGTGCTTTTTTAAAAAATGCATATAAAATCTAATAGGCTAAAATATAAAACGAAGTCAAAAGTTGTATATTGTATTTGTTTTTAGTAAATCAATGATATACATACCTGTATATAATTGATTTACTAAAAAGGGTTTAAGAGTAGAAAGCACAAAACAAAACAAATGTAGTAATAATCGCAAACAGTAGTAACACCAGCATTTCACAAAGCACATTATATAAAAGGTCATTCGCTGTGCATCATACATAGAATAATAAAATATTTTTGCAACACAAATCTTGAAATTCATACATATTAATACATATAGTATGACTTTTCTTTGCAAGGATGATACTGTTCAGAATAATAATATAATATTTAACTAGATTCATTCTTTAATGACCACAACCGGTGCCGGTCCGTCGATGATCTAAATGTCATGTAGGTACCTAAAAGTAAATTATCTGTTGCAAGATATATACCTATTTATAACATGCAACGCGAAAGTTCAAATGCTATGAGTACATTATATTGTACATTATTGCAATTTGATGATCGAGATATGATCATGACATCGAATATTAAAGTCATGACCTCTGCTGGGATCCCACATCTAATGTAATTTAGTATAAAATCCTCTGATTTACCTGATATCTAAAATTGGTAACATCCGAAAGTATAGACTTAATTTAATACTATTTTCACTTTTTCAGTCCGCAGCGGCCCGCCGACGACGAGACACAAGTTTTCAGTAATAATTTTATTACTCATTGCATGCGCAATTTCGTGAGCTAGTTGATTCAGCCGCGAACCTGCGCAAGCATATATGATAAAGTGCAACAGCATAGTGTTAGTAATTTACCTTGATAATGAGATCGATTCTGTGTTGTGCAATGACGGCAAGCTTTTCGATCAAGTTCTTTAGCCTCTCCTGCATAGCGTGACTGAGGAGACCAGCAACCTCTGGTGGCGGCTCCTCCAGATTGTGTTTAGCAACTATTGATCTGATCCGCGCTTGCATCACACTTAGAGGCACCAAGTATTCCTCCTTACATGACCTGGAGAAGATTTAGGTGTGAGAGATAATTAAAATATTTAATTTTATTTAAAAAGGACATCTCTCTGGCAACCGATAATTGCTGTGTCGCCTCGCGACAGACACTTAAACAACGGACAGACTCGCTTCAACTGTTTGTAGACTATACAATCGTGAGGAGATCGAACCCACTACGCCATCCGTAAAGAAAAAAGACAATTTCTAACGCATGGCAGATGTAGATGGACTTGTTACTATATATGTACTTTTCCATATATACAGTTATTACTACAATTTGTTCCAAAATGTATATAAATGAATTTATACATTAACATTACTACATATAATACTTTCTTAAGTAAAAAAAGTATTATTTGAATGATTATATACCTGATTTGGGTTCCAATCATTTCCGTGGAGCCCAGAATCCTTTGAGTTTCCTCAGCCAAGTTGACTCCACCCATTGCGGCGACATCGTTGATATCGTCATCACCTGCCATCTTGTCATCGCCGAATGGCTGTGAGAACGTGGATGCTTTCTTTTCCTTCTCTTTTAGTAAAGACTTGCCGGGTGTCAGGACTGTCGACAGCGCAGCCGAAGACATGCTCGACCGCGGGAAGTTGGATTTGTTGTTGACCGTCATCGCTTTGGCGCCACCGCTGCTCACCTTGTTGACGTTAATCTTGGTGGCTGGGTGCAGCGGAATGTTCTGAAGGACAGCGATAGTACCACCCGATTTCGGTGGCGCTGGCTTCTGGTACAAATTCAATTTGATTAAACACCAAATAACAATGTATACAAGCCACAGCGAGAAGATTAAAAATATTTAAAATTATAAGAAAGTAGATTATTTTCAGTTGGACATAAATTTTTTTTTAATATTGTACACTATGTTGAGGATTTTTTTTATCTTCTCGTGTGGTAATAATTCTGTACAACATCAGAGTCGCATAGCGAATTATATATAAGATGTCTTTACCGAGAAATCAATGTCACCGAGCATATTTTTAGATGTCAAATGTTACTTCTTATAATGGAAAGAAATTGATTTTCTATCCAGGGGTGTGCAAACAACGAAGATTACCACCGAACTGCGTTCAATACATCTCAAAGAAGGACAGTGCAGGGATTGCTCGGCAAGAATTAATATTGAACACAAATAAATTTACATACATCATATTGTAGCAAGTTGACACAAGAAAACAGCTATGTTTGGGTTCAATAACTATATAATGATCCAATTGAAGCGTAAACATAAACGCCATTGGTTTCTAACATTAGTAAAGTCGTATAGCTCTCTACCTTGAGTTGCCTCGATACCTACGAACAAATTATGAAAATTTCTTCTACCAAAAGTATAGCGGGCAATATTTACCTAAGCAACTGCACTTTACGTTGCATGTTTATGTGATAACCCCACTATATTAAAGATGTCACAGACACTAATATTAATGCCAACATCTCGGAGGCTGCTTAAGTTTGGGCGAACTCTCTCGTGTCAGTAAGACATTATTTATATGCCTTTTAACAAACACTCAAATTTTGAGGGCGTCATATTATTAAACGTTTTGGTGCGTTCGAAAACATCGTTTACTAAAACGATTAATTGTATAATACTAAATAAGCTAATAATATAGTGAAGTGTTATATATTATGCACTTAACAATTACATAAAACTCTCACATTCTCTCAAATAATATTCTATGTAAAATCATATTCAATGATCTCTTTACAGAACGTTGATGATTTAAAGACAACATGTCAATGTCAAAAGATCTAATATTCTCGGCAGTATGAAGAGTTTCTCTTTTGGAACTACCATGCATATGATATAAACTTTATAACCAACTTTTTCGATATATGTTTTCCTATGATGATGTTGTATCAGATGGCAATTCACGGAAGAGCTATGAAATGCACGAAAGAGTGTTGACTTTATGTTAAAGTAAAAAAACCATAGCGAACCTACCATGGAAAACTGCGAATTACACGATAACTTTTATCTTGCGTCATACACAACAAACAATCATGCAATAGAAGAATAGGTTATTTTCATGCACTTCACAAGAAGGAGGCTCATAAATTTTAACGAGGGCAAACGCTGCATAATTTACACACACCAACATAAAACCTATGAGACAAAACCTATTTCACGAGGGTTCATTGCAAACATTGCGCATGTGTATGCTTTTAGAAGCGATAGTGAAATACTTAACCTCATTTATCGATTAATAACGTAAAACAGTAATCGATGTATACTAGTATCGTTTTTATACTCCACTAGTATTATGACAATGTATTATTGCTCTATGTTATTAAAGAATCACGCGTGTTACTGACGCTACACATGAATGATACAAAAACCTATAAATAAATCATAGTTACACATAAAATATAAAATAAAATATATAAAAATATTGGCAAAAAAATGAAGCCATATAACGACCTAATTACAACAATGTGGAACTATTATTGAACTATTAATGTACTATTAAAAAGAGACAGGAAGCATGGGATACAAATCGTAAGGGCTGCCATCTATTAAGTCTTTTTTCAAACGTTTAAACGGATGAGGAGTTATAATTTGCTCTCATTATCGTATGAAGAACGGAATAGGAGAGACTGATATCGTGAGATAATTTAAAAAAGCGTCGTCGCCCATTGGACGTGGGCTGGCGAGCGGAGAGATGGCAGCCCTGTGCGTTTAAAGAACAAACCTGCGCGACGGTAGTCGGCGACGCACATACAACGTTAATCGCCTTAGCGATTGAGGTGGGCAGGGGGCTCGCCAGTGTTAGAGGTAACACCGGCGGCAACAGGGGCGTCAGAGTTGTGGTGCCGCTCGAATTAGAATCATCGTCCTCGTCGAGGAGCTGAGCCCAACACCACCAACCCATTAGTCCTCACAGATTGACATAACAATAAAATTGCAATAGCCGAACATACACAATTCCAGCCGTTGAGTAGGCAAGTGCAACTTTGAGATAACTGCAATAGTCTTTATAAGTAGGTATGTAGCGTGTTCAAATAAAATAGCATTGGGGGCTCTGTATGAATGACGAAGCTTATTATTTGGTGTCAAGCTGCGATACAGTATAATTACACATACTTTATATCGTACAGCCCTGCTTATGGTACAACTTATGAGTGTAGTAACGATTAAAACAATATTAAATAACTAAAACGAACAACGTGTGAGTATCAAATAAAAAATAGAATGTGTATCTGATGGTCATGTCATTTGAAGCAATACTTTAGCGATACGAATGATCTACTGGTTATGTTATTAATTCAAGTAAGTTAATCGTATAAAGCTGACCGCAAATATACGGTTTCCTGATCAGGTTTCCGAAACAGGGATATTTAGATTCGGATACCCGAATGCACACATTTTATACGAATTTGCTATATACCGCACACGTTCTTATATATTCCGTGCGGAAATAATTCCCGTCATTCGATTCGGAATCTCGCCAGTATGTTCTGAATGAAGAACGGGAAAAAACCGGATGACGTCATTCCGAACGCAGCGCTCGCTAACATTGTGTGTACCGCCGCACACGGCAATTTCCATTCTGAATACATCAGCGCCGAACGTCATAAACGTGTCGATCGCGTTAACGTAAAACAAACTCGCACTGGACACTCAGAGCTAACTAGACACAGTGGTGTTACCGTACGTACTGGTAATACTAATTCCTCATGAAAAAACCCAACGTCTGCGCAGAGCTAACGGAAAGACGAATCTTAATCCCTGCTTCGGCTACCTGATCAGGAAACCATATGTTTGCGGCCAGCTTTAAATACAATGGGTTTCCGTTTTGCTAATAATAATTCGTTTGATATAATATGCTGTGCCGTAGATTTATGTTTCATTTATGATCCACCATGTTTTTCTTCCGGGAGTACTCAGTTTCATTAGAATGACCTTTGCTGGACCTCTTCTCTGTGTGAGAGCTCATCACATAGGCCCAGTGCGGTTTGGTATAGTCTTATAAATTCCAGACAAGCGCTACATGATGCACTATTAGCTGATAAAGTATGTAGAAATGAATATGGGTATATCTACATGCCTGCAGCAATAGGTACAATATTTCAGAAAGGCGTATATCAAAATAGATTTTGTTACGCTATGTTTCAAAAATTGGTTTTACTCCTGAATTATGAAAATAATTACTTTTTACCGAAGTAATAAAATCGCTATGGCAAAACGTGATTCATATAAAATAGGAACAAATAAAGGGAAAACGTAATGAAATTAATTGTAGGTGTTTTAGTTGTGATATTGAACCAATAGGTGACGCCCTTTATCAAGTGGTCAGCCGAAATTGTACTCAAACAATTGTCTTCGAACGACTATTACATGGATTAGGTGTAGTATGAGTGCGCGGTGAGTCGGGTGTATGTCGTGGTTAGAAAAACGAATGTTTCTATGTCAGCACTTTAGCAAACAATGCATGTTGTGCGTGACTTGTCCAGTTAGGTTTGTGTCTGTAGTACTCAAATCTTTGTGTAAGAACAAAAGCTTCTCTGAAAAAAATATTCTGCGTATATTCAGTATTTACATACACATACAGTCATATGCTTATATCCAGTAGGATAGGTCTCATGTAAGGGCAAACCGTTTGCTGTCTATCGTGCACAATCCCAGACTGTGCTCCTTTTTGACAGATACACCCAATAACACTTTTCATGACCAAGGTATCGAACCAGAGACGAGCACAGCAATAGTATCCATTACCGCTGCTCAACAGTAGCAACCATTCAGGATATAATAGTATAAAATATGCAATTTAGCATTAGTCTGCATTCAGTGTGCTTCAGTAGACTCAATTATGAAATGCAAGTCACAATTAGCAATAGGATGGCAACATGACCATATCAGTGCTCTCTGAACTTCATTTAAGGCTACAAAACAAAAAATAAACTTCATGAAGTTACTGAAAATCTCCACATCACTGCATGTAATATAAATATGCTTTCAAGCACACATTCATTTTTTATATTTCATTTAATTGCATACAATTATAGTCTTTCTGAAGTCCATGAGCAGCGGTTACCACTTTCCATCAGGTGGGCCACATGCTCGTCTGCCACCGAATGTAAAAAAAATAAATAATTAAAAATATATATAACCGATTATTTCTCTATATTATATGATAGATAAACTAATAATCTTTAAATCTCTGTCTTTTTAATAAGATTTGATTGTAGCCTATGAGCGATTTCAACGCCAAAAGCATCACTAGAATGCATGGATGGCATGGTTGAAGTGGTTGCTTTACCACTAGCACTGCCCGCTGTTATGGGTTCAAACACGGCACAGTACAAACTATTGTAGATCCCATAGCTGTGCCTAGTCTGGGTTGACTTTGACTCTGTGGTTTGAAGATTTGTATTGTTACTGATACAGACATTATTCCTTGTCTAGGACTTGTTTAGCCATAATAATTTATATAATCACACGAGCACTGTCAGCCCTTCAAAAAGGAGTTGCTTTGCTATCAGTGTTAACTAACTCTGATGATACCACCTCAATACAATTGTATTCACACTATGTTTCTAAGTACGTAAAACTGGCATATGGTAACATATTTACAGTGTGCAAGGGTTTTGTTTCTCCAAATTGCACAATATATTAATGTGACGCCACAAATACTTTACAAAAGCTTTATCAAACGAATACTAGTTGTCTATGTCACTGAAACCCACAAATATAAACAAGGAATAGATAGTTTCAACGTTTTAGTCACCATACCTAAAAATACTCTATAGAGGTCAATGTCATATGTGCAAGGTGCCAAATAACGTTGTGTTTATAACGCAAAATCTGAAAATCGATAATTACCGATAAAAAATAGGTACTAACGAGATTTATTTTAATCTACATTTTGATAATTGACGCAAAATTTGACGCGCAAATGTGCAATGTAAAATCTAAATGCATATATTAGGGAGTAGTTATTGATGACTCTCAGATTTTCTGTTATTTCAAATGCACGTTAGTCGTGCATTATTTCAAATATCGAATCAAACTTTTAGCTCACAAGCACATCTCGAGAATGATTACAGAAAGCATAGCCTAACATCTTTAGTGTAACGAGAGATTCTTTGTGTTAGACAAAGACAGTGTTAGTTAGACTAGGAACTTAATACTAGTGTTAGTCAACAAGACCATAGACCGCAGTGCATTAGTAATATGGTCGCGTACTGTCAACACGCAATAAAGATCATTGTTCATAACATGCAATCAGTAAATATAATAGGGTAGTTGACTTAATTGTTTTATAATTTCCGTTTTTTGAAGTAAAATACAAACAGTTTTTAAATATTCTACTTAACATTTAATAAGATACCAACGTTTCAAATCTTGTAAACGGCGTAATAATTAAACGATTGAAAAGGTATGCACTATGCATAGCACAATTTGCAAACTGTGACGTAATTTAAATGCGGCTTTGTAAGGGAGATAGCAAGATAGCCTCCTACTTTTTATTATCTCATATTTAGAATGTTTTCACAAAAAGATTACCTTTAATTGCTATTTCTTCTTGTGTGTAAAATAATGTACAAATGAAACATAGGCAACTACCCTATACAGTAGGCATAGCGTAATGCATCAAAATGCAGAGAATCAGTGAATCAATTATCAAATCTTTGAAACAGTACGCGACCATCGTAATAAATAAAATTCAGGTTATATCATACAATTTGGACAGTGCTGTTGACAAGGGGTGGTGCGAGTGCCGGTATATTCGTGAAGGCTATGTGGGGCGCAGGAGGGTTGATGCCTTCGATCACCAGTTCCTTCGTCACCAACGACTGGCGCAGCAAGGGCAGGCTTTTCTAAAAAACAAACAAAACAACGTCGAAAATAATATAAAATTAACACAAGTATACGGTGCTTCGTAAATCAAATCTACTTACGCATACACTAATAAATTCCCAATAATAATGAAAGACGTAGGTAACAAATTCATCATACTTTTATTTATAAATTTAAAATACCATATACTTATACCGTATAATAGAAGGCTGCAGTATATTTCTATCTGATTAATGTAGATGTAATGACAACATTGAGAGCAGCACATAATTATAAACACGTGCCGATTGGACTAATAAAAATTGCACTGACTATAGCTACTTTATAAAAATGTAAAGGCTAGGTGTGGCTTCCGGATCACTTTCAAATTATAGCAGCACTAATGGCACTTCGGCACTGTCACCACGTTTTGTGTTGTGGGTTCGATACAACACGGGACAAATTTGAATTATCTCCAATAGTTGCTCTGAGTCTGGGTGTTCTTGTGTCCGTTGTTTATACAGTCTCCCGCGACGTAAGAATCAATCTAAGTGTTGTTATTAAGGTATAAATATATGGCACCCTAAACTAGTAACTTTATGGTTATAAAATTAGTTTAAATTAAAGTCATTTATACGGATTTTATCGCGTTGTTTATTTAACACTGTATTACATAATTTTGATACTGTTACACTACTACTACTATTGAACTTTACAAATTTTTAAGCTAATAAAATTATCGAAACTATTTATATTTAGGTTTACACTTTCTTCGAAGTATTATGAAGTCTATATACTTTGGGCTCTTACTGCGTAAATAGAAACACCAACGATTAAATTTTGTTCGGGTACTTTGAAATAACTCCACTGGAACATTGAGACAACTACCATCTTAGTCTCCTCGTGACCACGGCTGCTGAAAAGCAACCGAAATGTCGGGGAAAGTGTAAACCTAAATATAAATCGTTTTAATAATTTTATTAGCTTAAAAATTACTAAAGTTCAATAGTAGTAGTAGTGTAACAATTTCAAAATGATGTAATACAGTGTTAAATAAACAACGCGATAAAATCCATATAAATGAGTTTAATTTCAATTAATAACATTCCCGTAAAAAAGGACAATATTATATAAAATTAGTGTTTGGCGTAGGAGATGCTTTTGATATTTAAGACCCACCAGGCTGCCTGACTGATTCTAAGCCAAAGTCTTACATCATTACACGAGGATTGGCGTGAACTGCACGGACGGCCAGTGTTTTAAGTGCTCGCCTTGCCAATAGCAGTATGCCGAGTGTGTGGGTTCGATAGTGTAGTGGAGGACAAACATTTGTGTGATACATAAAATATAGTCTGAGTCTGGGTGATCTTTGTGTCCCTTGTTTGTAAAGATCCACGCGACACATTAATTATTTTTAGTTGTCATTTTAATGATGATGGTAATACTTTCAGCGCATTGCATTGCGTCATACATGTACTTATATACAACACTCGACACTAATGGGCGATCTGAGAGTAGGTTAGCCTGGAGTATATGTATAGTAATTCTACAAACCTTTAGGAAGCCAATGAGACACGGCTGTGGACTCGCGTTCAAAAGGCGCTCAAGCCTATCGCAGAACTCTTCAGGTTCCACTTGTGCATCAATCAGTTCTTGGATGAGGTTTCTTACATTTCTCTCCACTGATGGAGGCTCCTTACTTGACAGGTCCAGTAGATTCGCCAGGAAGTTACGACATTTCTCTTTCGTATTATCAGATGGTTTCTGTTGGATATAAAATGAATATCGTTGTTTCACTGCCAGCCTTACATTAGGCAGCATGTGATACACACCTAGGACACAGTTATAGTACAGTCGAATTAAGTATAGGCAGTTTCTATAAAGGTACTTCTTAGACATTTTTGTTCCTGTACGTATTTTACAACATCTAGGATCTCATATAAGACTGTATTTGATTGGAACCTCATAAAATGGTACTACTGAAACTCTTATAAGAATCTACTAGTAGAGACAATCGTTGATACGCCTCGTAAAGGAAAAAGACAAGGACGACAAGGACAGAAATGTCTCAGTAACTTCAAAGGAACTGCTGTAAAGAATTATTGAAAACAAATGAATTGCTGTGTACTATGAGTGTAGCTTACTTCTCTTAGTCTATGTGTATAGCAGTTTCTAACTTAGCTTTGGATATATATATATTAGTGCCTACATATGGTTCCAGTGCTTATATACCTACATGAAGAGAGAAAAATGAGGTATTAACCTGTGCCAGTTTATCAAATTAACCTGTGCCGGTTTATCAAAGAAATATTTTAGGTATATAAATTTTGACACCGCTGGTAACTTTATTTATTTAAACACATTTATAATATCTTTACAGGATGATAATATCTTTATGATGTAGGTAGGTAGTCATATTTATAGCTTATACTTGCCCTATGAACTGGCTGTATTCCGAAAACTACATAATAGCAGATAACTAGATAACAATAATATTTAAAAAAAATACTATCCATAGTAATATAGACTGGATATTGTGCTGATGCCATGAATACCCTTTTAGAGTGAACAACTGAAATATTATTGAAGTATCATAATGTCTTAGAAAACATCAGATACTGATGTTATATGTCTTAGAAAACATCAGATAATAAAGTCAAAAATTAATTTTAATTAACATGATAGAGAGTGTTTCATATTTTAGTTAATCTTTATATTAATTATTCTGGCATTCGCAGTCCTCTACTGAACATACGTAAATTTAGACTGACAACAGGTCTCATTTACAAAAAAAAATGTTTTGAGAAATAGTCGACCTTTATAATTATGTCGACAATTTTGCAGTACACGCGATGTAAACTTTGCACTTCTATCTCTCATTTTCGGTTCATTAGAGTTATAAACCACGGAAGCGAGAAAATGCACTTTCTTCGCCTTCGTTGCTATATGTATTTCTAATGAACATATACAACAATAACAGAAGATACAAGACCATCAGCCGACATAAAAATTAGAATAGCGATTGCAAAACAGACCTTCCATAAAAAAAAACATTTATTCACTTCAAAAATTAGTAAAGATATCCGGCAAAACTAATTAAGTCTTATATCTGGAGCATTGCCCTATACTCTTGCAAAACGTGGACCTTAAGCGAGAGAGACCGAAAAAAGTTAGAAGCTTTTGAGATGTGGTGCTGGCGTCGAATGGAGAAAGTGCCCTGGACAGAAAAAGGTACTAACACAGAAATATTGACAAGAGTAAACGAAAAACGTGAAATTTTGTAACACATAGAGAACAGAAGGGGTGAAATAATAGCACCTAATTCTTCATGATAATTATAAGATAGAAGCAAGAAGGAAGAGGGGAAGACCAAGAGGAAGGTACACCGATCAACTGAATGAAGTTGTGAAAGTTGAAACTTATAAGGAACTGAAAGACATGGCATTAGAAAGAGAAAGATGGAGATTGCTACACCGACAAGTGCAAAGCACTTAAGTTTTGGAGAAATAATATTAGCCCTGTATTAAACTGTCCCACTGCTGGCCACGGGCCTCTTCTCACTGTGAGAAGGGTTAGGCCATAGTCAACCACGCTGGCCCAGTGCTGGTTGGCAGACTTCACATATATTTAAGAACATTATGAAGAACTCTCAGACATGCCGGTTTCCTCACGATGTTTTCCTTTACCGTTAAAGCTAGCGATAATTAACAATTTAATACGCACATAACTTCGAAAAGTCAGAGCTGCACGCCTTGGAATCGAATTCGACACCTCTGCATGGCATTCCAATGGTCTTCCACTAGACTATCGGTGACTATGGTCAGCTATGACTATTTCTTCGTATTTTTCTCATTCATAAATTAGTACCGTTAAACGTTCACATTGCATGATTTATATATAATTCGTAAAGGCAATTAATAAGAGAGGGTATAATATAAAAGTTTCTTTAAATCCTGTTTTATAGATTCCTCCTGGATCGATACTTAAGGACGTGAGTGGTCGTGAGTTATTTGCCTCTTTCTCATAAGTGCTATACATTTTAAAATGTTACTATGATAATCGTAATTAGAAGCAAGATAGGTACTAGATAATTGCTAACATGGTGGTAAATGTAAATTCAAATTAATAAGTGTCACTTTGATGTTACTTTGTAAACTACAAAGAATAATGTGGAGGTACCTCGCGATTATTTGTGATGGTATCTAATATCATGCTGCTCATTGCGATTATCATTGTAAAATTTAAAATGTATAACCGCATTTAGTCATGGACGGCATTTGTATTGTCACAAAGTGTATGCGCCCTCATGCCATCCTACTGTCTATTATAGATTAATATGAAATAATACCACTAAATCGGTCAGTTCCTTAATATTATTAAGTAATTATTCTTATTCTTTATAGTTTTATATAGTCATATGTTTTATTGACTGCAACACATCGTTGATATGACGTGAAGTAAATAATGAATTACATGTATTTGATTAGTTAGGGTTTCTAGTTGGTATCTTTTCATAGGTTCAACTCTTTGCCTGAATCTATCAACTAACCTCGATGTGGCTTTAGTAACTTAGTAACCAATAGATTTTGACATTTATAAATAAGTGTTACTTTGTGACCTAAATGAATAAATTATTTTTACTTTTAGATTTTGGTCACATTCTAGCATATTATACAATTTAACCTAGGTAAGTATGTATTTGTCACCCTATATATAGACTGCTCTAATTGCTATAAATAATCCTATTCAACATTCTTACTCTCAAGGTTTAAGAAAAATAACTTTTTTACATTCACCTTACGCATTCCACTATAAACTTTTTTTAACAGGTAGTTCTGGTAAATTTTAAGATGGAATCAGCGACATTTTCACTGTTTTGTATCTGGTTTGAATTGCATTAATGTTCTGTGTATTAGTCTAACACACTAACTCCTTGCATGTTTGTGTAAAATTATTATATATATATACCTATAGTATTTATCTAACGTATTTTTTTAGCTATAGTTAAGTTAGTAGGTACTATGGAATGGGCCAAGGATCGGAGGACTCGAACATTCTATACATGCAAAGCCGCAATAACTTTATACTATATTCGCGGCTTGCCTCACATAAAATAACCTATGTTACTCGGTGATAGTATAGCTTTGTAATGGCGAAATAATTTTAAAAATCGGTTGTTTAGTTTTCGAGTTAAACTTTTACAAACAAACAAAAATCTAATCATTCCTCCCTAATTTTCCCTTTCTACAGTATTAGTACCTATAGATACTCAACGTCGGTACGGTTATAATAACTTGCTTTGTGAGCGAAACAAATAATGCGATTATACATATTGTGTACCTGCTTCGAAATTACAACCAGGTTACGTAAGCACACAAACTGAATGTCGGCCTCCGTTTGACTAGACTGACAAATATGTGTGAACGCGTTAATTGCCATTACGAATTATACATAAACCGCAAAACTCTAATACACACATAGACATATATTTTCTTGGGCAGACAGAAACTGAGGGCTACCTATACACCATTATATATCACACTTCTAATAAAACAGAGACCTATCTGAGTATTTTGGATTAAACAAATTTGAACTTTGTTGCAATTACTTAACACATATATAATATTATAATGTATCGACGCACAATTAGAGTACAATTTACCTTAGTTACAAATTTAGAATAAAATCACCGTTTTACGAAGAGTGTGTATGTCAATCGCACCGTGAGTCACGTGACATCTTGAGCGACGCATACGCGATGAACAGACGAACCGTTTGCCGCATGCTTCGCACGCACCGTTTAACGCATAAAAGAACCGAGCTCTTAACTATCTACACAGTTTGTTAACGAACGTTGACAGGTGATGTAGATACCGACTAAACAAAAGGTTAATCGGTACTCTCCTCACTAGTCTTGCCGACACTTTTAATTTAGTGCTATCATTACCATACAACATGTTTGTAATTATTAAGCTTTAGTCCGCCTGCTCTATAACTATATAGTTATTTTAAAATGTACTATATACAACTACACCACTAGGAACCATAAATAAGACAAATAGAATTTATAAATGAAAGGATATTTAAAAGTACATTATTTTAGACCTTTTTAATATCTTTTCATACATACTTTCTATAAAATATACTATTAATATTTCTCCCACCTTACATACCATTAATCCTATAACCACAGTCTAGCTAATACTCCTCAATCTGTTAACAAATAATATACGATAGAAGGCATCGACTAATCAAGCGGTTAGCCAGTACTTGCATCGCAATTACATGATTGTTACCAGACCATATCAATTAGTTTTAGCTACACTGAGCTATGAAGATGTGGAGAGGTAGAAACACCTGAACAACTTAGCAATGAATAAATTTTATCTTCAATTGTCAATTGTAGATGGCGAAAAACAGCGTCACAGTTGCTTACGCATATTTTATGAACTACATTAGGGTCAAATATTACGTAGTTTATAAAATATTACTTAATTACTATAAATATTTTGGCTTTTAAGCCCAATCAAATAAATTATTTACAATTTGCGTAGGCGCGGCGACAGGCAGCTGCGCCTGAGTCTGTGTCGGCGGTGGAATCGTTGGGATATTAGGCGTCGACACGGCGACAGGCGCGGCGATCGGCGCCGCGGGCATTTGACCTGGGATAGGAGCCGGTTGGGCCACACTCGTCGACACCGTCGCCACCCCAGGATGCTAGGAAAAGATGCGATTCGACTCAGTACACTACACACACATATAATACTACCTACTCATGCAAGCAGGCTACCACGAATGCGCTAAGCAGACATTCTTAAGCAGTCGCAGGATTGGGAAATTAGCATGTTTTAATGTTTGGCGCAAACCATATTGTTTTAATGGCTATCGACATGTTTACTTACACCTACAGTTTAGAAATGTTTATATCAGTGGGAGCAAATTATTAAAAGATAATTAAAGCGTTGAATTCTTGTATCAAGAATCTAGAAGCGCTATAAATGAAAAGGCAGCAGCAATTTTTGCAAGCCAATGTATGTCACAAGTTGTTCGCATAAACATCGGCTACCATGTTTGCGCCTAACACTAGAACCAACAACTTGATAGGAAGGTGATTAGTAGTTGATTATACACAATCATCACGATACTCCACTTACATTCTTACCTGGTTAATGATCTTAGAGCATGCACCTTCACCGTATTTTACATGCATGATCGATGCTGAAATTGGACAAACAAATGCAGTCACGTCTCCTCTAACAGAAGTTTACAAAGTGGGTGCTGAACATTGTCCAATTTCTAGCGAACGCGGAGTGAGTAGCGGAGTGGTGGTGCCTACTTACTGCCGGCACGGACGACAGCCGGATGGTCTGAGCCTGCGGCGCCGTGAGAGTGTTGGCCGCGGACGCGGGACCCACCCTCAGCAACTGGTATTGACCATTCTCAGTCTTTAACAACAAATGACCCTGCTGCCCTGGTTGGAGACTCTGCAGAGTTTGCAGCGTTATCTAAAAATGAACGCCTCATTTCAATTTTATTGAACTTGTTTATGATAGTTCAAATAACTGTTGAGTAAAAATTAAAATATGAATTTTCCAATAGTAAATCCGAGAGTATGATTCTAAAGCAGGTCATTTGTTAGATATAACACATTGAGTTAGATTATATTGTAAACATTGAAATGCTTGTGCAACGTCAACATCTAGAACATACATAATTAAAAAACTGAGTGTGGGGATAATTGGATTATGGGGTTAGCATGGTGGAAGCTGTGTTTACCATTGTAGATTAAGTATTATAATCAAAGCCCATACAGCACAGACAAATTGCATTGCAGATTTCATTATAGTACAACATGACATAAAATGACATAAACCTACCCTTGTATACACTTTAGTGTCAACTATTTACACAAGTATAGTCTACAGAGTGTATAGAAGATTAGGTATATCTTGTCAATGTAATAAAATCATGAGATCCAAACATACTGGCTTGAGTTTTTCATATAAATTGAGTGTTGGTGCATCATGCACCTTCACTGTTGGTGATTTTTGGGCCAATCATTGTATATACACTGAAATTTGGAATAAGGTATTATTTATTAGTCCCAAGCTTAGTTACATTTGCTCATACTGCAACAACAATTACCAGTACTCTGCAAATATGCTTAATATATGACACAAATTGTTTTATTGGATATTAGAACAGTTTTCTTTTTGCATATTGCTCTGCTCTAAATAAGTTGCACACAGCATTTACTCTTTAGCTTTTTAATATTACTGTACACAGTAATTACTCATTCGCTGCGATCGTTGCAGTAGGTTATGCAGAAAAGAACACTGTGCACAAGACACACTTCATCTTAAAATGAAATGTGTTTTCATTTCCTAAATTATATAGGAACATTGTAAGCAGAGTTGCAGAGATATTAAATTTGCAGTATTACTGAATACATTTAAACAACTTGCATACATGTTTATATTGGCTGTCCAAACATGCAACATGAACGAACATTAATGTGTGTATTAATTAAAAATGTGTAGTAATGGTGACTGTTTACTAGGTCTAAATCATGATAAAATAATCCATGATAATGTGAAGAAAAAGCGATCAGAACAAGTTCAGATTGGCTTTTCTGCACTGGCTCATAGTGCTTTGTGCCATGTGAAAGTTGACTGATTAATTGTAAATCAAAGCCCAGAGTGGTATTAATTAAGATGTTAACCTTAGAGCCACATCTTATAGAAAACAAGTGTTTATACTAAAGAACAGAATAGTTAAATGTGAGAATTGAGACTGAAAGAACATGAATATTGAGGGAGACATGTAAACAAACCTGGCACTGCAGATGACTTAAATAAATTATAACTGAACAATATAACAAACGGGACGTTGGCACATGGACACGAGTCTACATGCCATCGTCAACTCCAAGCAACATTTATATTCCATCAGCCTCAAGTGGTGTCTGTACAAGAGATTTTTAATTGTGACATTAAATGTGAAAATACTGTGCAAAAGTGTCTGTACAAAACAAACAGACTGCAAACTTACTGGAGCAGTTGCTCTCGTACCAACAACTTGAGGCGTCCCAATAACCACTCTAGGTGATACTGTTGCAACTGACTTCTGAGCAGCAACTGCCGGTGCTCCCGGCCTCATATTCAAAATCTGAACATTAGGGAGAATAGCAGGCTGAGCAGAGCCCAAGTTCTGTGTAGTCACCACAACATTCTGCCCTCCAGGCTTGTTCAGTGTCATCACATTAGGAATTGAAGCAGGCATGCTAGAGTTCACAGTCATTGGGACAGTCACCATTCCAGGCTGCATACCCACTTGGCCAGTGTTTGCCCCTTGCTTAATGACGAGCGGCGGCTGCATGGTGAGAGCTTTGTTGCCTTGCTGAGGTAACACGCTACCAGTCACGGCGTGAAATAACTGGCTCTGCGACGACGGCTGTCCGATGCAACCGTTCGCCAATGATTGAGCGGTTAAGGTGACACCGCTGGGATTATTTACAGATTGTGAGTGTATCACCTTCAATGTCTCATTAGAATTAGAAACACTACCCGTCAATGAGAGAGATGTAAACGTTGGTTGATTGGAAGATTGCACATTACTAAACGAAACACTAGGATTAGTTGTTATATTGCCATGAATGCTGCTCACTAAACCACTAGAATTTATTTGGTCCACTATATATTTTTGACTCCCTATAATAGGGCTTGTGTTTGATGTTATATTACAATTTTGCGTCGGTATTACATTTCCAATATTATTTTGTGAAGACACTGGCGAAACAGACGTCACTAACTGATTTTCCAATGAGCCCACAATCGCGTTTACAGCATTCTCATCGACGTTTGTGGACAAAGCTTGCTCTAAAAACTCGGCTGACGCCATTTTATACAAATCATCGGATGTAGATAGCGTTGAAAATAAACCGGTGTGAACCGTCAAAAACGGTTTATACATATTTTTCGTATATTTAAATTATGATCGCTGACTAATTACATATTTATCATTATTTGTTATTTTATTGTGACGATTTATTTTATACTCATGTTAGAATAGCAGTATTTACATACGTATTTAATTTTTAGTACACAATGCTTCCAACAGAGGCACTACCCGCAACTTTTCTCCCTTTTGCGAAGTGCAGAGTACCTACTAGTACCTACTACAAATCAATCAATACATTACATAACAATCATATCATTCTAATGGTTGTGTGGCTGATTACTGCTGTTACTCCCTGTTTCATTTCGAAAGATATTAAGATATAGGATGATAATATAGCAACAGTGTTTACAAAGAATAACTATATGTGGTAGAAACCATACTTGTCCTAGCAATATAGCAATTTATTAGTGGATGGTTTTTTTAAATATTAAATGGTTTTAATTTTTGTGTCCTCTATTTTAGATTGTCGAGTTTTACCAGCCGAAAATCGTGAACAAGCTAATACCTATACCTATCAGCCCAGCCTGTGCAGAGTGCGTGAAGTTGATGTCTAGAACGGGCCCTGTAGTCACTGAAGTACGTAGATACTTTTGATAATATTATATTTATTTTATTTATTTATTGGTTTACCCGTAGTTATTACACTAAAACATTCATTACAAAACATACATACATACATAGATTCCCGCCAAAACAGAACATAATATTATGCATAATCTAATCTAAATTCGTAACATAAATTAAAGTATAAGTAGCTACAGATAATACATAGGCACTTATGGTACAGGTTTTACCTATTTTAAGTATCAGCCGCAAAAAAATTATACCTAACATGACTGATATGCTTACATTTAAAATTGTATTTCATGAATGTTAAGGTCAGTGAAACAATAAAATTCATTCATTCATTCATAGGTAGTTTCTTTTTTTGTTTCTGTACGTACTAATATGGAACAAAAATATTCAATAACTATAAAATTTATAACTTTCTTTTTAAGCTTTTGATAACGTATTGAAAAATGTCGGTCCAATAACTAGTGTCTATGTTACATATTCATATATTTGCATATATGCTGTATCTTTTTTATAAATAACCCTTAGATTCTTGCGTCATTGCTGGTTAAAACGTACACAAGACGTAAATGGTCTTACATTTCAACTAAAATATATATTTCTAATTTAAACCAGCTAATATTTAGTTCATCTTTTATTAATTAAAAATACTTCATATCAAGAGTACCTACCAATGTAGCGATCGATACTATTTAACTTCTTTGTCGTTTTCCAGTAATGGACGGCGTAGACGAAACTACAACAACAAAAAAAAACACTGCCCAACTGCAGTTTGGATTCATGAGGGGTGGATGAAACGACAAATGTTGGAATGCCCGACATAATTAAAACTTGCACGCCTTTTGTTATTTATTGACTAATATTGTGTCACTGCCACTCCATAAATGTCGAATTACAATAAAACTGTTATTTAATTAATAAAAATTGTTTTATTCTATTCATAGAATTATGTATACATGTCGCCCATGGGCATGAGACCGCCCGTAATTTTCTGAATATTCATGAAAAATGTCGGAAGTAAACTTTAAAAGGACGGGTCTATCTATAATATTTTCCATGTTATTCAATTTTAAAGCCGATATGTTTTATTTAAATTATTAACTATATACATAATATAAACACAATTCTTTAAAACTAACTTTTACCTAAAATATTATCAAACAGAAATAAAAAAGAAAATGAAATCTAAAGCCCTCTAATAGGCGTCATAGAATTCCTCCGCATCACATTCAATCACATTCGACTGGTAGTGTAGGTGTAGTAGGTGTGCCCAGAAAGCATTGCTTATTCAATTTTTATGTTTTTAAGTAGAGTTTGCAGATTTGCTTTCCATTTTTGACACATCTCCGAAGTTTATGGATCGATTTGGATTCTGTTTATTATTTTTAAAAGCTTATGAGTTATTTAACAGATTAATTAACATTTTAATAAAATTATCGACTATGAAATAAAAAGTCCTAACCTATAACCTTCCCCGATAAATGAGCTATCCAACACTAAAATATTTTTTTAATTCGGTCCAGTAGTACCTGAGATTAGCGCGTTCAAGCAAAAAAAATAAACAAACGAAACTTTTCAGCTTTATAATATTAGTATAGATATAAATGACTTTAAAAGTAACAGTAAGTACCACAGAATTCATAATATTACGTGCATAATAACACTGTCGGAGCATGACGTTGAAATTTCGGTGCTTTCTGGTCAGACTCGACTCGGATCCGACAGGTTGATGTCCCTCCAGCACAAAGGGAGGATCCTCCGACCAGGCTGGTTAATAGTGCCTGGCGTGCCGCGGCCCGACGGTTGATGTCAGGAGGATCCATCAGGTTGATGTCCCTCCAGCACTAAGGGAGGATCCTCCGACCAGGCTGGTTAATAGTGCCTGGTGGGCCGCGGCCCGACGGTTGATGTCGGGAGCTTGTATATATACTTAGTCGCTGTGTACACTCCACTTGTGCGATGCAGAATAGTATGATGTCATTTAAGCGCTTGTTGTATGTAGCGCCATCTGTTGAAAGTAGGCTGAATTTCTTCGCCTGTGCGGAGTCGCCATAACTCTATGTAAAGCGTGACGATTTTTAGGGTTCCAATGCCAATGTCTGTCTGTCTGTCTGTCTGTCCATCCGTATGTCACAGCAACTTTTTTTCGAAACTATAAGAACTATGCTGTTGAAACTTGGTAAGTAGATGTATTCTGTGAACCGCATTAAGATTTTCACACAGAAATAGAAAAAAAACTATAAATTTTGGGGTTCCCCATACTTAGAACTGAAACTCAAAATTTTTTTTTCGTCAAATCCCTACGTTTATTTATGGATAGGTCTTCAAAAATGATATTGAGGTTTTTAATATATTTTTTTTCTAAACTGCATAGTTCACGCGAGAGACACTTCCAAAGTCGTGAAATGCGTGTCCCCCTCCCCTGTAACTTCTAAAATAAGAGAATAATAAAATAAAATAAAAAAAAAATATATGATGTAAGTACATTAATGTAAACTTTCACCGAAAATTGGTTTGAACGAGATCTAGTAACTAGTTTTATTTTAATACGTCACAAATCGTAAACCACAATTTACCTTTCATTCAATCAAATCAAATATAAAAAATTATGTTGTGCATAAACCGTGTACCATTATTTTAGTAAGCTACGGAACCCTTCATGGGCGAGTCCGACTCGCACTTGGCCGCTTTTTTTTATTCTCCTTTTGTATACGCAGTTTACCAGTTGTATACACGGACATGGTTGTATAACAAGTATTTGTAAGCAACAACTTCTGATGGAATTTCTATCTTTTAATCGGTAGCTTAGTTATTTTACGCTCAAAAACTACAATGTACAAGTTTTGCTTAATGTGCTGCCACCTCACTGGACTATGGCAGATAGAGGTTTTAAGCACATAAATACTTAACCAAGTAAAAAAATATAACAATTTTTTGGCCACGAAGTGTTTCAAAATATATAATATTAACAACACAGGAAGCTATCAAAAGCTGTTGAGAGGGTATTAAGTATATACTTTAATCAATAATAAGTTGAGTCAGCACCTAGTTGATATATTTATTGTGGATTAATAAATTTACATAGTTCTATAATAAGAAATGAATAAATGACTTAAAAATAAGGACATGTTTTTCATTTTGCACCTCTTAAATTGTATTAAATATGATTTAAAATTCCCTAGCAGCATTTAATCATATTTCTATAACCATATCTCCACCCAATATTTGTGTATAAAATTAGTTTGTTCATAACTTGAACTTTGTATCACTCCAAATCTTTTTCTAACTCCTGGAGTAGTTCCTTTTCTAGCAATTTGACATTTATATGGCTATTTTCCATGTACAATACACATGGACATACATACACAAAACACACATACAACAATACCGCACAAAAGACAACATACCTATCTAAAATGGTTTGGACTAAAGCACCATTTTTTGTTTTGCAATTAACAACTTCATGTATTCTAAACCTAGTGTGAGAGACGCAATTATGATGTCGCAATTAAGAATCATATTGACCCTTTGTTGGTTGAGTAATCTTGTTTATGGCTTCTTCAGTTATATTTTTTTGGCAGAAAAATTTTAAATTGTAGTTAGGTATGATCATCCTCTTGGAGTAAAAACTGCAGCACTGAATTAAGCACGCTCTTGTCATTAATAGAACATAAGCTGATAAATGCCTCAGTAATTTAAAATCGGCCCTGTGCCTAATTAGTCAGAAAACATACTTAACACTTATGTTGATATTTTCTAGGATCCTTTCCATTTCCCCTTTTTTCGTATTTATACTAATATTAAAAAGCTGAAGAGTTAGTTATTTTTGTTGAACGCGATAATCTTAGAAACTACTGCTGAGAATTGAAAATTAATTTAGTTTTGGCTAGTCTATTAAGTCTAGTCTTTTAACGAGAAAGGCTATAGGCTATATAACATCATGCTACGATCCACGAGGACGGCGCAGTAGCCTAGTAGTAGTCTATACATCTTATCACCTATAGCGCCAGTAAGTTTTGTTTTACGCATATAACACATTATACATGTGATTGATGGTTCATCTGAACGTTTTAATAGCAAAATGCCAAATGAAATGGCGTGTTTGCATCCTGCTGAAGCTGAAGCTAATAGCACTCTACTGAGGAGATTCATGGATTATAGCGCAATCACAATTTTGCTTTCAGTTTATGTTTGAGTGTAACCCTGTATTTAAGGATGCATGACTTTCATCTCATTTTCCTCCTACATATCCTACTACTGTGTCCACATTATATACTCCCCGCGACGCTATCAGTGCTTTGGTACTACGTGTTTTAGCAATATTGTGATAATTGTTTTCGTGTACCTATGTACCCTAAAGGAATAGAGTAGTTGACTCACGTTTTTTTAATTATATAAGTTAAATAGTTACTCAAACACAAAAATACAAGGCTTTTTCAATATGATAAATATATAATACAACCGTTTTGAATCTGGTAGTAATAGGTAAATTACAGAAAAAGGGTGCACGATACAAAATGACGTAACCGCTATTTAAGCGCAGCTGTGTGAGGGAGATAGCGAGACATCCCTGTGTCGCTATCTCCCTAAATATCATATATAAATCTCCAAATTTTTTATATAGCTTGATATAGTGGTGTCCTAGGACACTAGGCTCCCTTATTTTGAAACCAATTTTGGTAGTTTCTACGAGAAAATCTTTTTATTGCTCTTGTGTGGTAAATAATGCACAAAATTAAACATAGACAACCCTAGTTTACTTTCGGCTAAGTTCTATCTAAAGCCTTCAGAAAACTACATGAAAGACGTAAGTGGAAATAATTCAACTTCAACTTTTCTCGGTGTCAAATGGCTCCATCGAGTAGGTACCGATTGGTACCGATGATGTGGAAATAATTATCCATTCAAATAAAACCAAACAAACGTCAACAAAACAAACGTCAAGTGTCACTTTTTGCTTTTTTGTCTGCTAGGCAAAGGTCATTTGGCATCAGGCGTTGGCGGAATTCCGAAAATAAAAACTTGCTCTTTATTTTAGATATAATTTCATTAGGTACGTTAAAAAAAGCAAATGTTGTATGTTACAAAAATTATTGCTGTTTCATATGCAGCCACGCTATGGCTGTATCTCTGACTGTAAGTTTTTTCTAACTTCTAAGACCCAATGACTCCTCATGAACAGAGTTGCCTCAGTTACCCACGGCATTTATCTTTTCCCGCTGAGTCTATAGAATTAGATCAACGCCGCTAGTGTCATTCAATTTTGTTTGAACATGTTAAATATACAATATAATAATTGAAGCGACGGACAAAACAATGATTTTAATTAACTTGATTTTAGTCGATACGAGGTTCACATTACTGTCATTTCTGGCTAGTGTAGTGTAATGACGTTTTAGTGTTGTCTTGTCTGTGTAGTATTATTTGTGTCTAATAAAAGTTGTAGATGTGTTTTTGTGTATCCGAATATCAAATGCATATGCATGCATTACCTACATTCCTCCTACTATAATAAGTCAACTAAAAAGATATTTGTTTAGATTTAGAAAGGCTTTTTGTAGAGATTTTTAGACACTTCCTATTTAAAATATTATATTCAAGGAGTGAAATTTTTATCGATAAGCGACTACCAACCTTGTTATAAGTACACAAGATTAAAAAATATGTTGCTCTAACAATACTTAGGTTAGAAGTATTTGATGACACAAATTTATCATGCGTATATTGGTATCAGTATTTGTAGAAATAATTTAAATATTTGAACCGAACATTTGAACTGGGTTTTTTTTGTTATTTTCATTGTAATGATAGTGAGTGGATAAACTTCGGTAAACTATACGATTTGTGAATGGAAACGAGGGGCGCATCGGACTACAATTCGAGAGTTGTTGTATACAGCAAGGCTACAGTATTTATTCGTCAAATGCATAATAACAACGTAACTTTATATTAGTGGTGAGTTTTTTATATTGTTTGGAAACCTGTTAAAATCCTAGCATTAATATTCCAAATGTTGTATAACATCGCCTTATCGGTAATGTAAATAAGCTCCATATTAGAAAGATGTAACTACATACTACTAATCATGATATAATACCCGCTGTGTCTCACAAAAAAAAATGAAAGTATAACTTTACATAAAAGTTTCCCTTTGATGGATAGAGTTGGATATTATACAAAATATGTATTATGATATATTGTTTATGGTTGCAGCTGATTGGCACATGGAACACAATATAAAGCCTCAAGAATATTGCAGTCATATTATTATGATAAAATTTTAGAAGCAGTTATGTTGTTGAATGAGTACTAAAATCTATAGAAGGTATTGAGTTTGTTTTCTATATACATCATGAGATCATTTTCTATCTACATTCATTATGTGTTGTTATCATATAAAGACACTGTATAATATGATAATGGCACATTATTATAAATTCATTTGGCAAACTCATCTTAAAATAATTATGTAATATACAATCTCAAAAGTAAATAATAATTCTATAGGTAAACACAGTTTAGACTTTCCCTTTTTTGAATAACACCATAATGTATGCTGCATAGTAATTGATAATACTACTTAATTAAATTATGCTCTGTAAATAAAGAAAATTTATTGTCAGATGTACTCATTATCATGAAAGTTTGCATTCTATAAAAGTATTTTTTTTTATTAACTTAACATACTTACTAGCTATTATTGCCTATACTTGCTGAAAATGGGCTTTTCCATCATGTTAAATGGTTTTGGAAATATTATCACATTATAATTGTGCTCTAAATTAACCTAACATGAGGTACTAAACATTTGGGTTGCTATCTAACACCGTCACTCACAGTTTAACAGAATTTTTAATAGAGAACTACTTAATAATCTCTTAAATTCATATAAATAACAATTAAAAATATACAATTTATAAAATACCTTCTAGTTGTAATAGGCAGTATATACATTCTGATAAACCTATTCTCTTCTATCGAGGAAAGAAATAATTTATGTTTGTTGAAAATTAAATACTGTAAAATAAAACAAGTTCATAAAATGATTACTTTATTAACATGAATATTGAAGATACACATACATTTTATTAAATTAATATTGCTTGATATGTATATAATGTATAAATACTAAAATCAAAGTGAATCAACATTGTGATTTTAGTATAGTACCGCAGTAAAATAAATTTTTATTGGGCTATTTTGAAATTATCTGTATCACTGCTGGAAATATAACAATGTTAAAAGTCAACATGTTTCAACTATTTAACAAACATACAGGCTAAAAATACATGTATGATAATTTTAAAACAAGTATATCTACCATTTGTTGGACCAGATGCCCTTCAAATATACAGTTGATAAAAGTGTAGTTGTATAAAGTTATAAATATAAGTTGGTAGAGCGTCAGTCTATTCATTGTAGCACGCCGCGCGTTGGCGCGCCTACGGACGGCCGATCGAGACCCCTTGTTAAAACCGTAATGTCGCAACTACGACTATATTTACACACCTTGTCAGTGAGATAGAATAAAAGTGCAGTCTAATAATTGGCAACTAATCTCAATCCCATAACTACGAAATCAAATGGGGGAATAGCTATATATTAATAATTATAAAGATGTTATGCAATATAAGTGATGGAATGGAATATAACTACCAAAATAAATTATTGCGTCATCGTTCGTCGTCGTACTAAACTTTACTTAATCTTTTATATAATTTATTTGATATTTGACCTTAGCTAAGGTCAAATGTACACTGCCTGCTAATGATCGTACAAAACAATCGTGCAAAGAAACGCCGGCGAGTACCGGCTAACAGCTTAATTGACCGGTACCTCAGTCGCACTTTAATTATCGTTGATCTCTTCATATACGTTGCGAATTCCAACACAGTTTAACCTAGTCCGAGCTTGACTAGTGTCGAAACTCAATGTTATCCACATTCATCACTGCTGAGCCTCTATACGAGGAGTGGTACAGTCAAGCATGTGATCTATTTAAGTCAAGTAAATATTATATACCAATATCTTATAAAATGTAAACAAATAATCCACTGCGACAATACCTCATAAATGACATACCTGTTTTTGTTGTATTAATTATTTTAATTTTTAATTTTTAGTTCCCTTTTATTTAGTATTTTTCAAATACTACTAATATAAATACTAATATAAATTATATTTTAATTATTTTGTTAGGCTTTTTAAGTAATTTATAAATTCAGGATAATTACTTTGATTGTGTATAAAATTGATTTACCTATGTTTATTTCTTAACTTTACTACTGATTTTTTATTCTATATTTCACTTTGACATTATTTTTTTTATTCAACGTTTTATTTGTGATGCTGCCCTATTTTATTACTATTATTTGTTAAATGTTGTGCACGCCGATAATCGGGTTGCAAATTAACATGTATATCTTGAACTCTATATATCGATTCTATTCTCAAAGGTAATTTGTAATCTGTAGATGTGCCTTTAAATAAATAAATAAATTATTAAAATCTGCAAACACAAACATTAGAGTGTGGTTAATATTTATGTCGTAACTTGAATGCAGCTATTTATAAAGTTGACCTTTACGAATGTTAAATATCTAACAGCTATTTTTTTAAAATTATTGACAGATATTTAAGTCTTTTGTATTATGGTCAAATAATTTATAGAAACGTCGAGTCGCAACAGCGTTTCTCGCTCTCAGTACACTGGAACTAAATAATCCAAAATATTGTACATTGAATCGTTAATTTCCAAGGGTTGCGCGCAGCGAACCTCAAGTGCACGGTATCTATTTATTAGAAGACTACGTTGACTGACGCGCCAAAGCAATAAGTAGTGCACGTAGGTATTCATCTCAAGTTGCACGCACAACAGTTAACCGTTATTTTATTCAGCCGCATCACCTCTGCGACTGATAAAATTCGGCTGTGATCATAAAACCAGAAGGCCTCAACCCATTGTAATAAGAATACTTGTTGCGATTTTATTTCAATGGCCTAGCTAAATTCCTTCTCTGTCAACAGTAATTAAAATGTATGAGAATGACATTTGGCAACTATGTAATTTTCATACATTTTGATTCTGTCGCTGAAAAGAGATTTTGTCTGGGTTTACTCAGCTGAGAAAACCCAGGCGATATACATGACGATGTGTCTGCGTGTGACCGATGCATACCAAATCTACTTTGAAAACAATAAATGAGCTACGGCTAACATACTTCCGAAATATCTTCGTTTGTATTGCTCGTTACTTGTTAATTGCTATAAACCTACATCGATTGTAAACTATTCCAAAACGTGAAACTCTGTATTATACAACTAATATCAATAATTATCTGAGTGATTTAAAGCGGCTAAGTGGTCAGTTATGTGGCTAAATAAATCGTAATGCAGCTAATAGCAGAGCAGCAAAGTGTTAATTGCGGCTAGATAGGTTACAATGCACCAATAATATTCACCATGATATATTCGTCTAGTAAACATGTTACGTATTTACCTAGCGTATGTACTTAACTACTAAACACAAAATACATATAAAAAATTAATACATCCTAAAGCATCTTGTGTCTAGTCTACAAAACAAAACTGGCTGTCGTTCATGTCTAATATGTGTGAACATAAGAATCTGAGCCATCTCGTGCCTAGTCCATATCTAAGACTAGCTGTACCTTAAGGTTTCATACACATTTATGAATAAAGTCATGTGATGATGATATTATGTCCTATATCCTTTAATAATAAAAGGACTATCTAAGACAAACAGACAGACAAATCGGGCACAGGAACATAAAAACAGTCTATACAGCTTAATACAATTGCAACTGCACTGTAATGACTGGTTCGAACAGAGAACTCTGCCTGCACTAATATAATTTTCGTACTTAACAGTGGATCCTCACTTAGTGTTTATTTTGCCTCATAATAGTCATTAATCACAAATACGGTTTATATAGAAACAATCCTTATTTCTATGAAAATATAAACTTAATACACTAGCTACATTTTTATTGCAGTAAATTAAATAATAGTAGAATTTGTTCTTCACTGAAGCTACCTGGCACGAATAAATTAATTAAGTCGTTTTCACTATTAAATATTAATAAGTTCTTCAACGTTCCTTATTTCGTTTGTGACGTCCTTTTAATCGTCTTACTCCCTTTGAACGTTCAATAATAATAATAATAATGATTTTTACGCCTCTGGGGCAGTCGTCATCTCATCATGAGAATAACCCGATCTCGGAGGGCATAGTACTCTTGCTTTTAAAATATCACCTTCATCTCGTGATAAAAATAAAAAATATATCACCAGGTTAACGTAAAGGCCACAATCCGCAGGGCAGCTTGTGGCGAGCTGAATGTAAGTGGCGACACTGCGGAGAGAGTCGGTTAGGACCTCTTTTCCGACTCGCCTCCTCTGGTTGGCTGGGGTGGAACTTCAAGAGCGCCCGTAGGATTTTCAACTCTGGCTTGCCTTGGTGGGCCGGTCAGAGGTAGGCCGCTAGATCTTTATGCTTGGGGGTGGAAGTGTCATTTTCAAGGGCATAACTACGGGGAAACCCGCTCCGGGTCTCCGTTCTCACGAGACCCGTGATGGTGAAACCGGCACCGCACCGCTCGACATTCCTAGCCGCTCACACCGGTGTTACCCTCTGCTGTTTTTAAGGCTGTATGTCTATGGCGACTATTCAAGAGGCCCATTTAGTGAGTTGGCGAGTCATCGTGTGCCATTCCGACTTTGTACTGAGACAGTATATCAGGCAGATAGCGTTTTTTAACTATAGTTTGCATTTTACCAAACCATTAAACACCCATCCCCTTAGACCAGAATAATTAGATTCCATATGTAACAAAAGTCTACTACATCTGCTGCGGCTAGTGTCTCGGTAAGTGTCCCATCTCACTTTAAACTAAATCTCTCAACGGGCCTCTGCATGTTAGATCTATGTCCATGTGTAAGTCTCCCAAAGGGCCGGGTATTTTCCTAACGAATTAGGGAAATACCCGTGAAAGAGAAACACATAATAATGATTTATTTTCAGACACACAATTTTGTCACCCAGATTACTATCAATATCAATGCACTTTGATTAAATTAATTAAAGCGTTACATTACGTGCTTCTTTGCCGTAGGTATTTCTTGTGGAAGTATCGTTATAATAAGCTCTTCGTCGGCATTCAGTTACAATATTTAGTATTGTGAAGAATTTTCAAATAAACTTTAGCTAATTCCGAATTAAATAATTTAACTTCTGCAACCGTTTGTTGCTTATTTTCCAAATATATGTTTCTCAAAGTTTTCGTTTTGTATTTTGTCTCAAATCTAAAGTGATTAAATGCATGGTACTTTCTTATATCTTGCAATTGTTATATTTTTGTTGCATTTTTTGTGATTTTATTTATGTCACAACTTTTGTATTTCTGCATGACTCAGTACCAGACTATAATTATTATTATAAAAACAAAAAAACCCGACTGCTTAAAAGTAATGAACTGAAAAGAGAAAAACAAGTATCACATATCATAATATATATAACCGACAAGTTATTTGTGTTATTACTTATCTAATATTATAATATAACATAATATGTAGGTACATAGTTTTATTTTAATATATAACTAAGTACAGGCAATGTCATTCCTGACATGAATACATTCTTGCTAGAAAATGATACTTCTGGCGTCCCGATATATAATTGGTACGCGTTTTGACAATTTGTGTTAAAACAGTAATATAAACGTGATATGATACATATATGTTTGAAATGGTGTTTCACGATTTTTCATTTGATACCCATATTGCTAAGGTAAGAAAAATAAAAACAACCTCCTCCCTTTTTTTTCATTTGCGGGCGCCATTTTGAATATTTATATAGCCATGTCACTACCGCGATTCTGATGAATTCAACGACACCTCATATGTCAAAAACCGTCCAGTCGTTTAGGTTGTAGGTCGAGCCAAAGAGATGGATATACATACACACATACATACACACTTATATACATACTATTACCCTCCTTCTGACGCAGTCGGGTAAAAATGCCCCTAAAACGGTGAGATGTTTAGAAGAGAAACTAGGCACAATTCACAGTAATAAAATCTGTCTAAATAGTTATGGAACTTAGAATATATGTCTAAAGGCGTATTTCGATGCCATTGCCGTACAGCCACATTGTACATTGTACTATCCTTTTATAGATATATATTGATCCTGCAGCTGCGGGTGGTGCGATGTAACATTTCCTCTATTATATGGGTTTGTCTGTTAGAGATATAAGTCTCTTTATGTTGATAGCTAGCTAAGAGTTACCTATGTCTAGATATATGAATGATGATGTAGTCCTTAAATAGTATAATAATACTATCTTCATTCAGCTACATTCCTTATTCCAATAAAAATCTCACAAATCTCTCAAAATCTATCACTCGTGTTGTGTAGCTTTACTATACTATCCATAAACAATATTATGATGATGTATTTGTCACTAGAGCAAATAAGTAGGCTAAAACTGAGCCATATTGTTTTCTTCAAATAAATTCGGCGGAATATCCTTTTTATCAGCAATGAGCGTTGTCATTTTAATTTTATTGTAGTCAAATTCTTGTTAATCATATGAATTCAAACGTAAACTATCATCATAAACAGAACATTTTGTTTGTAATAGTTTACTGATTGCTCGCTTCAATGTACTTTAGTGTGATCATTAATTAACGCTATTTTAATAATATAAATGTGAAACTTAGAACTAAGATATGAGGAAGGCACTGTGTCCTGGAATTCAGATTATTTATTATTATTATTAAACACTACGCTGATTTATTCAGCACTCTTTATTTTTTTGTGTTGACTGCTTCGTCAGCATCAATGTGAGGATGTACGCTAATAATCTTTGTTAAAAAAATTGGGTTAGGTACGTGTATGTACTATTACTAATTTTGGACTAAACATAGCTGACGAAATGTGGATCTGTGATACATCTCCGTCCTTAATAAATTGCAGATTCACAATGGGTCTATATAAAAGATCCAATTTATGTAGGTTTAAAACTGGAAGAATAGCTTTAACTTTTAGTCTGACTGCGTTGCATATAAGATAACTCGTGGGTAATGAAGAGCCTAAATAGATACTCTTTGTCACAGTTATTTTTGTTTCCGGTTCTTGAAATTATGTAACAATATCTAATACACAGCTGATGACGTAGTGAGAGTTGGACAGTAGGTACGTATCTAAATAGCAGGTTGATTTAACTGGGGTTATACCTGTATTGTAATTTCAATAGTTGGGTGGATAAGGACCACCTGGCCACCCTTTGTAAATTGATATCACATGAGCCAGTCATGACTAATACTAATGAGCATAGTTTAATACTACTAGGCTGGCAATAGTTAGCGATAGCTCAGTGGGGAGACCAACAGACTGCAATGCAGAGGGTCTCGGGTTCGAACCCACGTCGCGCGCGGCGTCGACTTTCGGAAGTTATATGACTTTTCGAAATTATGTGCGTATTGATTGACAATTATCGCCTGCTCCGTGACACGGAGAGCACGTTAAGCCGTCGGTCCCGGCTGCCATGAACATCTATGGCAGTCTTTATTGGGAAGTCAGTGCCCTATAATATCCTGACACTCGTCTAGCCTTAGGGTATTGTTAGTCTTCGGGTTGCGGAGGTCAGCCGCCCTGTGTAAAAACTGATATCCAGTAAAATCCGGTTAGACCAGAAAAAGCCGATCCCAAGTGACTTGGGAATAATAAAGGCTAGGGAGAAGAAAGAAGGCTGGTGAGATTTAAATTCAATCTGGACATAGGCGTCTCTAAAATCACGCTACAAATTTTCATTGACTACATGCATTTTACCGCAGCCGTGTTCAGTTCTTTTGTCTATCTGAGGTACGGTAACCAATATAACAATTATTCTGAACTCAAAATGGGACCTGAGAAGTCGCGATACGAGCGTATAAATCTCACTTAGATCAACACTGCTGGACAAAAATTGGGATTCTATTTCAGCATATATATTTTAACTAATTTGACTTACCTAGACTTATCTAAGTTATCGGCCGAGCGTCCGTGACGATAGAATCCGCAGAATTAATCAGCAATAAAAATTTATATATTATCGTACCACGAAACGTATGCGTGATATTACTAATATTTAATGACTATTTTTAATAGTAATAATATTCACACACAACACCATCTAGCCCAAACTAAGCAGAGCTTGTACTATGTGTACTAGACAATGGATAAACATACATATTATATACTTTTTTTGTTGTAAATACATACATATTATACATAGAAACACCCAGACCAAGACAAACGTCCATGTTTATGCACACAAATGTTTGACCTGTGCGGGAATCGAACCCGCGACTTAGGCATGGCAGTCGGTTACACTAACTACACTACGTGAAGCAAAAACTGTGTACCTATTTTACGAAAATTGCGCGTATGGAGGAATTTGGCGCAGTTAAAATTTATATGAGGAAGAAGGAGCGAAGGATTATTTTTTTTTAAATATGCTTTAGAAATACATTCAATTAATAAAAAAAACACTACACGCACACAACCATGCATTGACACAAGCAGTCGAATCGGGTTCGTAGTATTTCGGCATTGTTCGGTTGACTTCGTAGAATGCTTCGTAACTATGGTTACATACTTAAGTATGTGGAGTAGGTGAATACAGAAAATGTGATTATAAGGGTATAGTTATAGATAACAGAACCTTAATAACAATCAAATTTAAAATTTTAATACTATATGGGCGAATAATAATAATAATAATAATAATTTTATTGGCAACCCATCTAACAATGTTTTCTATAAGGTACATCACGATGTTCAATAACAGTTATGTTTTAATTAACAATTTTTATATCATACGAGTACTTAACATCCATGAGTATAAAGTGGTACAATCAGGTTGACACAACAATGCTTAAACTAGGCTAAAAGCCTGTAATATAAGCATCAGACTCTCTTCCTGCTACAAAGCTAAGCAACAAATGACAAAATATCTAATAACATTGGTCCGACATCAACGAGTGTATAAATTAAATAGATTTTACTAAGGTCTACCTTTAAGAATAACATCTGTAATGGATATTCAATGTTGCATGTGTCCGCATGTCTGTGTTTGAGAGAATGTAATGTGTGTCTGTGGTTGTGCACGTGGTAGTGAGTGAGTGTAAGTATGCGTACGTGGATATTTATATGGGTATATGCGGGTGTGTGTGTTTGTGTTAATTTATGGGTGTGTGTTTACTAACTAAATACAACAAGTAAGTTTTCAGTTGCAGTGTAATCTAAAGCGTGTAGCCACTTATAAAGTGATTTCCTAAGATTATGATAGTTCAGCCTGTGTATTCCCAATATTTTGTTTACTTTGTTGTACAGATATTCTCCCAGAAAACACGCGAATCTATTTGTATAAAAGGTTTTAAATTTGTGTGAACTGAAGACTTTGTAGTCACGACGCTTAGTTTTAGCTTTACCAACTGTAGTTACATCAACCATACCATGATATCGCAGGAGGAGTCTGAAAATAAATAATTGTCTTACGGTAAGCACGTTGCATTCCTGATAAAGAGTTACAGTGGGGTACATATAAGGACGACAGTGACTTACCTTCAAAATAGCTCTTTGGGCTCTTTCTACTGCAAGAATGTGTGTTTTTGACGCGCCACCCCAAGAGTCAATGCAGTAGGTTATTAAAGATTCACAGAGAGCTTGGTATATTTGCTTAATTAGTTTAGGTTCGCATACATGACGCAGGTTTTTAAAAATGGCTATTAATTTGCGTATTCGCGTTGTCAAAGTCTTTGTATGCGTCTCGAAGGACAGATTGTGATCTATTTGGACCCCAAGGTATTTGGTAACGTTAACTTTTTCAATGGACGGACAGCTACATGTGACATGACTTTGTGGAAGCAGACAGGTGTGAGCTTGAATATGGAATTTATCTTTAGGTGGTTGAGTGCGGTCTTGTATCGAAAAGGTTAAGAATTTTGTCTTACTGGCATTTAGACTAAGAAGGTTTTTATGTAACCAGTGGGATATCTCGTTAAATCCCTTCTGAGCCCTGACGAAGACGTCGTCCCAACACTTGTCCCAGAATATACAGACCGTGTCATCAGCGAAGGTAATTATCTGAGTGTTTTCGATAGACAGTCCACATAACTGGTCTATATAAACTAGGAAAAGAGTCGGGCCAAGTATGCTTCCCTGGGGAACGCCATAATTGACATAAAGAGAGCTACTGACCTGATCACCGACCCTTACACATTGAGTTCTCCCAGTAAGATAGTCCTCGAAAAGTTTTAGTTGTTTATCCCGTATACCCAAACGTTCCAGCTTAGTTATTAAGAGCGGGATTGACACAGTATCAAACGCCTTGGCTATATCTAAGGATATAGCCAAGCACTTTTGATTGTCATCCATTTTTTTTATAATTGTATCAGTAACCCGGAATACTGCATCAGCGGTGGACTTTGCTTTACGGAACCCGTACTGATTTGCTGAGATGAGGTTGTTTCTTTCAAGGTACCGGGTCAGCTGCTTGTTGAGAATACGTTCCAAAATTTTTGAGATTGTTGGCAGAATAGAAATTGGTCTATAGTTACATATGTGTTTTTTATCACCGCTCTTATGTATGGGTATAATGATGGATTTTTTTAGAATATCGGGAAACGTACCAGTGGACATTGCGAGATTACAGATGTGTACAATAGGGCCTGCCAAGATAGTTTTGTTTTGTTTAATTATAATAGCTGGTATTTTATCTATTCCAACTGAACCAGTGTTTTTTAAAGAATCAATAATACTGATTACTTCTGTTAGGTCAGTATCAAGTAGTACTAAAGATGACACAGGACTATGCATTGTATCAGGTATCGGCTGTTTAATATAGGGGTTTAGGGTTTGCTTTATGTTGTCTACAATTTTTTGACCGATGTTAACAAAGTATTCGTTTACGGAATCGATCGCGGAATTAGATGCGCGTGTTAACTGGATGAGTTCTTCATTTGTTCTAGGTTTAGTTTTTAAGTTTGTTATTGAGTTTATTACATCCCAAGTTTTTTTAATATTTGTCAAGCCCGCTTTTTTAAGTTCATTACGTTCATATTGTAACTTAAGCTTTCTAAGAAGGGATACACAAAAATTTCGGTACCGACGATACGTGATGCCAAGAATTTCATTATTTGGTGTTATTTTGAGTTTGATATGCAATCGGTCCCGGTTTCTAAGGCAGCGAAGGATACCAGGGGTTACCCAAGGCTTTAGAGGGGTCTTAGAACGTGAAAGTTTAATTAAACGAGAATGATTTTGAATAATGCTGGTTAGGTTAGTAACAAATATATCAGCGGCATAGTTAGCGTCATTTGCATTAAATACTGGTTGGAAGTCTGTGTTGTTCAAGGCGACAGATACTCCATCGTAATCTATCTTAGTAAACGAATCAGGACACCTTCGGATATAATTGCGCTGCATAGTTTCGAGCGATAAGAGTATGCTGTCATGATCAGTAAGTGCATTATTTACAACTAAGGTAGTACAATACAATGATGTTTTGGCTAAGACGTGATCTAGACAGTTGTTAAGCCTTGTCGGTAAGTAATGAGCTGGTAGGAGTCCATGAGATGACGTGACGTTTAGGTAACTATGCGAATTAGAATCAGAATTGTCTGTTTTAATATCTATGTTAATGTCTCCAACAAGCAGTATATGTTTGTTTTTATTAACTGTCTCTAGGAGGTTATTTAAAGATTGTATAAATGTATTAGTGTTTTTGAAAGCGGGGGGCCTGTAAATGGATATAAGGGTAATTTTATTTAATATGGTGGATACCAGGCAATTTGCCTCTGGAAAATTAGGCTCATACGTGTTGCATGATATGCCATTCTTAGTGTATACGACAATTCCGTCGTTTTGGTTGTAATGTGTTGTTGTTGTAATGTGTGAGTAGTTGTCGAGTGTCGGTATAAAATAATTACATGAGAGCCAACATTCCGTCAGAACAATTATATCAGGAGGGATGTCTATTCTTTTGAGTAAACATATAAATTCGGATATATTATGACCGATACTCCGAATATTTTGGGTAAGAATTTTTATTGAACCATCAGTCTCTTGAATATGATTAATGCAGTCTTCAGGTGTACAAGTTAGGGAATTAAACAGGGTCATGTCATCCAAATTAGTTATGGTTGTGTATAAGTTATTATCTAGAGTTGTCATTTTTGCAACAAGGTATCGAATAACACGATGATTACGGGGCAAAGTATCGGATAACACGATGATTTATGTAGGAGTAAGTGTATTGTATATAGTAAGTAGAATGAGTATATTGTGTGTAGTGTGATAGGTGTGTTATTAGAAGTTTGCTGTGCAATTGAATGTCGACCACTTGGCGACCGCTAGTATGTATTGTTACGTGCTGGGTTCGACGGATAAGAATACAAAACAATATTACCGACTAAAACACGTTTTATTTTAGTACACAATTAACTTTAACACACAACAAACACTATACTACACTTTTCCACTGTAACTGCTTCAAACTCAGTAGTATTGTCGCTTTCGTTCGCTTCGATGAACACTTGACCGCTTACGATAGTAAACTGACTCGGCGGTGCGCGTGCGCTCTATTTATACGCGGGTAAAGCGCTTCTGGAGTTTTCCAGAAAACGTCACACACGGCACGCAACAGCGCGATGGTTCGAGAATGTGCCAGCGCTTTCTCCATTGAACTCGTACCGACAAATACGTAGTTCCGTAAGATGTCAATAGATGGTGCTGTAATAAATTATTATTAGAAACCGCCGACTCTTCCCCACAGTGCCGACAGAGGGCATTAGCCGTAACAGTATAAATGATGATTATTTTCCTTGATTATCAATGTCAGATATATACGCGTATTTAAATCCAGTATTTCGATACTAACCGTTACAACAGATAATATAATACTATACTAGCCGTTACTAACTACTAACTAGCATTTTAAGAATAGTGACGGTCAGCTCAAGGATGATTCGTCGGTAGGTGCCCCGATTTATTATGACTAAGTTTCTAACGGCATCTTAACCCACGTGTATCCTACGGCAGAGCAAAGCAGAATAAAAATCCTATGCTAACACATCAACAACAGCAACAATTTTGCCGGGTCAATATCCTGTCTGTGCCAAGTTTTCCTATTCTGTTTAAAAGTTTACGCTTGATTGAGTAGCAAAAATCTTTACAAGCATTGTTATATACAATATCAGTAGTATTATAATTGTTAAACTGTAAATGAATTTACGTGAGTTGTCATACTTATACTAGTGTACTAACCTGACAATGTACTATTATTATATTCCGAGCGACGTATAATGAAGATGCAGATGACTGATCTTGATATGTTCATTTATTACAATACTTATACTGTATTTCCTTTGCAGATGTGGCTATGGAGCGGTTTCCATTAAAGTCATCCGGCCCTAAGATGGGTTCAACTTACCAGTCCGTTTTTAAAAAGGTACGTACTATGACAATATCTGCTTTTTAACAAACAATTTAATTCTTTTTTCAATTTCGTTCCAACAACAGTATTTTGTAAACTGTCGCAGTGAAGAGATGTGTTTTCGGTTCGTTATGTACTCGCAAGGTAAAGTGAATCTTATCACGTTACCTTAATAAGGTCATTCGGCTGAAACTCGATGGTTTGTGTACTTCTCAATTTAGGTACGAATATTTATCTACAGACGCGCTGCGCTCCGAGGGGGCACTACGAGCCTGTCGAATTAGTCGAATATCATGCGCCTGTTATGATACTTATTTATATGTTTTGTATTTTTTACCTACACATTAGCCACCTATAAATCACCTACCTACCTAGTAGGTACTCTTATTTATCTAAGTCAAATATGCATACCTACGATGTTATTACATGAGGACGGAAAATGCATAAATAATGCACACGAGTTAAGGACACACAGATTACAGTGATCGAATATAATTAAAATCATATTGTGCACATCGGTCGAATAAAATGCACAAGCTTAACAATGCGACTGTTAGGTCAGTCAACAAAGTCACTTGCACTTTGCATCTAAATAAAAGCTCTTGCATGTACAACACTGAACACCTGGATAAATACGTTAGCTCAATATAAACCCAACCAGCAAACAATTGTCATATAGCGGTCCAGAGCACGTTTTTCATCATAAACCTACTTATTAGTGTTAGAGAGCGTTTCAAGATGCGCAGCTACATCGCCAGTCGTTGATATAGTATTTTATAGAAGCATCAATGTGACAATTTAGACGTGTATAATTGACTAGCTTTTGCTCGCGGCTTCGCTCGCGTAGAAGTAGGTCAGGTAAAAAGAAAACTACTTTAAAAAAAAGTGCAGGCCACGTTACTCGACGATAGCTTTCTAATGATGACAGAATTTTAAAATCGGTTGACTAGTTTTTGAATTAAACCTTTACAAACAAACAAAAATCAAATCTTTCCTCTTTATAATAATTATTAGTATAGATGTAAGACTGAAGCATATCATCAAATGGTGATATAATAGTCAGCAACAAGGCTATTATTGTACTTTTTGTGAAGCAATTGTGATCGCGGTCCCTTAACTTTACTTGATGTCGCAATCGTCTCATCGATCGGCCATCAGTTCTACAATAAGACATGTTTTATTATTTGGTTTGGCCTCTATGTAGATACTATAAATAATAAACTAGTAGTAGCGATCTCGGCAGTGAAATTGGCCTGCGGACGTAATTTTGATAAACTTAGTCTTAGAGATTGTCTCAATACTTTACCAACCTCTCACTGAAGCCAAGACACCTTTAGCCATCTTTGATTAGTCGTGTGAGTCTGCTCGACTGGCAGTGAGTTATCTATCCTCATTCTGGACAAATGCTAGGATCTTAGGTTTAAGGCTGGTAGGGCTGTAGGTACTTTAGGGTTCCAAAGGTTCTTGTCATATAATTGTGCGCATTAGTCCGTTACTATTAAGGTGACGACTGTACAAAGATACCATTGTTGCTTCATTACTGGTATCCATATTTTGTCCAATAGAAGTATAAGGTTGTACGGCAACGTGAAAATGGTTCTGGTTACATAAGATATAATAGAAAACTTATATATATAACCGCATGGCTCTATTTTAGATCCTTTAATTCTATTAAAACACTATGTATCATCGAATTATTGAGTTTCAATATCAAGATATAAGTCCATAAACATTTTTTCATTTAGGTCACAAAGTGTCACTTATGAACGTCAAAGCTTATAAGGTTAGTAAGTTTACGAAATAGTATTGAAATGTTATTGAAAATTACGTTTAGGTTAGTTCCGCCTAAGAGGATTCCTGCAAGAAACTCTCATCCGCTCTTTCAAATCGCCAATTAAAACTCATATCAACAAGGTGTTGCAACCATTACTACATAGATATACCATAATTATATTATTTACTATAGAATCAAGAAAGAATAACAATAATTATTTAATAATGTTAAGGAGATTATAATATTTTATAATACATTAATTAGCGCCACAAAATGTGGCGCAAATATAAATAAGTCTGAAACCAGACATTTAGAATGCAAATTAAAAATAAAGTTATAATTTAATAGAACCAGTATTATTCTTGACCACTTGGCAAAAGAAAACAAAAAATAATCCGTTAGTTAAACTTTTGTGACACATTAACCGCATAACTTTATTGGGACACTTGGGAATATAAGTGAGTTGAAATTTGATTTTAAATATTTGCGCTTTAAACATAATTTCTTTTTGTTTTAAATTAATGTATAGCTCATTGTAGTTCTTCTAGGTAGAACACAATGTCGATAAATCCTGCATAGTCTGCTTAAACTGTATTTCTTAGGAGTCAAGGGCTTACTCACCGGAAGGTCGCTAAAACATTGAATGTACCTCATACAACTTAAAGATACTCGTTGAAAAGGTACAAGAAGACTGATTTTTACACGAAGATATCAGGAAGCGGCGGATTTAAATATTCTTAAGTGCGCAATCATTGATTTATTTGGTTTGGCAATTTTGATAAATCGGTTTTAACACTGCTGTGAAGATACGGCAGCATCATTAAACAGCAAAATGAGTTGACGTAAATGAGCGTACAGTCAGAAGACGAATGCAGCAACAAGACCTGCATGCTAAAAGACCAACTCCAGGTTCAGAACACTCCGGGCAACATCGCTTAGGTCGACTTTGATTTGCCAAAACATAGTCAATTTCAACACATGAGCAATGAAGTAAATTTCTGTGTACAATTGAATGCAAAATAGCCTTTAGAGCTTTAAATAGTAGCGAGTGTTCGCAGAAAATGTATGGTTAGCGGTTTCTTCCAACAAAAACCCGGCAAACCGTTTATTTCCATAGAGGGTCTTTCATGGTTTGGGCAGGATAAGTTCAGATGCTCGTACAGAGTTAGTGAGGGCTAAGGGTTAACTAATGCCAGTTCGAAACACTAAAGAAATCCTCCAAGAACATGTGTAGCATATCAGGTGTTCAGAAAATCAAGAAATCACTTTTATTACAAGAAAGTACTTGACGACACACACGCTCGTTCCATAGATAAGAACATTTTGGAAGTCAAAATGCAATTTTAGTAGTCTGCAAGCAGTACTGGCATAAATACCACAGAGTATGTCTGGAATATGCTTATAAGGAATGTTAGACTAACTAGCTACTAAAATTGCCTAGCTACTAACTAAGCTAGCTCGGCACAGGACCTCCATGAATTAAAAACCGTATTGAAAGCTTTTAATCTCTACCTATGAAGAAATTCCTCAAGTAAAGTTATATAAATATGGTCTAGGTAATGTCTAATCGCATGCAGGCGATTATCAGGCTCAGAGGTAAAAGTACTGGTAATACATGTAAGACCTTTCCTATTATTCTTTAAAAATTAGATAAATGTGTAATCTTATTTTTTACCTTGAATTACTGTTTTTGTAATTTGTATAAAATTATCAATTTCAGAAATCTTCTATAAGCCTATTAATCGTATTCACTATGAAAATTAAAATAGACAAACGTGATAAAAAAAATCGTATAGTTTTCATTTAATTATGATTATAATTCAAGAAATATGCTTGGGCCGCTTTTTGTGCCGCTGAGTGTAGAGAGTAGGATAGCATGAGGGTACATGCATGCATACACTTACAATTTGTGACGATGCAAAAGCAGTCCGTGATTAAATGCATTTGTGCATATTTTGTTTTGTTTTTTATAATATTCGACATGTGAAACAAGATACTAGATAACATCACAAATTACCACTAGGTACCTACTTCTAATTACTAAATTAACTTATAATACGTAATACAAACCTTTGAATTATGTATAGAACAAGCAACTAGTTCCATGAAGTTTGTTGTCATACAAGCAGTTTTGTTGATTGAATAATAATCTTATCAATCTGTATTTTAAGGGCGCTTTGATATTTAAGTATCAGTAAAAGAATAATTAACTGTTTAGGTATTAAAAAAAGTACGGAGACACTTTGGATGACCAAAACCAATAATGCTATTTAGTGGTTTATTTGTAGAACTTTTATAGATCAATTTGTACATGAAAGGATGACAATAAATCAAAATTAATCACTTGAATACCAGAAGTTTCCACCGTAAACACTATATTATTACTAGCTTTTGTCCCCGACTTCGTCCGCGTGAATGTAGGTTGTGTAGGTGTCAATAAATTTTCCTCTCTCAGAAACAATAGGTACTTTTTCCTGGATTAAAGTAACCTATGTCTTTTCCTGTAGCCCTGACAACGTGTATGCGAAATTGTATTATAATCGCTTGAGTAGTTAAGGCGTGAAAGCGTAACAAACAAATAAACAAACTCACATTCGCATTTATAATATTAGATAGAATCACGTTTACTAAACGTCTTTTGGATGTAAGCTTATGATATAATAGAATTTTGCTGGTTGTGAATCTACAAATGTAAGTATTATATTGGAGTCAGCACACTTATTCTGATAACACGAACATGTTTCATAGAATAAGTACCGTGAAACCTTAAGCATTGCAGTTTGCATTTTGTTTTCACACACGTGCATTAGTCGAGTTTTATTATGTTAGGTAACTAGGTTATAGTCCCCAAGGACTTTTGCTAAACCCCAATCGTGGCCTTTGCTTTAACATTTGTAAGGTGTTCCAAAAACGGTCCTCCTCACCGCGCACTGACTTACCGCAAACCTAGCACGAGGGGTTCCTTTTATTAATAAACTAGCTGTGCCCGCGGTTTCACCCGCATTTATTGTTACTGCGCGGCCCCCATGGGTCGTAGCGTGATGTTATATAGTCTATAGCCTTCCTCGATAAATAAGCTATCAAACACTAAAATAATTTTTCAATTCGAACCAGTAGTTCCTGAGATTAGCGCGTTCAACCAAACAAACAAACATACTCTTCAGCTTTATAATATTAGTATAGATACGAGTAAATGTTATATTGTGACCCTATGAGCATGTGCTTATTTTTAACTCGTTGATTATTTATATCGAATCATGGCAGAAAAATGGAAATCGTTACAGTGCGGCTTTTCTTTTTCTGTACTGCCCTAAACATTATATGACTAAATAATTAACTACAGATCCAGTTATCTACCTGATATATTATGATGTCATAAAAAGTTAGTGTGGAATCGTATTCAAATTGAAGTTGGCGCCAATCTTTAAAACCCTTAAATTTTATAATAGGTTACTTTTTAGTGTACAGATAATAATTAAAAAGCTACATAACAATCAAATAGGCTTTATATTTATTTAAGGTTATATTTTATATAGAATATAGAGGTAACGTTCGCAATTCAATTAAAACAAGCGGTGTTAACCCACTTGTAGGCTCTGTCTGCGCATGTTGCAGGTGCGTGCGAACCACATTTTAGTCGCTTAAAGCACTTTAAGCACAGTTCAGTTTCAGTAGCGGGACGGGCGGTTTACTCGGCATACGATCGTATACACGTTGCTCAGTAAAAAAACCAACTAAGCATGGACCGTTTAAACTGTCGGTGTCATTTACGGTAGGAAGTGCTTGCCATCCCTAGTCGCGATATTGATTTTCGCCCCCGCGTGTAGCCGTGCCCTCGCTAGCGCTCAGACTCGAGAGAAAACTCCCATGGTGTTGTGCCTCTTCCATTTAATAACGCGTAAAAATTTAATTCAATTTTAATACCCCGTGTACCATTGTGAGTGACAATTGAGCGGAACATTGGTTATGGTACATCCTACGTGAGTAATATTTGTTTACTTCTGTTGTTCCAATGGAAAATTTTATTTGTTACGTCGTCCGTCCTTTTTGAATATTGCGTGAGTTGATTTTCTTTTCAGCGAATATTTATATATTTTATTATGAGTGTTATTCGATGTGCTCTGTGTTTATGTAATCATAATCATGTTAATGAATATGTCAATTTAATTTATGATAAATTTTATCTGGTTAATTATATATTCAATTAATTTACAGATCTATATTTACTTAATTATGGACTAAAAGAGAAGATATTCACGCATATAATATACTATTTATAGTATGTATTTCATGATAACGAATAGATAAAAACATATATGATGCTGTAGTCTGTACACTCAATATAATTTTGTACATATCATCGCACATTCATTATAATTAACCAGTAACATTAATTATAGCTGTGCATCCTCTTTTCAAGCTTAGTGGAAAACTGTATTCTCACCGATGACAGAAATGAAAGTAGAAACTTGATGTAAATACTTTTTAATAACCCTTGGTTGTATGTAACTGCGTTCATCGTTTCAAAGGGGAAACTTGTAGAGTTGGTTGTACTTACAAGTATAAATACGTAGTACTTCAGGACAGGTATATACATACTTACTGCTGTATGTACCTGCATACGTAGACGTTTAATCGATACGAGTCGTGCGTGCACTAGTAAGTTCTATCGAGAGCTAGCCTTTAGACCAAAGCCGAGAGGTATTTAGTGAATATTCTTACGGCTGGCTGGTACAGGTCCTCTGCGCAATGCACAATGGCGTATTTTAATAAAAATATTAAAATCTTACCTTGCTTATTATATCTGTGGCTCGAATTACGAAGTCTGACGGATTGTGATACAAAACTATCACAATCTGTCTGTTCGTCTGCTGCGTCTAGCAACTCTAAATTTAGAACGATATCTATAATTAAGTTCTACTAAATAATTGTAGTAGTCCCTAAGGAATATCTTTAATTGGACAAAATACTACCTAATAGACAGGAACAATTATGGTCACAGGATTAGGAAATTGGAAGGAGATTTTTATCACAGTGAGACTTTAACTTCTAAGCATTATAGAACATTAGCTTTTACCAACGGTATTGCACGCGTGGATAAAGGCAGTAGTAACAATTCCACAGCAGCCGTGCATTATATACATTTATATTAGGTTACATGTTGTCTGCAGCTTCGCTCATGTAAATCTAGGTCAGGTTACACATTCGCATTTACACATAACTGCTCTTACTCATTTCTATAGTTGCTGTGCTGTTGTTGACAGAGCCCATTATTGTAACCAAACCTTACTATTAGATATGTTATAAAAGGAAAGCATTTAAGTTTATAACTGACATTTTGCCGACGGCTTATGTCACTGTCTAATCCATATCCTCTATATCAGCGATGCAGAGTATCACGTCGATTCGTTACTCGGTTCCTAAATGAAAGATGGCAAATCAAAACACACAACTTCACCTTCATAATATTAGCGACGATTGACTCTATATGATAATAAAGTATGAAAATGAAAAAACGCGTTGTACCCAGGGGCATGTCCCCATGACGCAGAGCTTGATTCCTAAGACGGGAGTTCGGGGTGCCTAGTAGTTGTTTTTACGTTAACGCAATCGAAACGTTTGCCGTGTTTGGCTCTCTAAATGGTTAATAGCTTGCTCTCCAAGCTCTTAACCAATTGGAGCGCCGCGTGTCCTAAACGTGTCGATCGGGTTAACGGAAAACAAACTCGCACTAGGCACTCAGGATTTATGTCATTCGAAATCAGTTATGCGCGTCCCTAAAGCAAACAAGAATACAGCACGGTTTATAGTAAGCGGGTATCGCTAACTATGGACGCGAAAAACGCAACAGTGTTCTCCAGTGTTTCAAACACTGGAGAACACTGTTGCGTTTTTCGCGTTTAAAAGAAAAAGGCGCACTATGCTGCCAACGCAAGCTATAAAAATTACTAAGCTCCTGCTGATAGCACCGCCTTATAAAGAATGAATATCACCAGTTCATTTCATTTGTCATATAAAGTATGAAGGTTGAACTTCACTTACCCGTACATGTCAATCCATATTAATATGTATATTTAATTGTACCATGATAATTCAGAAGCACGTATCCCTAGTATACAAACAAAATACTTCATAATGCTATGTACCAAATGAAAATAATTAAATGCGCTACTCACCGCAGCAACGCAAGTCAACACAAAGTTCTTAGCTGCGATCTTTCTTACAGCGCGGTGATACTTCTCTAACCGAGTTGCTCCAGTTTGATCGAAGTCATACGTTTTAGCAAAGTAAACTAAATTCCTTTTTATTATTTTAGTGAATGCGACTGCTGTGGGTGAGGTCTGTTGAATTCAATGGCAGACAAATATCATTAGGTCTTTCTTCAAAGTTTGCAACTGAGCGTAGTAGCCTAGAACAGGTTCGCTTATTAAAACTAATATTAGTCGGTAAGCATAGTTTTTTTTTTTTTTTTTTTTTTTTTTTTTTACGTGGGGGAATGCAATGACGCATATCCCTCCGCGGGGGCGGGCGGAGGGATTATGTCGGACTCGCCGGGGTAAACTAGGATGTTAAAAAGATAATGTATCTCTCCCGGAATACCGACTAAACCTACCACGGTGTTCCTCGACAAAACCACTATCGACGGGGCCGCGCGAATCACTTTCGCATACGGTCGCGACCCCGCCGAGGTTCCGGCCCGCCGTATGAAACGGCAGGCCCCTACGCAATAAGACCTACCCAAGATAGGTACTCAAAATAAAATTCTACTGTCTCCCCCTAAAGGGGGAGACGGACACGAAACAGAGGCGCGCGTGGGAACACGCACGCCGCCTCTCGGACCTGGTGCTGAACGGATGGCGGGCAGGCCCACAAAGCCCGCCACCCCCAGGTCAAACCTCAGGGTGGCTGGAGGTCATCGCGCGCCCTCCGGCGCCCGGCTCTGCGGTTGGGGAGAGGGTTTAAACGCTCCCTCTCCCGCTCCGCCGCCTCCTTGATGGAAATTACTTCCTCACAGAAGGAGGCGACGGCGTTCCATGACCTCTCACTCCGGACCATAGACTGAACTACGGCCGGGAGCGAGAGGGCAACCGATCCGACTGCCGCGATCAAATCACGGCGCTGCGATGCCCAGGCGGGGCAAACCGCCAAAGTGTGCAGCGCCGTGTCCTCAACACGGTAAGCATAGTTGAGCTAACCAATAGATCTTTATTGTAAAGCTAGTTACTAAAATGTACTCATATAGGTTGAGCCCGGTTGCATCAAAATGTATGTAGCTCATGATGACATTTACACACAATTTAGACCTGTTCCTAAATGCGTGGAAATTAGACTCAAAGATATAATAATGGCAAATACGTATGTGTTTTTCGACTATGGTAGACTATTATGGGCGAGGGGAGAATACTCGGTATTATTAAATATATAAATAAACTGGCCCATTACGTATACCCATAATCTACCCTACCTTGCCATGGTATCGACCTTGAAAAGGTCAGTGCAGATAAATATTTAAAACTAACAACTACACGGTTTCATCTGCATTAAATTACGTTTATGATTCTTGCAACATTTCTTCGTTAGTTTAGTAGACGTAGGGAGATGTTATTATTAGACAGCTTTTTTTTAAACGTACATACTATCTAACGCAGATATACTTTCCATGTCGAATTGTTTGTTATTGATATTACCGCGTTCAAAAATACAAATTCACCAACTTTACTCTATCGATATTTTTATTACCTTAATTCGAACACAATGAAATGCATAGCTGCAACATACCGACTTCTTACACTCACACAAGTAAACTCAACTCGTCAATCGGTCGTAATCTGCACGTACACTACGTAGTACCTGCTTAGTATAGACAGGCTATTACATAAAGGAGTTAAAACTCGGACGAATATTAGAGGCAAGAGTACATAAGTCACGTTGACGCCTCGCCAATAGTACCGGAAGCTTGCTCTCAACATGTAGGCGATCGCATTGTGACTTACTTACGAGGGACCCGATGTCCAAGCAAATTGACAAATTGCAGCAAGCCTGTATGCAACACGCAGATAAACGCTTTCCGTCGGCTCGAGGGGTCGTGCACCTAGTAGACCAAGTTACATTAAAATGAAAAATAAATACAAGCTGCTATGTGCGCCCGTCTGCGAACTGGATTTCACTGTTAGTATTCAAATATACTTACTTTTTATGAAAGGAGAATGTTATGAGAGTGAATGAAGCAAGAGGGATATGCCAGCGAGGCGTTCCGTAGTCTCTGGCTACTCCTTCGGGCAGCAGGCTTGATCTATGTTTGTACTGATTTATTATAAGCATTCTAGATTACTTTGATGGTCTTTTAGAGGGCACTCGTATGCGCAACCGCCTTTCTTAAGCTGCCCGGTTCCATCAAATCATTCTTTTGTACATTTGCCGCGATCTGCTTGTTTCGTCTATGGTGAATATTAAGGACGACGCATTGCTTTACGTCGAGTTACTTCCAATGCGTCGAATGTTTTGAGTTCGATCCTCACACGGAACACATACTTGATTTGCAGATAGATATTTCTAGATGCGACCGTCGTTACTATGCTTGTAGGATTCCATAATACTTCGATCTAATTGATTTCTTAGCCAGACGATGTGTATATTAATAGGTGTTTTCTAAGAAACATTAGGTGTTTTTAGAAAGGACATTGAGCAGACGATAATAGGATTGACCTTTATTATATCGGTTCTAAATATAACCAGCAACGTGTGGATATTACTGGAACATCATTTTTCTGGAAAATCCCGTTGTATTATTGTTTTCCTTACAGTTGGTCATATCATCTTGATCATATATCAAACAACCCTGTTTACATGTACCTAATGCCATTTTAAACCGTTAGGAGCGCGCAATGAAATCGGAGCCAAATTCTAAAATATTTTATTTTATTCTTAGATATGTCTAGATATAGACTTCATCTATTACATTAAAGTCTTTTATTTATATTCTTTTATTTATATTATACTTTTATTTCTAGTCAACGTTTATTCTTGAATCTTTAAAAGGTTCTTATCCTGCGTTATCTATTTGTTTACTGTTTACGCTGGTAGGTATCTAAGCCTAATTTTGAGTTGTATTTTCTAATGCATATGGAACATATGTATTTCTATTCTAATAATATTCGTATAAAGTTGTGTATAATAATTAATAAGCATCTTTGCGAAGTAAAGGACGAAGTGCAAATAATAATGTATAGTGTTTTGTGTATGTTTGTGTTGTGTTTATCCGTCCCCACGACTTTCATCTATAAATAAGTTTATTTTATTGATCGTCGCTTTCTATTGCTGACTTAGGCGTAGGTGAAGGTTTAGATGGATCTGATGTAGTGTTGTCAACTTTTAGCAATAATCTGACAATAGTAGCTTGTAATTTGTCTTTCAACATAAATATGGCGTCATTATAACCATATCTAGACGCAAAGAAAATGCTATTTTCTATGCGTGTTACCAGGCTTATAAAATTATATCAATTATCTTAGTTGTAGGTAAGTGTTGGGTGTCATCAAACGGTAATACCAACCATTTAGGTAATGAGCCAACATACACCATGCACTAATAAGTGCACAGTTTTATAGTCTTAGGATAAAAATATACTACGAGTATAGTAGTTGCTAGGTATGTTAAATTGTAAATTGCCTGTGATTGGTCAGTATTGCTTATAGTACACTCGCTTCTATTGACCTGGGATGTGACCTGAAATTTGTGATGTAGTGATTGAACTAATATAAATGTATGCATACAATAAATTAGACACAGTAATAAACCTATCTTGTATCAGTGCACATCTCTTTTTTATTTACATATCGTCCTTACATGGCGACCCTGCCATTTAAGATTCGGTTTCGTGTTCTAGTTTTGTACTCCGTTTCAAGATGGCATGGAACATTTAATTGTGTCGTGACTCGGACATTGACAATTGCCCACAATTTGCTCGGATAACTTGTAAAAACAGAGCGTAAAGAGCAGGTAGTGGTTGCGCAAAACGCAGTGGGTGGCGTACATTCGGCTGATGTAGAACAGCTACACTATAATCAGATGGTGACAAATATAATATTGAGCGTTCTTTTAGTCGTTCTGATTGTGGCAGCAAAATTCGCTTTTTACAAATTATAGCGGATTATAAACACCCAAATTGTCTGCTACCTGGAGGATCACTAGTTGATCAATGATCGCCAATACGGCTTTCGGGCTAAACGATCAACGGGTGATCTTCTAGCGTTCGTCACGCACCTCTGGGGTGAGGCTATGGACAAGCACGGCGAGTCTTTGGATGTCAGCCTAGACATAGCCAAAGCTTTCGATAGAGTCTGGCACCGGTCTCTTCTTTCCAAGCTTCCGGCCTATGGCTTGCCCCCTCAACTGTGCACCTGGATTGCAAGTTTCCTTCAGAAGCGTCGTATTCGGGTCCTTTGCGACGTCGCGCACGGACGGTCCAAATTTATGCAGGTCAATGCAGGAGTGCCTCAGGCGTCCGTCTTATCCCCTACGCTCTTTCTTCTGCATATCAATGATATGTTGAATCTCGGCAACATACATTGTTATGCAGACGACAGTACCGTGCATGGGCGATATCTCGGACGTCCTGGGGCCAAACAGGTTGAGGGGAAAAGGCAGGATCTTGTCGTTGAACATGACCAGACCTTGAACCGCTTCTCTGAATGGGGTGCCAAGAACTTAGTCCAGTTCAATGCCAATAAGACCCAGGCATGCGCGTTCTCAACAAAAAAGTCTCCGTTCCTTCCCCTCCCTTCTCTGAAGATCACTCCACTGGTGATACGTGACAGCCTCTCCATATTAGGTATGGATCTTTGTCGCTCCCTTAATCCCAAAACCTACATCGAGAGCGTCATTAGGCAAGCTTCGCGAAAACTCGGAGTTCTGAACAGGGTGAGGCGGTTCTTCGCGCCTGGGCAGCTGTGCCTATTGTATAAGGCACAAGTGCGCCCTTGCGTGGAGTACTGTTCTCATCATTGGGATGGCTCCGCGCAATACTTGCTAGACGCTCTTGACAGGTTACAGCGGCGGGCTGTCCGTATCATCGGAGATCAAGAGGTCATGAGTTCACTGGAACCTCTGCAACTCCGTAGGGATATTGCCTCTTTGGCATGTTTCTACAGAATATACCACGGGGAGTGCTCTGAAGAGTAATTCCACCTTTTCCCGCCCTCCCCTTTCCTATCCAGAACAACGCGTGCTAGGCTCAGATGCCATCCTTACACGGTGGAGTCGACTAGAGTGCGTACCAACAAGATTGGGTCCTCATACCTCTGCCGAACGATCAAGGCATGGAATTCTCTGCCAAGGCACGTGTTTCCTTCTTCCTTCAATCCTGGGTCCTTTAAGTGGGGCGTGAAAAAGCAGCTTCTCAGGCCGTCAAAGTAGAGTCCTCAACATCGCCTCGGCTGCTATGAGGACGATGTGGATGCCACTGCTCTTAGACCACACGACTGCTTACCATCAGGCGGAGGTGTGGTCATTTTGAAGAGCAAAAAAAGAAACAAAAAATAAAAAAGTAAAAAAAAAAACATTTTCACGTAATCTGGATGCGACAGGAGAAGGCCAGGAGCGCTTTTAGACGCTCGGGCCACAAACGAGAACAAAAGAGTAAGGAGTCTGGTGAAGTTTAGCCTTGAGTTTGTCAAACTCGGCTAAGCGAAGGCGGTTGGTGAGCAATAAAATATGTGTGAGTGCGTAAAAAAAGTGTGATCATTGGTTTTTGCAGTGTCTGTGCGTCATTAACAGTGGATTTTCAACAATTTTATTTAATGTCATGTAATGTCTATGTGTAACTTTTCTTTTTTACTATTATCTCATTTAAATGTCTGACATCTTTTATATACACGAAAAAATAAAATGTACATAAATAAATCTATTTAAGCTTAGTAAGACAAAGATAGCCAAAGAGCTGTTAAAACAAAAATATTTAGAAACTAAAGATATAATAGTAACTACAAATTGATCAATTTTTGGATACCGCAGATATACAATAGTCAAATATTCAAATTTATTTTTCATTTTATTCGCTCGTCGCTGTCGTAGGGGTAGCCAGACACCACGAATTTCCACTTGCATTTTCACTCACCATAGTCCTTTAATTTTATTAAAAAATAAACACAAGATGTTTGACCAGACACATGCTTGTTCCATCTTAAATGACTAATTAGTATGTGTATACAATGTGTAACGACTCGGCAATCTACAAGCCTTTGACATAATATATGTATAATGCAACATCAAAGGTCTATTGCCAGACACCGAGCTAAAGCAAGACTAACGCCCCTCGGGCTGGCTTTTGGCAATATCAAACTCGGGTCAAGTGATTTGCAATTGATTGGGGTTGCAACTTTAATCAATCAATAGTAGCAGTTGTAACGCGTTTAATATAATTATATTATCAGGCCTGTATACAAACTTTCCTACTGCTATGCACAGGCCTCCTTGTATTGTGAGAATGGTTATGCCATAGTCCACCACGCTGGCCTAGGGCGGGTTGGCAGACTTCACACATTATCGAAAATATATGATAAACTCTCAGACAATTAGGTTTTCTTACAATGTTTCCTTTATCTTTAAAGTTAATGATAATTAACTTATTTAATACGCACATAACTTTGGCAAGTGGGCACTGGGCTAACTAACTAGGCGAACCGGCTGTTGAACCATTTTTGTGTTAGTTTGCATTTTAGAAATTTGGTGTAGGTACGCAATGCCATAAAAGCATAATAACTCTGCACAGAGAAAATATAGAACTTGACTGTTAAACTACGATGACATCATAAAATCATCCACATAAACAACGCGATAAAATCCGTATATAGTAGTTTAATTTTCAATGAATAACATTCGCGTAAACAGAAGACAATATTACGATGACATCGCTAAAACAAAGTGATAAAATTAATATCCGTTTATAGTGTGGCGGTATTATTCACGGATGTATCCGTTCTAACATGTCGCGGTATATCCACGTTTTTCTCGGCAATATTATTACTAGTGCATTATAAATGCAATACTTTAACAGAAATCACGTAATCATATAAGAGTTGCACTAGCTTTGAGCATGTAAGAGTTGCCTTCGTAAACGTCCGTTCTTTAATTTGATAAGTAGCCTCCCTTCCCAGCCTTCTAATTGTCTCTATACCAAATTTTATAATAGCCAGTTCAGCGGCTTTCCCATGATAACGTATAACATAGAGAGACACATATACATCTATAATATTAAGTTCGTATTGTATCTGGCGATGCTCATGCCAATAGGCACTTGTTATGTCTGACAGTCTGACGCAGAATAGCAACGGGCGATCCGAATTATCTCAATAGCAGTAATTAAATCCATACCCCTTTATGCATTCAACTAACAAGCAATAATGGTTCTTCGAACCGGACCTGTAATATATCGAAACATTTCAACGGCTGAATTAATACTTTTACTCTGTAATAAAATGAATTTTCGCTACAAAGTGCCGCTTTGTTCCTTTAACGTGGTTTTGACGAACCGCTAGCTACAAAATTTGATAGTGTGTGGCTGTTATTAATACGTGCGATTGACTTCATTGTTGTCATTGGACAACTGCAATATAAAATTAATTGCTTAGTAGTTACTAATATAGGTATATTATAGAGTTGTTTCATACTAAATGAACTATTTCAATCAATTATCAACCGAAGACTAACAGTCAAAATTTAAGTCAAAGTGGTGCTGTGCAAGCTCCTGTATGATGTTAGGTTGGCGATTTTAAAGCAAGAAGCAAATACTTACACTTTTCTACCTATGTATCATATTATACGATTCGATATATATGATTCGATTTGTTTCCATGTCCTTAGGGGGCAAACGCCAGTAATGGCCGAGGTTTGCACTCGCCGCCTGAGGATGACCTGGTAGACATCACGGCCGGGCTTCAGCAGGCCGCTGGGCGTGCCAGTTCCAACACTACTCCAACAAACCACGGCACTTTTCAACTATACGAGCACAGCCAGAGGAATTCCTCGGCAAGCGCTAATTGTAAGTACACAGTTTAATTCCAGGGAAAAGTCGTTCGCGTGCGGTTAATATGTCGCAATAAAATTGTGTCGTGATATAAATACAGCAAAACTACAGCAAAGCATTTATAAAAAACATTGGCATAATTTAACATTGCCGCAATACATTAAGAGAGATTCTTCAAAATTTTATGGGATGTATGATTATAGAAACGTTTATCGTTTAAACACAAATGTGGACACAGAACGGCGAGGGATTGATGGCGTCTAGCCAACTTGCAAGCATTACTATGCAGTAATATCGCGATATCCCTGTTTGCGTGCTTGCCACGGCGATAGACGCAAACCTTCAATTTGGTATGGTGCAAGAGGAAGCTAAACCAAAGCCGAACCAAAGAAGCTTCGGCTAGAATTCTTTTTTATGAGTCCAGACACTCTTTGAAGTTACAGCATAGCGATGTATAGACATTTAAGAAATTCTTTGCCGTGATATTCCATAAAAATCATATATAAATAAAATTATTATTATGGCTCAAAAGAGTTATTAGACATTTTTAGTATGCCCCTGACGTTTGATTTTTATAAATCTTTCTATAGAGAATTAAGAAAGCATACATTTATTGTCTGGAAACCACTTTTAAATATGCATTAATTGCATATTATATCCAATTAAAAAATTATCACTTAAGATAATTTTTTTATTGGATTTAATATTATTGAGGCTAACTTTTAATATAATTAAAGATTTCAATTATTAATCTTGTTTTCTGTTTTTAAGCGTACATCGCTCAATACTTCAATACGTCTGCCGGTAAGCATTTTAGATAAGGCATTATTTAGTACATGCTTGTGTACCTTGCCATTCTAGTGGGTAGAATAAATAGTGGGTTAGCAACACTAACATACATATATTTATATTCATGTTTGTTGACGCACTGTGCGCTCGTGTTCAAGCAAAAGCCCGCTCGCAAATTCACTAACGAGTTCTGCAACTTATTGCTATTCTAATACATTTTCATTGATTTCCTCTTACTAGCAAATGACTGTTATTTATATTTTTTATCAGGATTGTTCATAACTTTACCGTATACGGGGTAATACAAATTACTTTAAACAAACAGAAACAAAATTCTATCTTCATTTAATTACGTGGTATTGTCAGAAATATTATAATTAGATCAATTGTCAAACCTAAATCTTGGTCAAGCTAATGCTAGTCCATACAAGTGCTAACGACATACAATTGCTGTCAACATCATTGACAGGGCCAGAGCGTACCGACACGGTAATGTTATCTAACAGTATTCTATCTTCATACTAAACGGTCGGAACGCGAGTTATACCTACGCGCGTCGAGGTCGGTACTCGGTTCGCAATCAGGCGCGAATGCGCCGCAGCAATGAACGGAACGGTGTGATGGTTTGGTAAGCAGTAAGCGTGCGACTTGTTAATATTTGATTGAAATAACTAAGAAAGAAGAAAGAAGGAAAGAAAATATTTATTTTGGCTCCCAAAAGGGAACACCAAAAATATAAAAAAATTAAAAGATACAAAATAAAACAGAACCAAAGAACAGAACAATAATAAAACTAGAAAATAAAACAAATACGAACACTATAAATTAATTTCTGCTCACTGGCCACACCTTCCGTTTGACTTAACGGAAGTCGAGAGCCTCCATCCAAGTCAAGTCATAATCATTATGGCAAAGTACACTTGTAACTAAAATTTTAATTAAAGTTTTACTCCGAAAGCGGAATTTTTTATAGATACTATTAAATTTAATAATAAAGCTTTTTGTACGTCTCAGTGGAATCGCAAATATTTTTCAGTCCCAAATATTTAATTTGTTGTGAGTGAAATAGGAAATGTTCAATAAAATTGTTTTTATTAAATCTACTAATCATTCACGACAAATATAATTGTTTTAAATAAAAATATAATATTTACAATATAACTTGTCACCAGTCTTTGAAGAAGCTTTTAATTCTTTCATAGATGAGAAAATACAAAATTCTTGTGAAATTTCAGATCGCCTCCTCAAAATTAATATTCATTCGGCTTTTACAATTATTCGATATTGCCTTTTTGTTCCCAAATTTACGCATGCTCTAAGATCATCACAGTTTTGGAAAAATTTAGTACCTTTAGAAAAAATTGATAAAATTATTCAAAATACTCTAAAAAATATTTTAAATGTGGATTTGAACGACCGAGCTTGGCTACAGGCTTCTCTGCCTGTTCGTCTTGGTGGGCTCGGCGTTCGCAAAATTTCAGATGTTAGTTTACCGGCGTTCTTGTCCTCGGTTCACAGCACGGAAGAATTAACCAGGAAAATTTTAGCTCCCACACTGGTTAATTCAGAAGTGCTGTGCAAAACTGACGCTGTGAACGCCTGGAAAATGGCTTGTCCGAATTCTGTTTTGCCAACCAACCTATTCTCCCAGCGGCAGTGGGACGGGCTGCTTAGCAACTCTGTAAGAGAAAAGCTTTTTACTACATCTTCCATGTTGCTGAACGTGCTCGATTGCTGGCTGTGGGAGAATGGGCATCTGGCCTTTGGCTCCAGGCACTTCCATCGTCCAATATAGGTACCATGTTGGACGATACCACTTTCCGCCTCGCCACTTGCCTCCGCTTAGGTGTTTCGTGTGTTTCTCCGCATTGCTGTCTCTGTGGAGAAGCTGTCGATAGCCTCGGACACCATGGACTCTCCTGTAGCAGAAGCGCTGGTCGAATTTCTCGCCACGCTAATCTTAATGACATACTACGTCGTGCTCTTGTCACTGCTGGCGTTCCAGCTATACTTGAACCCAATGGCTTGGTACGCGACGATGGGAAGAGACCGGACGGAATGTCATTGTTGCCTTGGAAGATGGGCAGGCCTTTGGTGTGGGACGCAACGTGCGTTGACACCCTTGCGCCATCACATCTTCCAAGCCCTGCGGGATGTGCCGGCGCTGCTGCTGCAACCGCGGAAACCCTCAAACGGCGCAAATATAGTAATTTAGTCGGAAATTACATTTTTGCGCCGTTTGGGGTGGAAACCCTAGGTTCATGGGGTCCAAGCGCTCGTATTTTGTACAAGGAGATCGCAAAACGCCTGATCGACGTTTCGCGTGATCAGAAGGCTGGTCTTTTCTTGGCCCAAAGAATCAGCATTGCCATTCAACGTGGCAATGCTGCCAGAGGCACGTTACCAGTTGACAGCGATGCTGAAGAGTTCTACGATGCCTAAACCATTTTTATAAATATTTAGTATTATAATTATTTGTGTTTTTGTAGCTATTAATACGTTTGTAAATATAAATACTTTTGTTAGAGTCGATTAAATAAATATTTACAATGACTAAACTAGAATAAAACTCAAGTAGGTAGATGAAATTAAAATACTGTAGGTGGGCAGCCCTCTCGCGTGTTTGCGTACCGCTTTGCTGTGGGTAATTATTTCAAGAACAGGTACAATACTGTTAGATAACATTACCGTGGTACCGACTAATGAAGGTGTTCGACCGGTACCTTCCTCGCTCGCCACGCCCCATATGACTTTTAGTACGATCGTACGCCGACTGGATAATTTAGCTTTCGTTAAACAGTATAAACCAAAAAAAGGTTACCAGAAAACTACAATTTGTATTTGTTCGATAAATTACTAATAAATAAAATCAAGTTAAAATACAACTTATCTATAAGGGCCTAAGTCTTTAAAATACAACGTATCTATAACGGCCAACTGTAAGCCTTTATTCTTTTTCAATAGCTTTATTATTTGCGATAAAAGATTCAAGCCTACCTACGTTTTTGATTCCCAGTGAAGTAGCACTGTGAATGAAAAACGTAGGTATGCTTGAATCTCAGTTTTAGCATGGTTATTTTTAAATAACATCATTACGCCTACAAAATTGATGACTTGTGGGCGCAATCTGCCTCTAGGTTTTGCATATTGTAAATCAAAAATAATTAATACTGGTTCAAAGACTAATCAGATAAAATGTTAACGTTTGAAATAAAAATAAGTACGGGAACCAATGGCGCATTATATAATTTCGGGTAGGTGTTTTTGTCCATATTGTGTCATATTTGTGGTATAGGTAATTCATTTGGGAATAAACGTGGTAATCGCAACAACCCATTATAAGGTAATATTTGTTCGAGATTAATTACAGCAATAGCGCCCTTGTTCATATAAATAAGTACCATTCCGATTACATATAATTAGTCACAAAAGGATTTGGAAATAACATACAAGAATTTAATCAAATTGGGCTGGGCTTATAAGCGCAGAAGCGGTACATGTAGCCTTACAGCCAGTTATAACTGCACACCTATCTTTAACTGCTTGACTTTATGTGTGTGCATTTACACAAGGCGTTTTTTGTATGTGCATTCACACAAGCCGTTTTGAATGGATCATAAAAGCATGATTATGATCCCGTTTCAATAGGTCTTTCAAAACGATGTGTGCTTTCTTAGAAACAGGTAGTTAAGCGCATAACTGTATTTAAATGGCAATCTAATACAATTACGCACATCGCGATACGTACTTTGCATGGTCAAGAACGCTATACACACATTTACATATGTGTGGTGTTTTGCTTAAAATCGAACGCAATTGTCACATTCCCAATAATTGTTCTGCAGACGTAGATACGTCATGTACGCGGTATATACAGGCTGTCCGGTAATTAATGGATAATCTCGAAATGTCTTATAGTGGAACTAATAGCCGTTCAGAAAAAAAAATGAAAAGAAAATCTATGCTAACTACTACCTGAGATATGTGTTTTTTTTTAATTACCATGTATAACTTTCTTGTATACTACGACCATAAATGAATGAAATTCATCAGTTTTTTGTTGTTTTATTATTAAACACTAATTATGCTAATAGATAGACAGTCAAAAGTATGCTATGCTAATATAGCTTGCACTTTTTATTATATATTTTTCCTATTTCTTTTTTTAAAATTTTTCTGAACTGCCTTCAGTTCTACTATAAGACATTTCAAGGTTATCCATTAATTACCGGACACCCTGTATACTGTGCACACACTATAATTATGTAAAAAGAAAATACCGAGCCCGCGTAAAATTAATCGATATTTAGTTATTGATATAACATATACATGCGACCTGTATCAACGTTCGAAGTTTTCATGCCGCTATATATGCCACTTACTATAAAAAAAACTTGATTACTTAGGCATTTTGCTTTCCATACTCCGAAGTGCACTACTAATAGCTGCAACAGAAACGTAACAAAATAAAAAGTTATACGGCTATTCATTTGATCACTTTCCCCATCCCACCATCCAATTTTGAATCTTAAATGAACGGCATATGATCTAAAATTAATAGTGTAATGTGTAGCATGTGGCTATAATTATATTATATTGATTACTTTCCTTTACATGGCCATTGAAACAATATTCTTCTTTATTCGTCAAAATATTTGCATGATGAAGTAGACATTTGCCTCTGTTCTAAATAAAAGTTTATAAATATAAATAGGTGTACAGATAAATAAAGTTAGCTTATATAAATATTTTAAAAACGCATTAATAAAAGTATTATGATAATTTCGTATTGCAGACAACGTATTAGGTACCTACACTTATAAAAAATTGTCGATAGGTATATTTCTTTTAATCAGATAAGATAAAGGGTTACATATAGCCAGTATTACATTAGAGCTAGATGTAAGTAATCGTTTCGTGTTTAAAAATGGCGATGGAGCCGACAGAATTGGAACAGGAGGATTTGTTAGCACCTCTTGTTCCAGGAGGTGATTTAAGTAGGTAAAACTGTCTATTTGTTTTCATTTGCATGCTCTACAGGACACAAGAATAAAAATGTGTCTGTAAGCCAAGAAAATATACATAAGTACAAATCATAATTTCAAAAGAGAATTTGGTAGGTACCCATAGCTATTTATTTCATTATATTTCATTGCATGTATGCATTATTCATTTGCCTAGCCGATAAACTGTTCTGTAATAATTCTGTTAGGAACATTGCACAGCAGTTAGCCAGTGAACAAGTCGAAAGCACGTGATCGATGTTGCTGTCGTCACTACTCGTCCCATTAACATTTCAAGGCTGCTTTTACGTTTTAAGAAAGTCTACTAAAGCTACTAAGGATAGTATAAAAATATTATATAAATATCAAGAATATCGTAACATATTATAACATTTCACGACATCTTTACGTCATTTGCTGGCTCTTTGCAGCTCTAAACTTGTATAGAGGACGACGAAATACTTGATAGTGAGATTATTATGAATCAATGTCAATTATAACAAAATTGTTGTCGCGGCAAAAGTTTTAATAGTGTCAAGACTTGCGCTGTTAATTTTTATTCATACATTATATGCTATTCATGATTATAAATGTTTGTATTGAATCACTCCTTGTTAGTAGTTTGTAAACATGTTTGGTATGGCAACACTAAAATTGACGGACGCTACATCTGCGTCACCCGAAAGTCGGGTTATGTTTTTTTAATTTGACTTTTCATTTTGATAACTTAAGTTTTAGTAAATAAAATAAGCAATAAAAGTGTGATATCAGCTTTAACAAGTATTTAATACATGTAAGGTAGCGATGAACCTAAAAACAAATTAAGAATATAGTACAATAATAGTAGTATAGAAAATTGTTAAAAATTATAATTTGTTACAGGGGACACAATTATATTCTCCGGAATGCAAGGTGCGTACTGAAGTTCTTTCCTTAAAACATTTTTCACTTTTTATAAACATGAGTCTGCCTATTTTGCTCGTAAAGTTTTAGAGCCATGTTTATAATGAAGTATCAATTACGAAATAAGTATTTTCATAATATTTGTACCTTCCTGCGTAACAAAGATCATTCGAAATTGTTATTTTAAAAAATACTAACGTAATTTGGGTTGGCGTGTAGCAAAGGGTGTGCAAGTGAGTTGGGACTTGGAAAATTTAGCATAAAAATTACAAAAACACCCAACTCACTTGTACACCCTTCGCTACATTCTGACCGAAACCTGATTTTAAATATTGTACTTCAAATGAGTTGGCAAATGTATACCTACTATATTTTCATTAAATGGATTGATGAACTACTTTATACAGATGTTATCACTGTTTGTTGTTATATTGTTGAAATATAACCTAGACTCATGTCCCTGACAGTTTGGTTATTTTACTGCAGCAAAGTTACCTGGCGACGCAGAGACTCCCCATGACCATGGTGCTTTAAAATTGTATTCATATAAAATTTGGCATAAAACATAAAATCAATATGATGTAGTTCAATAACCACTACACTAGTTTATTATGAATTTTATGACGGCATAACATGCAATACCTTAAGTTGTTTACACTAAACTAACTTTATTTTCCATGTTTATGATTGGCAGACATTTGATTTTGCTGAATAGGTACCCAGTATTTGAAATAAACCAGAGAATTTAAAAATAAATATTTTCTTCGGTCTAATAGCATTACCCGAACAGTCCACTATTAAAACCATGTTTGTTGCAATATAGGTACTCAAAGATTTATATCTATGGTACAGTAGGAGCCTTGGTTTTGCTAAATTTAAGCACATAATCATAAATCTGGTAAACCTTATCACAATAAAGGGTGATTATGTTTTAATCATGTTTTAAAGTTATATCACATAAAATGTAAAATACATACAGTTTAATATTAACATTTATTTATTTATTTATAAAACAAATCACAAACATAGTGGACATTAATACATTATAATAGAAACTATAAATTTTGTGACAAATATTGTAACATCACCCTCTCAAATTCCACCAACATACAGTAGAATATATCTAGACGTTGTGCAACTACATTCAGCATCCTAGCAGCACGCACCACCAGTGCGTATTCCATGAAACATGAAACTTCTGCAAACTCCCAAGTGTAATAATAAAGACTTTCTATCATTGGGATTTAGATAATTAATAAAGATACTATGCTAGAATACTATCTTCAAGTGAATTTCATTTTGATCTGTTATAGCATTTGTAACTTCTAACTTTTATATTTTTGATACATGTTATTTAAATGTCTGTGTAACTAAACTAAGTATATGTATATCTATGTTTATCATATATAAATACTGAATTAAGTATGAAAAGGCAATTGAAACAAGTATTAATCTTTAGTATTTAAAACAGATTTTAATTCATTAAACATTATTTCCATACAGGCATCCAGACACAATCCTTTTATCATTGTCTCAATATGGCTAACCTGACATTTTTAGCAGCAAAAAGAAAGTATAGTAATGATCAAATTACTTCAACATTCATTGCAACCATCTTATAAAGCCTAAAATAATTGAAGCTACAAATATATGGCAATTCTTATTATTGTATGGCCCTTAGCAACCTAAGTTATCATCTTGTTATAAATTTTCTTGAATGACATCAAATGTCAGTGATAAGTTAACATAACAAAGACTTAAATTAGTCTTAGTCATCGCCAAATTCTTCAATCTTTATTATAACAGAGGAGTTGCTTTAGGTATTAATGTGATTATAATATCACCTTGAACTTCGTAGCACTCACATGGTGTCTGCCAGGAGGCCTCAAAAAACTGACTTGGCATTCATAGTGTTATGTTATGTGTTCAAACCCCACATGAGAAGAAAGTTATTATCAGTGTAGTTTAATTAACATTGAAAATAATTTCAAACAAGGCAAAGACTTAATTTTAAAATTTTCTTTGTGTGAAGGTGATGATGAAATTCCCGGAATCGGCCAATACGATGACTTCCACACCATCGATTGGCAGAGGGACATAGCACGTGACCGCATGCGACATCGATATATAGTAAAAAAGAGGCAAGACTCAATATGGGATCTCATAAAGGTTTGTACAACTATAAGAAATCTTCACAAAAATTAACATATCTTATAGGTGATCACTTGACAATTGTGTAAGTGTGATGTGTACATGCATCATTACTTACCATTATTGTGGGTTTACTTCCTTAGATTGAGCAAATATATTAAATTAATGCTTTGCTGCCAGGATTCTTGGTAGTAGAACATAAGCAAGAATCACACTATGGGGTCAATAGTTTAATACTTTATGTTTGCTATGTGATAGAAATATACCTTGTGCAAGAAACATCTTTACCTTTAAAGGCAACCTTTGTCAAAAATTAGACAATCTATGAATATAAGAAGTTAGGGTGAATGATGCACCAACACATGTTACGTTCCTTTATTTACAGTAGCATAAGGTAATTATTGTGATGTGTAGGGCGCACACGACGCTTGGTCCGGATGGGTGTGCGTACTGTTGGTGGGTGTCTGCACAGGCATGGTAGCCGGTGTGATAGACATCGGCGCTTCTTGGATGACCGACCTCAAGTTTGGTATCTGTCCTCAAGCCTTTTGGCTCAACCGGGAACAGTGTTGCTGGTCTGATACTGACACCACATTCAACACTGGAAATTGCTCACAGGTACGTAAATGTAAATATGTATTTGTTCTGTGACAAGCTTGATATAATTCAATACATATATTTCAACTAGTAAAAACATAAAGATCATTGAGGCGATAGCCTTATTGCTTAACATACTTTAGGAACGCTGTACTTTGTGACATAGTTTCATACTAATAAATTAACTATGCAAGTCGTTCTATTTGATGTAAATAAATAAATAAATACTGATGACAGCTAAGAAGTAGATCATGTTTAAGCTAGACAATTGGGAAATCGCTTGATGTATTCATTGGCAGTGATAACAAGAATGTTGAATTTATATTTAGCATTATGTTTTTGTCATTTTTATGAGCCTCATTTTTATAGCCTCGAAATAAATACAAAGTATAACTGGGTAATTGATTCCAGTGGTTGACGTGGCCGCAAGTGCTCGGCGACAAGCGTGAGGGTCCCGGCGCGTATATCATCAGCTATCTGTTCTATATCGTGTGGGCTCTTGTATTCGCTGCGTTGTCCGCCTCACTGGTCCGGATGTTCGCGCCATACGCCTGCGGATCAGGTAAATAAAACTGTTATTCTGTGTTATTTTGAATCCCAATAGGCGTATTTGACTTTCAGTTCTATACAAAGACAAAAGTAAAGTACATGTTCTTGGCTAGAATATATTTCTTTGTCTTTATACTGATAACAAATGAGGGTGTTATGACGATATATGCTTCTACCTAGCTTTTTAGTAAGATTATTAAATGAAATTTCTTGTGTTTCGTATGTATACGAGAAATCAAAAAGATACAACATTACAAACCATTTTCAAATTCTTTTGTTACCATTAATGTCGAAAACCCGCAACCCGTGCGTAGTTTGTAAGGCTTGAAACCCTCCAATTTCTTAAGAAATTCAATAGAAGTCTTTTGAAATATTTAGAGAAATGTACACACATTACTTAACTCAAGTAAAAAAATTATATAACAGTAACCAAATTGTCCAATTTGCAGTATTAGCGAATATTTGTTTACCCCTGTAACGAATAATAAAAGGACTTAAATCAATAACATTGCGAAATAAAATGTGTATACGGTAAACTATAATATAAATACAAAACCTTTTGTATACCAAAAACTAAAGATACTTACCTAATTCCTTTGAAATAATACATTAAAAGTGCTATCGAAAGATCTAAACACAACAATAATGACAGAATAGTTCCAAATTCTGCTTTATTCCATTAAATAAAGATATATTTTCAAATAAAATAATGGAGAAATATAATCGAAATGACGCTCAGATTGATAATGCGCGCTAATTTTCATCGAAGTTTTTGATATCTTAAGTCTAATATCTTAAGAATACACATTCTAACAATAAAAACAACATACTCGGCAAAAATATGTGCCTCAGGCCTGAACGTCAGTTTAGGCTACGAGTGTTGCTAGGCTACCCCCTCTCGCATGTATGCCAGCATAATCAATAAACAAGCGCAAATCTCGGTCCAGAAAGCTGAATTGGCTATCGGAAGCATGCAATCTAGGTACACTGCGGACTGTAATCTGATAATACCTCGTTCGCGGCTGCATTCAATACGAGCACTTTAGTTTGCTAGTTAAACTTAAATTGAATCATGACATCAGTGCATCTGAATATTTTAAGCAATTTCTATTTGAATACATACAGATAAGAGCTGGTTTGACGCAGGTTTGAGCGTGGTCTAATTTTGCAAGAGCAATGCCATTTGTAGGTTTATAAGGCGGTGCAGAAATTTACGTAAAATGTTAGGCAGGTAACGGACATAAAGCCTTCTGCTTACGCGAATGTTACTCATTGAAATTAAACTCATTTATACGGACCATGGCTGCTGAAAAGCAACCGAAACGTCGGGGAAAGTGTAAACCTGAATATAAATAGTTTTAATAGATTTAATAATTTTATTAGCTTAAAATTAGTAATATTCAATAGGAGTAGTAGTGAAACAGTTACAAAATTATGTAATACAGTGTTAAATAATAAGCTATGTAATACAGTGTTAAGTAAGTAAGGGATACTTAGATTCAAAGTTACTAATAATATTTTATATAGTGCTGTAGCCAGAATAAGAACGAAAAAGAAATAAAATTCAACTCTCCAGTTTTAAAAATTATCTGACTGGAATAATCAGTGATTGACTTAGAACAATCTAGAAATGTCAATATAGATTTGAAAACATTATTGAACGCAAACTAGGTAAATTATCGAGAAAATTGTCGACAGTTCAAAAATGGATATGGTATATACCTAGTGATTTGCTTCTTTTTTTAACACCTCTGCTTCATCTCAGAGATATTGGTACATACGCCAGTTTGTATTAAATCAACAAATGCAAGATTATGTATTATATTATTATTATATATTATATTATTCGGCTATGTATACAAAATACGCCCCAACATAATACTTATTAGTTTCTTGCGCATACTAAGCATATACAAATTCAAGGTATACCCGAGATCAAAACCATATTGAGCGGGTTCATCATCAGAGGCTACTTGGGCAAATGGACGCTCATCATCAAGGTCGTCGGTCTGATCCTATCCGTGTCCTCCGGTCTATCATTGGGGAAAGAAGGTCCCATGGTGCATATAGCCAGTTGTCTTGGTAAGTTTAAATTAAATATGTCACTATGTATTTATAACAATGTCAACTAGCTCTATTTCTTACCTATGATATACAATTGAGTTGATCCCATCCTTATAACTATGAATTTCGACCTAACAAAAAGTCAAAATTTATTGATTCACCCTATATTAAAGACTAGATGTGCCCGCGGTTTCACTCGCGTTTATGGTTACTGCGCCGCCCCCGTGGGTCGTAGCGTGATGTTATGTAACCTTCCTCGATAAATAGGCTATCCAACAGAAAAATATTTTTTTAATACGAACCAGTTTTTCTTGAGATTAGCGCGTTCAACCAATCAAACAAACAAACTCTTCAGCTTTATAATATTAGTATAGTTATGAATCTTTCATATTGAATCTTATGGCGTTTTGGATTGCCGACATAAACAATATAAAAATGATGTGAACAATATAAATACTTGTGTTAATTTAATATATTTCTAGGCAATATTTTATCGTACCTGTTCCCCAAGTATGGCCGCAACGAAGCCAAAAAGCGTGAGATACTGTCAGCTGCCGCCGCTGCAGGCGTGTCGGTTGCCTTTGGAGCGCCCATCGGTGGAGTTCTTTTCAGTTTAGAAGAGGTAGGTTAAGTATTATACTTGGGCTAAATCTAGACTAATACTAAACATACAAAAGCAAATCATTTTCTGTATTTTATGTCTTCGATATTGAACCACAGGATAGACATTTGACAGCGCAATTCGTATTCTCAAAATGTGTATTTTAGTTGAACTAACTCATTTTCCGGTGACTTGCTCTCAGCAAGTATAGGCATTATGTTTTAGGACATTTTTGTTTGGATATTATCAAACTCTCTACAGTATTATCAGTGACTGTAACTGATAGAAGGCTCGTGAAATCTAACCTTGGCGTGCTAAAAGCTTTGCCTAATCATTTGAGAATATTCTGGCGTCACGTTATAATAATAATAACGACTGTCCCCCCTTGTGATATAAACAAAAAATGTATCACCAGGGTAATTAAAAGCGCACAAACCGCAGGGCAGCTTGTGGCGAGCTGAATGTGAGTGGTGACACTGCGGTTCTGAATGCCTCAGAGAGTCGGTTAGGGCCTCGTTCCCGGCTTCCCGTTACTGGTTGGCTGGGGTGGAACTTCAAGAGCGCCCGTAGGACTCTCAACTCTGCCTTGCCTTGGTCGGCCGGTCAGAGTAGGGCCGCTAGAGCTATATGCTTAGGGGTGGAAGTGTCATTTTCAAGGGCATTACTAAACCCACTCTGGGTCTTCATTGTCACGAGACTCGTGATGGTGAAACCGGCGCCGCACCGCTCGACACCCCTAGCCGCTCACACCGGTGTTGCCCTCTGCTGCTAGCTTGTATGCCTATCGTGGCTATTCAGAGGGCCCATCTAGTGAGTTGGCGAGTCACCTTTTGTCGATTCGATCGATGCCATTAGAGTATTCAGGGCAGACGCCGTTTTATCATCCATAGTTACCAATATACCAGTCCATCAAATAATGTCCTCCAGACCGATTTTCGGTCACGGCGGCCAATCTTAACGGAGATTGGCCATCTGCGCAGGAGATATTATAGTGCACAAGTATGTGCGCAAACACAAGTGCACTCTCTGTTCCCTTACCCTCATGATCTGATGGGACGGATAATCCGACACGACCGCAGAGAGATCAGGCGCAGGACCAACGGCTTTACGTGCTTTCCGAGGCACGGGGGTGTCTAACACCGCCAACTTCCTAACTCCGGGCTCGTATTGAGATTTCTTAACAGAAAAACCCAATACCTTTATGTTGGCCCGACCCGGGATTCGAACCCGAGACCTCATGCATACCCATAGCCCATATATTAGAATCCATACGTAGCAATAGCCATATGCCTGCTGTAGTTAGTGCCGCTGTAGGTGTTCCATCCCACCTTTGCTTAAAACTCTCGAAGGGCCTCTTCACGTTGGACCCATGTCTCCGTGTAAGCCTCTCAAAGGGCCGGATATTTTCCTAACGTATTAGGGAAGTACCTGTGAAAGAGAAACAAATAATAATAATAAATATTTATATCGAACTTTTAAAGAACATAATTAGATAGGAACATAATATAAATAACACCACGCAACGACCCACAAGGTGGCGGCGCGGCAAATACAAACCACCAACGCGAGCGAATCCGCGGACACAGCCAATAATATTATATGGAGACAATACTGGCAGCTGGTTTATGGAGACTTAGCCAGTGTCTCCATATACTGCTGTTAATATCACCGGCTATAACAGCTAGCATATCATTTGTGCTGTCCCACACTCAACGCATCAGGCTGCATCCCTGATCCTCTTTTACGCAAGATAGCATAAAAGTCATCTATGCGAGCAAACATCCCCGAAGCGCCGGGTTATGTAACATCATTTCAGTTTCACAATTTGTTTAGCAAAATATTGAGTCAATTGATTTTATTCTATTATACGATATTGGTGACCGTATTTGAAAGTGAATTAATTGACGCAGAAACTATCACATTAGAAAATATATAGTTTATTTCGTTCGAAGTTGGCTGTTTCGTATTTTTTGTTAGATTCGTGTCTGTCGGTCCTTTGAACGTAAATTCATTATGTTTAAAGTCCATATTTATACTATATCCTCATATTAATGTTTATTTACGAATCGTTAATATTCAGAATTAACATTTGTTTAGAACTTTTTCTTTAATTTTTTTCTATCTGTCTATTTTATACTATACTGATGTTTCGGTTCAGCCCTGATCAATGAAACACCCAGTGTGAGTGTAGATAAAGCTTTAGACTGCCTGAGAAACGGAGAAATATTAACCAATAGGATTGCATAAAATCCCCGCTCCGCTCCAGTATGCAATTCTATTGGTTAATATTTCTCCATTTCTCCGCTCCGCAGCCTCGCTCCGCTTCAATGCTTCAATGCTTCAATAGACAGACAGCCTTAACGTCTTAATCGTAGGTAATCGTTTAATAGTTAGTATGCTTTAGCAATGGATAAGGCATGGCATCGACTTGCGATCTAAAACTCGTGGGTTCGGCCCGAAGGTACCACCTCCATACCAAATTTTATCTAGTTCGCTTTATTGTTTTAGTAGTGTAGGTACAGCATTTATAAAAGTAATATAAATTACTTATTATTATTATTTATTACTATAAAAAGAGTTAAAGATAGGTAGAAGTAACATTTGAAAACGCAATATCCCTAGAATTGTTATTATGTTTATGTTACCTATGTTTAATTTCACTGCACTCGTTGGCAGGTTTACAATTACAAACATTTATTTTACCGCAATAAGTTTATTTCTATTAGGGGAAGCAAATGTAATCGTAGGAAGGAACACTTTCGTTTAACCTAGTTTTTATAACTCGTGTTGCCCGGAAGAATTTAAGGAAACACTATTTAATATCTCCCCATTAAAATATAGGTATTGCATATTCTTGACAATATTATTTTGATGCCAATATTTACAAACAATATATACGACCGTAATTCAGGCTAGTCTATATTATTTATATATAATATTATGATAAAGTTATCTTTTTAATGGTCATAGATGGTGAAAACGATATATTTGTATTTGTACAGGTATCATACTACTTCCCACTAAAAACTCTGTGGCGTTCGTTCTTCTGTGCGCTGATCGCCGCATTCATCCTGCGTTCAATCGATCCCTTCGGCAACGAGCATTCAGTGTTGTTCTTCGTGGAGTACAACAAGCCATGGATATTCTTCGAATTGATTCCATTCGTCGGCCTCGGCATAATTGGGGTAAGTCAGACAACCAGCTTAATGCTGGTTCTTTTCTTAGAATGTGTTGAATACATTTTCTTATTTAGAAGCAGCGCTCGTACTAAGTATAGTACAAGCTCGTACCACATAAGTTAATTAATTCCTCGTCAGTTGCATATATTCCCTTCTATGATATTTTTTCTTCTGGGATAAGTTTATACTGATACTATAAATCGCATTCCACAAAATTAATATATAAATATATTTATTTGTTATTTCAGGGCTGTATAGCGACAATATTCATCAAGGCAAACATCTATTGGTGCCGTTACCGCAAGTACTCCAAGCTAGGCCAGTACCCCGTGACCGAGGTGCTGATTGTGACGCTCATCACTGCAGTTATCGCGTACCCCAACCCGTACACCAGGATGAATACCAGCGAGCTTATATACCTGCTGTTTAATCAGTGTGGCATATCTAACTCTGATCCCCTGTGGTAAGTGTCATGGGACGACATGAAACTATTACTATTAGGGCACAACACTTTTCATAGTTGAAGTTGGTATTCCGCTCAAAGCTGGGGCACTCGTAATAGGAAACATGTCACGGCTATATGTGTTGTGTTTTCTGTATTAAGTGGGCTTGTCAGAATTCATTAAGGAGACGCTGAGCCGTAAGCTTGGTATCCGTTAACGTTTACTATCAGGCGAATCGCGTATTAGTTTGCGACCGTAGATTATATAAAAAATATGAATGGTACGAGGGTCTTGTCGCAAAACTACTGAAAAACGCTTTCCAGTCCATCTTTCGTTTTCTATTTTATATTTCAGAAGGCGATTTTATATATTACGATCACCATGGTTTATTCCCTGTATATGGTTAAAATTCTACTAATACCTAATCAGAAATAACACTCGATCTAACAGAGTGCATCAAATACTACTACTACTCATTAGCACATAATATGCTAAGGTTTGTGAGTAATATAGCATACAAGTCACGAGCGATGTTAAACAGGCTTGTAATTTGTAATCCCCGATATGAGCCGATCATGTACACTCACACTTTGTGTACACACTTTGCTGATTCAACTGATATCACCGGTGCATATCACAAGTGAACATTATAGCCTGTCGTAAAAACAAGAACGATTACCACGATATTTCTACTCTATATATCAGTCATTCTCATTCCCTAAATCCCGATTATTTGTCATCTACGCAGCATTTTGGTCGATTTAATGAGCTGTCATTGTTATGTCATTATTACCTCAGATTCACTTATAGCATATTTTGTAATTCACCTCTGCCTACCCATAATGTATATAAATGTGACAACCGTATTGTATTTTGTGCAGTGATTACAACCGCAACTTCACTGATGTAAACTCGGCCATCGAGAAGGCGGCTGCAGGGCCTGGCGTGTACCGCGCCATCTGGCTTCTTGTCCTGGCACTCATACTAAAGCTCGTCATGACTATCTTCACGTTTGGCATCAAAGTGCCATGCGGGCTGTTCATTCCCAGTCTGGCTTTGGGAGCTATAGCGGGCAGAATTGTTGGCATTGGTAAGTTAGTGTAGTTTATAAACTGATATCAATTAAAATTTGTCGTAAGCTATATACAAATTATGTCAACTTTATCGCTAGTACGACATAAATATAGATTATTGGAGACCTCCATAATTATTGTGGACCTTTTATTACAAGTGTAGTCTATGTATATCGCAGAGCGTTTACCATATTGCTCATGCATGCATTGCTCATAATATTTAGTATATAACTTTATTCATAAAAAAAATATCTTATGTAATAACAATTCAATACAGACTAGTGAATTTTTTTCTAAGCTATGTATAATCGCATTCATATTTAGTTCAAGGGCCTGTCTGTCAGGTAAAGTACTATAGACAAAAAATCACTGATACTTTGGTTGAGTATGGCACTCATGTTTTGTCTGGTCTGCTGTGTAACAGGTGTGGAACAACTGGCGTATAACTACCCGAAGATCTGGTTGTTCTCTGGCGAATGCTCGACTGGCGACGACTGCATCACGCCTGGGCTGTATGCCATGGTGGGCGCGGCGGCCGTACTGGGCGGGGTGACAAGGATGACAGGTAAATTTCAACAATATAATTTATAATAAAATAATCATAAAAAGTTTTATTTAAACACACCTTGGGAGCTTTCTGCGCTCATCCATAGACTGCGTAAAGTTGTCAAGGCCGTCTAAACCAACAAGGAACATACGGAAAAAAGAACGTACTGAAACGTACAATTCACGTCTTCATATCTTTAAGTATTTTCTGCTCATCAAGCTGATTTCTGTGTTCCATTGTACTTGTATAATTGTTTTGTAAAATGTCCTAGGCTCGAGATGCTTTGTCATCTGAGTTTGTATTTGAAGTTAAGTATAGGCACTGTGAACAATGTTGGTTGGAATATAACATTCACACCTGTGTAGATAATCACATAATTTTGTGTACACAAGTGTGGTATCAACATAATAATATTCCAGACATTATTAGAAGGTCAATAAATTAGTTATTAAAACAGCGTGTGTACAATAATTAATATATTAAAGTATTTACCTTTTGGATGTCGTTTTTAATACATGTTAATAGTTAGTACCGTCATCGAGGTAACTATATATAACGTGCACAATGAATGTCATATATTAGGGTCGTATCTTGTCTTATCTTGTGTGGGGGCCAGTCAGAACGGACCGGCGACACTTCGCCATAGATGTTCATGGCAGCCGGGACCGACGGCTTAACGTGCTCTTCGAGGCACGGAGCAGGCGATCATTGTCAATCAATACGCACATACTTTCGAAAAGTCATAACTGCCGAAAGTCAGAGGTGCGCGATGTGGGTTCGAACCCGAGACCCTCTCATTGCAGTCTGTTGGTCTCCCCACTGAGCTATCGCTGCTCAATTAGGGTTGTAAAGCATAGTGAGTGATAAATAAACGCGTGAGAAGAAATAAAGGACTTTTAGACGTTAATCTAAAATATTACTTTTAACATGACGATATACATACATATGTTTCATATCATGTTCAGTGTCCATATAAATTATAACCATACACACTACACACTGTGTGGAGTAACTTTAACATATGATTTATATAAAGCAACATATATTTAGGTGCCTTTATTATTTATAAACATTCACATTGAATTTGGAGTAAGTATAGTTTTCCAAACAAGAGATTAACACTATCTTTGATTTCCAATAATATATAATCTTAATTTTCCAGTGTCTCTGGTGGTAATAATGTTCGAGCTGACGGGCGGGGTGCGCTACATCGTGCCTCTAATGGCGGCAGCCATGGCGTCTAAATGGGTGGGCGACGCGCTAGGACGTCAAGGCATATACGACGCGCACATTGCCCTCAATGGATATCCATTCTTGGACAGCAAGGACGAATTCCAGCACACTTCGCTCGCAGCTGATGTCATGCAGCCTAAGTGAGTAACTACCTGAGCCATTTTTTTAAAATTGTTGTGATAAAACCCCAAGCATAGACAAATTATTAATATACTAGATTTGTAATCTACAACAGTCAGTTTCGATTCCGACATGAGGTACTACCCAGCACAATCATTTGGCCTAGATCGATGTAAAAACCTTATCTCAAATTTGATATTGAGTGTATATTATAAGACTTACGATATTAAGAAACGCTCCTATATTAAAAAATAATAAAGTATTGCAGTGTATGCTATTTAATTTTAATTACCATTAATCTGGCGGTAAAATTGATTACATTGTTGTTTAATTTATTATGTGCTTAGCGAACTAATGCGATTTACCTATTCTAGAATAGTGCTGATGCGTAACGACTTCAAACATTTATATAATTAGCAGTATACACTAACACTATACACTAAATTAGTTAAAATCTTGATATTTGTCCGTATTGTATATGCTAGAGTTATATAAATATTTGTTTTGTATGGTATTGAACTGATTGAACACCACGCAGTTGCACCGACGACACGTACTTAACTGAACCACCTAAGTCACTAGTTCATGGACATGCTGTGCAGTATAAGAGAGAGAGAGAGAGAGATTTAACCTCAGCTGTGTTCTCAAATTACAACTGTAGTCTCAATTTGAAATTCAAATACCAGAAAGAGACATAATGTATCTTTTTAGAAGCACGGCGTCTTAAAATGTGCATGTTAACTATAATAAGTGTGCTCTCTTACCTTAGACCTAACTACAACAATTATTCGAAATCCTATAAATATATGTGTCTGTATAAAATTACTTACATATATAGTTCATGCGAATCAGTGTAATAGAATTAATAAGGTGATATTACATTTCTATTCTGCTGTCCGTTAACTAAAAAGACGTAAAGACATGCGTTCTAAATCACTTCACTTACCTCACTAATTAATGGACGGCAGTATGTCTCTTATACATTTAAAACGTATTATATTGCGATCTCATCTCATTTTCAAACATTAATAGAGATCTGTTTTTTTTTTATTGAATTGTTTAGTCAATTTTGTCAATAGTTATATTTTGTTACGGTGGCACTTTTTATGGCTGTTTGTATTTGCGTATTTGATAAATTTGACAAATAATAACCATGTGTAGATGGTTTGTGTGGCAAAGTATTTGCCTTTCTTGCCTATTTGATAAGTACAGCAAATACCACACACGGGTTGCCGCGTGCTTGTCGGTTTTTCGACGCACATAAAAGAGATTATCAAAGACGACAAATAGGCATATACGCAAATAAACCATCTACACAATGGCCAGCGTTGGCGGTAAGTCATGTAAATTTCAAATGCGCAGGCTGTCAACTTGACACCCCAAGCCGTTGTGTTGAAAATTATTTTTGTGCATACTCAACATCCACCTTACAACCTTGTATTTTTTAATACAAAGCATTAATAATAGCATGCGTTTAAACAAAATCCTGCTACAAGTTTGAAGATGTCCATACTGTTGGTAAATAACTGCCTCTGCTCATTCAAAATGTTTGTGTATTTGTTATTTGACGCCTTATTTGGCTCCATGTGTAGAAGGTCATAGTTGCCAAAATCTGTATGTTTGTCTATTTGTCAAATATTCGTCCAAGTACAGCAAACACCCAATACCAAATACAAATAGCCATGTGAAGTGCCGCCTTTATAATAACATATACGTGTGAGAGTATGATTTGCTTATGCAGCTAGCGAAGTTTACCATTAGCTTAGCGTATTATCACCTATAGCTAATTTTTGACACGCCCAATTCAAAATTTGTTAAAACTATCAATGATAGTTTAAATTCATACAGTTGTGGGGACTGACACAGCGAAACGGCGGGACGCTCGCGAATGCGTTCACATAAGGTAACCACTATAGTCAGTCCCTCACGAACACTCTTGCTAGCACAGCGTGTACTTTTGTGAACGATTATAATATACGTGTTATGGACAAAATCTATCTATCATTCCGCTCCCTGACACATCACCCCTGTTACATACCTATACAAATACATACATATACAGAGGGACTCAATGCAGTCGTCATGCTTGTAGACTGATAATTGTTTTACAGCGTTATTATCGATCGTTTTTGTATATTAGACAAAGAGTGTTCAGGCTAGTAATGCTTTGCGATAAGATATAAATAGTTTTTACCAATATTGGTGCAATAAACCTCTTGCCATGTCAATGCCATTGTGTTTTAACATTGTGAAGTTGTACTACAAACGATTTGTGTTATGATTAAATATTGTAAGCGTGATGGTAATTCGACGCTATTGTGCGCCACTTTGACGGCTGGTCAAAAGAGTTATTGAGTCTGACTGCCTAAGATACTTTCCGCCTAAGATACCTCAGTAGCGCCCCGACACTGAGATGAGCGTGGCGCGTGGCAATAGTTCTTTTTTTCGAAGCAAAAATAACATTATGGATGCGAACATTAATTGCGATTTGTAGGATAGCTACGGAATATTGCTTGTCATACAGCTCTCTTTGCAAAATTCGGTATATCAAGTGTAATATATCTTTGCGAACTATCAGAAACCTATAAAGCGAAACTTGAACCCTTCGCCTTTAATTCTTAGATATAAAACATTCGTTGTCTCAAGCAGAAATAACCAGAATTCACCAGATCACAGCTGTTATTAATTTACTGTTTGTATATATGAAGTTTATTTAAAATATTATGTTTTGTGTCTTTACAGACGTAACGAGACTCTGTCAGTGATAACCCAGGACTCAATGACTGTGGATGATGTCGAGAACCTATTGAAAGAGACTGAACATAATGGATATCCGGTCGTAGTCTCCAAGGAGTCTCAATATCTGGTTGGATTCGTACTCCGTCGTGATCTTAATCTAGCCATAGGTGAGCACATTATATTCGAAAAGATGTAATGTACAAAGATTTTAAATCATAGATGCAGCCTAATACTTCAAATATGGTCACCTTTCTGAATGTTAAGTTGTCATATGTCACAAAATGCCAACAAGACATCTGATTCATACATAGGATTTTAACATGCTCAGTCATATTTAAAATTGTACACTGTTCTTCTCTGTCATATAAATTTAGTTTGTAAGCCCCCTCTTTTTATTGTGGACACTTTCTTTCGTGCGATATATGTATAGTCAGGGCACATCTATGATATAAATCTTTATTATAATTCAAGATCTTACAACAGACATTTATCTTGTATAGTAGCTTGCAGGCCAATTTGTTTTGATTATAACTTATGAATTGTTTTGAAATTAAATGAATTCTTGCACACATATTATGTATTAAAATGTATTTTCTATTCCCAGCAAACGCTCGGCGAACAATGGAGGGTATAACCGGCCAGTCGGTGGTAATATTCGCCGGTACCGGCAACCAGCCTCCCGCCCCGCCGCAGTGCTTGCAACTCAACCGCATCCTGGACATGGCACCGATCACAGTCACTGACCAGACCCCGATGGAGACTGTCGTTGATATGTTCCGCAAGTTGGGACTCCGGCAGACGCTTGTCACACATAATGGGTAAGTTAATACTTGTTCATATGTAGGTTGAAAATTCTAACAGTGGGGAATGTTCCTTGTTTCACAGGAACTAGGCAATCACTAAAATCATTGACACAAAATCAAATGATATTTGTAGGTCAGCCCATTTTTGTTTTATAAGGATATCTAACGATACATACATATTTCTAATACTGGCTTTACAATTGCGTTAATTTTCTTAATAGTGTAGTCGAACTAAATATATCTAAGTTTTATTCCTAAATTGCATATTGCATAATATAGACAAGTGAAATCACAATGCAGTGCAGTGTTCTTACACTGACGGACTCATAAACTGCATCAATGTTCAAGACGCTTTTGAAATAAACATTTTAACCAAGTATTCAAACTTTTCATACAAATTTAAATTTAAACCTATAGATTGGATCGTTTTGATTTTTTTTTAACAAAAACGATAAATGTAACAATAATTGCTTTTGGTTAGTTCATTACAAATTGGTCTTTACAATTAAATAAAAGTTAAAGCTCAGGTTATTTTTCTTTTAATAAGGTGTATCGCCTTCACGTGCCCTTATTACAGATTCTAATCGGTTCCGCATAGATCTGTTCATTGATTGTTCCATTCTTGTGAAATCGCTGTTCTTAGTGTTGACACTATTGTGGGTACAGGATTTCTCGCATATACAGCTTTTTTAAACTGTCCCAAATATACTCAATGGGATTAAAATCCGGGTTGCGTGCTGGCCAATTCATAGTACGTATTCCAACCTTTGTAATATTGTCGAACTTGTGCAGCGGCGTGGGGTCGGGGATCGGGCATTATCTTGCTTTAGAGTAAAATTTTCGCCTATTAATCCCATGTAAGGTACCACGTGACCTTCTAAAACCTCTGTTATATAGTGTTGTGCCTTCAAACCACCTCTTCTACCGTTTTGACGAACCATGTCGATGAACACAAGTTCCGTTCGCCCGATCATCGAAATGCCACCCCACGAACCGCCTCCAAAAGGAACACGCTCCTCAATGCAACTTTGAGCATATCCCTCCCCACGTCGACGATAGACTTTTCTGCGACCGCCTGCACCATTTAAACATGTCCTACACTCATCGGTGAACAATATGGAGGCCCATTGCTCTTCAGTCCAATTAAGATGTTCACGCGTAAATTTTAAACGAGCTTGTCTGTGAGCTGCAGACAGCTTTGAACAGTTTGCTGATCTAAAAGGGGTGATTGCCGCTTTCTTAAGCTTCCTTCTTATTGTTCGTGCACTCACGTTTACTCCACGCACTTCATTCAGCTCAAAATCTTCTTTTGACGTTTATTGAGTACGGACGTGTCGAACAGTTATTAAAATAAACAAATAATAATTTATTAAATCGTGACCTCGTTTTTGTCAATAACGCAAACCGTATCACATGTTCGGTATTATAGCTACAACAGCGAACTTGTGGAAATGTTTAGTAGATAACAAGTAAGACAGTTTAGAAAATGGAGAATAGCCCCTTCAACCGTAGTGGCAGGACAGCACGCACCCCACCGCCGACGCCGGCACCTGCACCTGCATCCACACCGCGCCCTAAAGCCCCGACCCAACGAGACGATGTTCTTGAAGTCATCTCAACACCGGAGATTCAATCCTGGATGTCTTCTATTCAGCAGTGCCTCAACGAAGTGTGCTCTATTGCAGCCGAAGGAAAACTAAATTCTGAGCAGAAATTGCGCATAAATAGTTTATGTCGAAAGATAGGCAGTGGTACATCGCATATGGCAGTGCAATACCAGTCCCTCAAATATAAAGCCGTACAAGCCTACTCCTCTATCCAGACTTTGCAAGACCAACTTGATCTATCACAGCGACTGCAGGACCTTAAGCGGAGTGTTGAAGAGTCTTCGAAACCTGCCACGGGAACTTCCTTTGCTGATGTAGTAAAACAAGGTACAAATAATTTTATACAGCCGCTTAATTTGAGTTCAGTGGCTATTTATCCTACTGATAAATTAAAATCAAGCGATCAAACAAAATCACTTGTCCAGCAAATAATTTGTCCAACAACAATGAAACTGCGTGTGAGAGGAGTACGTAAAACTAGGAATGGAGGTGTTATAATCAGCACAGATACGAAGGACGACATCGACAAAATAAAACAATCCGTTAAGTCGACCAACTCAGACCTTAAGATCGAAGATCCCTACAAACGGAAACCTAGAGTGGTTGTTATCGGGGTGCCTGCATGTATGAAAGAAGAAGAAGTTTTCCACTGCTTGTTCCGCCAGAATCTAGCCGATAAACTTGAAAATACCAATCTAGAGACGTTTATGACTACAATAAGATTAAGTCATAAGTCGGGCAAAAAAGAAGCTGATACTTGTAATTATATAATAGAAGTATCTGCAGACATTCGTAAAGCTCTAATAACAAAACAAAGAGTATTTGTGAATTGGTCATCTTGCCCTGTGAGAGACTTTACTTTAGTCACTAGGTGTTATAAGTGTCAACAGTATGGGCATGCGGCCAAGACGTGTCGGGAGTCAACCTATACCTGTGGACACTGTGGCGACCAAGGTCACTCAATAAAGGACTGCACGAAAAAGGCTGATGATCCAAAATGCGCTACCTGCCTGCACTTCAAAAAGCCAAGCATGCATACCACAGGCGCTACTGACTGCCCGGCAAAAACAATGGCTGAAAAAAGATATATTAATTCAGTTGATTATGGAGACACCTAATAACTAGATAAATTGAGCAACTGCCAATGCAAGTGCTCAGCATTAAGTTGACATATTTATATTCTCACGCAAACTCATCCTACACCATACTTATTCTTGTTTTAGATTTGTTTTGTTTTGTTATCATAATTATAACTAATATTTAAATAAAATTAAGACTTAGTACGCAACATCGGGTTTGACACACATTGCAATTTGCTGACAACCAGTTTTATATGTTAGGTACCTATATTTAATTTATTAGACAATGTACGAATTGCAATTAAAAGGTGACGATTCAATATTTTGTTTACATTACATAATTAGTTAGCTTTAGTTATATTCTATTTAATAATTATTATATTGTTTAGGCAAACAATAGTTTTTCTTACATTTAGATTGATATTTTATACCTTTTTGATTATAATTGTATTATGACTATCTTAGCTATTATGATATTTTTTTGTAACTGAGACCCTGCCTACCTGTGATACAGTTTCTAACTAGTACAGGAGACAGGTGATCTTTACACAAATTTTTAGAATATTAAGTTTTATTTGTGCGACTATATATAAGGTTGAAATATTTGTAACTGTATTTTTGTTCAATAAATTATTATTATTATTATTATTATTATAGCTCTGTTTTGATGTTTACTGACGTGAGGAAACGATTTCGTAAAGAAGTGGAAACAATAAATCGGTCGTCACGACGGGTGGTTGCTCGAATTCTGCCGGTACCGGGTCTTCTTTTGTAAGAACCTGTCTCTACAATCCTTTGGTATACTCTAGAAATCGTATACTGGTTTAAATTAAAATTTCTAGCAATCGTTCGTTGATCCAAGCCTTCCCGCACCAATGACACAATTTGAGCGGCTTGTTCGGACGCAGTAACCATATTTATGGTTCCGAAACTTTTGTTGAGTTTAAAAGACTAATAATCAGTGATCGGAGTAGGTAGATTGAAATGGGGTCATTGATCCGAAACGTATATATTAATATGGACATTCCTCCGGAATTGGTGGATTATTAAAAAAAAACCGGAACTTATGTAGGAATTTTATTCTGCCAGAGTGGAAGGAGTCATTTGATGATTTGCCATCCTCAAAAAAAGGTAGGAGTTGTAATAAAATGAGCAATATTATTCTTTATTATTCTTCATATTTTTTTTAACGGCACACAGTCACGATTTGACAAAACCCAACGACTAATCAGAACAAAGGATCATGGGTGGTACAATAACCGGTTATCAGAACAATGCGTACGCCCGCCGACGACATGCCAGGTAGCTCACTCGTTTACTTCGGTTCGTAGAGTGCGCATCTTTGTTTGTTACTGTGTTGTGAAAACGTTACTTGACCCTGGCTTGTGTACATACTGACTTCTGGAATCTGCTCTAAACCACGATTTGGCTCGAATATACGGACTCAGATTTTTCACTATTGAATTGGATCTACATATTTAAACCAAGCTTTGGTAAGTAATATTTTACTAGTTACAAGGAGTATAAAGCATGTTTGGATGTACTATAAGAATATTTTTAGTATTGTGTTTGTTCGCTTAACCTGCTGAACATACCATGAGTCTTAATATTGTTAAATCTTTAATAGAGTATGAACCAGTGAGCTTAGTGCGAAACAAAATTATGATATTCTAGTAATGTAGTCGCAATTCAGCTAACTCCACTATTAACCGACATTTTACTGGAATCCGTATATAATTTGAATGCCCTGTGTCCTCTTGCAATGTATTGGTAAAATAAATTACTATAGGCCTTATCTACTTCTCTACAAAATATTCTACGTAACAAGCCCTTTCATTTGATATATATATATATATATTGATGGAATTGTAAAAAAAAATAAATTGTCCGCCATCTTGTAGCGGCAGCCATTTTGGATTGACAGGAAGAGGGTGAAATTTCAATGACTAAATTTGATCCACGAAAAATAAAACAAACGGAGTAAGCTAAATAAACTAAATAAAATGTAATTTTTTCATGTCTTTGTTTTAGGTGATATATACGAGGTTCCATCTCTAAAACAAAGTTCAGATATGGCAAACGTCAAGGCTGAAACTGTAGAAAAATGGATATCCGGTCATCCCGAACTACTTTACGATCACGCTAGTGGTACAATATACTGTTCAAAATGTGAAAGCCATTTGAAAATCATAAATAAAGGAAACGTTAAAAGACATATCGAAGGAGCAGTACACCAGGGAAAGTTTAAGCGGCCCGAAGAGGAATTTTATTTCGATCTTATAAAATTTCTCATTTTGTGCAATATTCCGTGGTCTCAGATGAAAAATACTACTTTTCAAGATTTCTTTAAAAGATATATGTGTAGTACCTGTTGTTGTACGTGTACTAATCGTACTCTGCCAGATGAATCACAGTTACGGAAAGTTTACTTGGACAAGTTTTTTAAGAATAAAATCAATTCGATTCGGCAAAATTATAAAAATGAGAAACTATGGATATCATTAGATGAAACGACAGACTTTTTAGGTCGCTATATAGTCCATTTTTTAATAAAACCATTACATCCTAGCAATTTGACTAGACCTTATTTGGTAGCATGTAAAATGCTAACTGTAGTTAATGGACAAACAATCACGCAATTTGTGTTAGAATGTTTGGAAAACTTTTGGGAAGATTCTTTTGAATCGAAGGTAGGTAACATTCTTGTCCTCTGCACTGATAGCGTTGCATATATGCTGTCTGCAGGACGAAATTTAAAACAATACTTACCTGAAATGAAGCACGTAACATGTTTGGCGCACTCTCTTCATCGCGTATCTGAGCAAATTAGGTTAGAATATCACGATGTTAACATTTTAATAGCAAATGTTAAAAAGGTATTTTTGAAAGCCCCAAGTAGAGTCAAAATTTTAAAAGAAAAATATCCAGATTTGCCGCTACCTCCCCAACCAGTTGTTACAAGATGGGGCACTTGGTTAGAGGCAGCATTTTATTACGCTCAAAACTTTGAAAAAATAAAAGAAGTATTATCTTGTTTAAGCAGCTCTGATGCGGTATCTATTCGAGAGGCAAAAAATATTATAGAAAAAGAAAATTTAAAAGAAGATTTAAATTACATTAAAGACAATTATTTTATAATTCATTTGTCTTTAAAAGAATTGCAAAAGCATAATTTATCGTTGACAGATTCACTTTTAGCATTTGACAACGTCAGAGATGCTATAAATCAGTGCAATTCAGAAAATATAAAAAATAAAATAGAACGTGTTATGGAACGAAACCCAGATTTAGACACACTTAGAGAATATAGTGAGGCCATTGAAAAAAGTGAAGCACATAATTTAATACCTTTTTTAAAATTTGCTCCTTTGACATCGTCAGATGTAGAACGGTCTTTTTCCATTTATAAATGGACTTTAGATGTTAAAAGAAATAGGTTGAAAATAGAAAATATAGAGAAACTCATAGTTATATATTTTAATTGTAAAGATCAGGATTACCAGGATGCTGACATTGTAATCGATGAAGATTAAAAATGTGAATAAATGTAAAATGTACATATTTAACAATAAACAATCTTGATTTTTATCTTTTTTCTTTATTCTACCCCTTTTTTTTGGTCCTAAAATCTGACTAAAATCAACCTGTTCCTTCGTATGCCCTTTACGTTTCAGAGTCGTGGTGCATCCTTAGAACAGTCTCACGACCCCAGCAGGCATTGGCCCTCTATGGGGCCCCGTCATTTATTCTACCCTTAATGCAAATTACCATGACCCCTATGAAAATATTTAAATTTAAGTGCAACAATTTATGTCTATCTATAAAAGTTCTAGCCATAAAAGTTCTAGCCATAAAAGGCTAAAAATAAAAATTAAAGCTTCGATCGGAATTCGATTGTTTTTATTATTCAACAGATAAATAATGAATTAATTTAGTTTTGATACCTTCCTTTAAATTTTGAATTGAGTAGGAATAATATCACTACCAACATTAACAATATTTAATTGAATCCGGAAATACCGGAATTACTTTCCGGGAAAATGGCTTATCCATGTTATTCTTTCTGTGTGCATTTATGATACAAGTACCAAAAATCAATCTACCTACTCCGATCACTGCTAATAATCAATACTATATTATTACAATGGTAACAATAATTTAAATAACTAATGAAAATAATAACAAAATGGATTGATTTCAAACTTTACTCTAATAACCAGGGGTCGGCATCGGTAGAGATTAGTAAGTAAGTAGATAAGTTCCAAATGACGTCAAATATGCAACTATAAAATCTTAATATGGATATGCCTTTTTTAATCCCGAGATTGATTTAGTTTTCTAAATTTGTTTACCTTCTTTGGACACAAAACATTTATTTTCATTCGAAAAAATATAATTTAGAAATAATTTATTTATACAAATATATAAAAGTGATTGGTTCCTGTCCGTTAAGTCAGATAGCAGTTTTTGCTGCTTAACACAGCGTGTACGCCGTGTAGATAAAAAAATTATCTTTCTATATTACTACCGCTACAAGGCTGGGTGCTGCAAGGTGGATGTTGCGGGGTGAGGGGATGATCGGTTCGGAGGGAGGGTAGGGTATACATTTTGGCTCACTCGTCTGCTTCGGTGCGTTGAGTGTGCGTGCATTTATTTCCGCTTACGTTTTTTGGATTGAATCTGTGTTACTTGACGATTCTGGCTATGTTTATTGGACTGTGACTTTTAAATTTTGATAATTGTGTTGTGAATAATACTAAACACACGTGATTTTTCTCCTGTATTTGGATTTAGTTTTAAGAAACCTACAGATAAGGTGGGTTTCAATAATTTTATTAATTTTATGATCTCGATTACATATTCAATTTCAGTTTAAATGTATATTCCAATAAAAGTTCAGTCTAGTCTAGTGCTAGTTTTCTCTCTTTGATCTAGCTACATCGCTTAAACTGCTGTTAAATTAAAATACTTTGTGTTCAAGATATTCTTTTGTGTTTTACGTAGGTATTCCATTTGCACGACAAGCCAGCAACTCCTTCATTTTGATCGTGCCGTCATAGACCCACCCAACTATAAGGGAAGAAGTTGTGCAAAACTGGATCAAAGACGATTCAGATTTAATCTACGACCATGCAAGTGGAACAATATTTTATACGAAGTGTGAAACTTCTGTAAAAGCTACAAAAAAAACAATTTAGACTGGCATGTTAATGGAGCTACACATAAAGGAACTCTAACTCTCAGACTATTTTGAATTAATTGAATTTTTAATTTCGTGTAACATACCTTGGTCCTAGATCAATATAACACCGCATTCAAAATGTTTCTTGCTAAATATTTATGTTGCAAATGCAATGGCAGATCTGTACCTGACGAATCGTTACTGCGAAAAGTTTATTTAGAAAAAAATACATAAATAGAATTCAAGAAATCTATACCTAAATAGGAAAAATTAAATTGTTCGTATCTAAAGACGAGACAACAGATATATTAGGTAGATACATGGTGCATTTAATGGTCAGGACCTTTAAATCCCTTGAAACCATACAAACCACACTTGACAGCTTGTAGAGTATTAGAAAAAGTAAATGGCAATACAATTTCTCTATTTGTTATAGAAACTTTTCAAAATATGTAGGGCAATTCTTTTAAATCTATAGTAAATGATGTGTTGATAATGTGCAGCTAGTGTAGCATATATGTTGTTAGCTGGGCGTATTTTAAAAAGTAAATTTCCAAACTTGTTCACATTACATGTTTAGCTCACGCATTGCACCGCCTCGCGAAACAAATAAGAGTTCAATACAAGAATGTTGATACGTTAATATCGAATGTAAAAAAAACATTTCTTAAGTCTCCAGTAGAGTAAACATTTTAAAAGAAATATATCCAGTTTTACCTTTGCCTCCACAGCCTGTTATTACAAAACAATTTAGACTGGCATGTTAATGGAGCTACACATAAAGGAACTCTAACTCTCAGACTATTTTGAATTAATTGAATTTTTAATTTCGTGTAACATACCTTGGTCCTAGATCAATATAACACCGCATTCAAAATGTTTCTTGCTAAATATTTATGTTGCAAATGCAATGGCAGATCTGTACCTGACGAATCGTTACTGCGAAAAGTTTATTTAGAAAAAAATACATAAATAGAATTCAAGAAATCTATACCTAAATAGGAAAAATTAAATTGTTCGTATCTTAAGACGAGACAACAGATATATTAGGTAGATACATGGTGCATTTAATGGTCAGGACCTTTAAATCCCTTGAAACCATACAAACCACACTTGACAGCTTGTAGAGTATTAGAAAAAGTAAATGGCAATACAATTTCTCTATTTGTTATAGAAACTTTTCAAAATATGTAGGGCAATTCTTTTAAATCTATAGTAAATGATGTGTTGATAATGTGCAGCTAGTGTAGCATATATGTTGTTAGCTGGGCGTATTTTAAAAAGTAAATTTCCAAACTTGTTCACATTACATGTTTAGCTCACGCATTGCACCGCCTCGCGAAACAAATAAGAGTTCAATACAAGAATGTTGATACGTTAATATCGAATGTAAAAAAAACATTTCTTAAGTCTCCAGTAGAGTAAACTTTTAAAAGAAATATATCCAGTTTTACCTTTGCCTCCACAGCCTGTTATTACAAAATGGGGCACCTGGCTAGAGGCATCATTTTACTATGCCAAATATTTTGACAAAATATAAGACGTATTTACTATATTAAACGACCAGGATGCACTTTGTACTATACAGTGTACAAACACGCACAAAGAAAGTCCGTATAACTTAATTCTAGTAATCAAATTATCTAAAAAGTGGTTATAAGTTATCTATATGTGAAGTGTTTTACACCAAAAGACGTGTATTTGTGAAACAACTGTAACTAAAAAAACGTGACATTAAACAGTGCCAGTGTATCTGAGTAATTGACGAAAAACATTTCATAAATTCCGTTTTTTATTCAAACGGTCAGTGACTTGCGTAGTTATAAACAAAAGATTTATGTATCTACCAATAAATATAACATAACACTGTTATATTTCGTGCTAATTGTTCGACAATTGTGACCGCCTATTTCAAACATATGTCTAAGTGAAGTGCTGGCCTAGCGGCATAACTTCGTTCTTTTACTTGAGAGCGAGATCTTCTGGTCGCGGGTTCGAGCCTACGCCGACTCGTTTATCGGTTTTTGTGCAACCAATATATTAAATAATTAAAATTAATATATTCTTTGTAACCTGCTGAGAATACAGCGCCCTCTCGTGATTACTAACAAAACTTACACAATTGTATGAGCATAATAATCTGGGTCAACTGCAGTAACCTACTGTACGATGTCATCTACAGGCCAGTCAACGAGTCAACGTAATAGTACACAAGAGGGCAGCAGGAGTGATAACGTAACTGTACGTGCCACCAAAAGACAGGCGCTATCATCTCCCCCTAGCAATGAGGATTTCCCAGTGACACGCGAGGAGATTCGTATCATTATCGATGACGCTTTGAAAACTCATTTAAGCGAGTTGATTAATCAGTTTAGTGTGAAAATGCGCGCGATTTTGGATATCGAACTTCGACAAGTAAAGGATGAGCTTCAAGACGTAAAACAAGCCATGCAATTTGTGAATGAACAGTTCGAGGACATCGTAAAGGAGCATAAAACAAGTCAGATCTGTGTTAAAAAAATACAAGAAGAAAATACCACAATGCATTCAACTATAACTGACTTGAAATCACGCATAAACCAGCTAGAACAAAATGCACGGTGCAAAAATATTGAGTTACAATGTCTCCCTGAAAAAAAGACAGAGAATCTTGTGTCTATCATGCAGGAGTTAGGGAAAATTATTGAATGCGAAATCAAGGATGAAAATATCATGCGTATAACTAGAACCGCCAAAATTAACTCGGAGAACACACGCCCACGATCGATTATTGTTGAATTTAATAGCTTAAGTAAGCGAGATCAATTTCTGGCGGCATCCATAAATTACAACAGAGCCAACCCTACGAACAAGCTCAACAGCTCTCATGCGGGGTGCAGCGGCGCAAAGCTACCAATATACGTCACAGAACATCTGTCTCCTTCAAACAAATCATTACATGCAGCAGCGAGACAAGTAGCAAAGGAAAAGGGATATAAGTTTGTGTGGGTCAGAAACGGTCGTATCCTTGTTCGCAAGAGCGAGCAGGACAGGTATATTGTAATAAAGGACACGAGTGTTTTGGATAATCTGAAGTAGTGACCCATTATACTGAATTGCGCAAGAACTGTGAGCCAATGCTATAACATTCAAACAGATAAAAGTATATTATCAAAACACCCGTGGCCTTAGAACCAAAACACATGTATTTTTTCGAAATTTAGCCATTAGCAACTATGACATAATTGTATTAACCGAAACATGGCTGAATTCTTCCGTCTTAAGCACTGAGCTTTTCGACGACCGTTATATTGTATACAGACGTGATAGAGAGTCATCAGGTTTTCATACAGGTAAGGAGGGTGGTGGAGTATTAGTCGCTGTATCAAAACATCTGACGAGTAAGCGAATGAGTGCCTGGGAGAGTACTTGTGAAGATGTCTGGGTTTTGGTAAACATACCGCGTTCCAAATCAATTAAACAGTTAGCTATTTGCGCTGTCTACCTCCCTCCTCCTGTACCTACTCTAATGTTAAAACATTATATTCAAAATTGTAACTCAATATTGGATCATTATGACGGCCATTCTTGCATATTGGGTGATTTTAACCTTGGTAATATTGATTGGAATGTAGCTTCAACTAGCCAGTGTTCGAAATCGGGTCAGTTTTTGTACGATTTTGTGCAGGTTGCCAACTTTAACCAACTAAATCATATTCAAAATAGTAGGCATAGAATACTCGATCTTGTTCTTTCGGACTTACCATCTTGTACAGTGTCCGCGGCCCACGACGTGCTTACTCAGATGGATCCCTTACATCCACCACTTGAGGCCCACATTTCGATCGTTGATAGTAAAGACCTTGATGTCAATCTTAATAATCGAAGGCTAAATTACCATAAAGCAGATTACGAAGCTATTCAGAAAGCTTTATCATTGATTGATTGGAATTCAGAGTTTGCGCAATGCACAAATGTTAATTCCATGGTAGCCTTATTCTATGCTAGACTCAATGAAATAATTAACAAATACGTGCCTCGCAAAACAACTGTAAAGCGCAAATATCCACCGTGGTTTAATAAATCCCTGATTACTATATTAAAAGAAAAAAACAACATACGTTCTCGATTCAAAAAGTACCGGAATCCTATGGACAGAATAGAATTTAAATTATTAAGTAAAAGATGTTCAAAAATAGCCGAAGCATGTTACAACCAATACATAGGCGACGTGGAGCACAAAATATCTAACAACGCTAAGTACTTCTGGTCATTTGTTAAAACTAAAAGAGACGAATCTAGTTATTACCCCAGCTCAATGACTGATGGAACTTCTGTCAGCTCAGATGGTGAAGGGATTTGTAATCTTTTTGCAGCCTTGTTTTCTCAGGATTACAAAAATGCGACTTCTAACAATAACTTCATACTGTCGAATGATCTAAAGTCTATTGATGAATTCAGCTCTAATTTTGGTTCGTTGGTTTTGGACCAAACAATGATTACAAAGAAGTTGAATGGTCTAGATATAGCTAAGAGTGCAGGACCAGACGGTATAGCGCCTATTTTTTTAAAAAAATGTGCATCCCTATTGACATTACCGCTACACATAATCTTTGCGACATCGATATCGTCTGGAGTATTTCCAAATGAGTGGAAATTTGCAAAAATAGTACCTATTTATAAATCAGGTAGCAAAGATGATGTTAATAACTATCGTCCAATTTCGATAATCTCCACGATGGCGAAGGTGTTTGAGTCTATTGTTTGTCCTTATATACAAAAGTATTTCAGCCGATACCTGTCCACTCATCAACATGGATTCATCAAGGCAAGGTCTACTTCTACGAACTTGGTCACATTTGTCGAACGCTTGGCCGAAGCAATTGACCATCGTCAACAGGTAGACGTGATATATACTGACTTCAGCAAAGCTTTCGACAAAGTGTCTCATACAATATTGAAGCAGAAATTATCAGTATATGGATTTACTGGCAGTCTCTATAAATGGATTGAGTCATATCTAGTCAATCGGTCTTCCTACGTCGTGGTAAATGGCTTTAGGTCAAATCTATTCCCCACCTTTTCTGGCGTGCCGCAGGGATCACATTTGGGGCCTATCCTCTTTAATATCTTTATTAATGACCTACCTGACTGCCTCTTGTACTCTAAACCGTCCATGTATGCTGACGATCTAAAAATTTCACGAACAATTAATAGTTCTCACGACGTAACCCTTCTACAACAAGACATAGAACACATAAGCCAGTGGTGTAGCAACAACCAGATGTGCCTTAACATTAAAAAATGCTACCACATGAAATTCACCCGCAAACTAAACTACATTGACTCAAGGTACTTTGTGGAGGGCATGCCCGTACAAGAAGTTGATACTATAAGGGACTTAGGTATCATTTTAGATAGTAAACTCACTTTTCAACCTCATTTGGATCACATAGTTAAAAAAGCATCCAAAATGCTGGGATTTGTTATAAGAAATGCTAGAATATTCCGTAAGCCGCAAACAAAGATACTTTTGTTCAACACTCTGGTTCGTAGTATACTCGAATACTGTCCCACTGTGTGGAGACCGCATTATTCAACTCACATTTTAAGATTGGAACGAATCCAGAAGCGTTTTATGTGGCATTTAGCCTTCTCTGTCGGAATCTCCAAAACTCACAAGAGGTATGATGAAAGACTATCGTTTTTCAAGATACCATCGCTTGAAAAGAGAAGAACGCTTTTGGATCTAAATTTTATTTACAAAGTTTTGCACAGCCACTTAGATTGTTCAGCTCTGCTTGGAAGCCTAAAATTTAACGCCCCCAACCGCATGCCCCGTAAAGCAATGGCAATAATGGTGCATCCTTTTAGAAGCACGATTTTAGGATATAATTCGCCTATTACCAGACTATGTAGAGCGGTGAATAAATATTGTACAAATTCGATTGACATCTTTGCTGTTAAATTGAATAAGTTTCGCAAATTACTATTTGAAAACTTGCCCAATTAGTTACTTGTCAAATATAAAAAATTCAATTAAATTGTATTTATGATAAAAATTAACTCTTTTCTGTTTTATATTCATATATATGTCAAACAATATTTTATTCTGTATTAATTTGTTTCAATTGAATTAATGAATTTGTTTTGTTTAAATTAATGGATTTATGCATTGAGTGATTGAATTATTTTGACTTAAATTTTGAGATTATTTAAATATTCTATTTTAACTTGTGATTAATTTATAATTTTGATTGAATACTATTAAATATATTATAGTTTTTAATAAACATTGAAATGCATGCTGTTTTCACCTGTTATTAGTTATGCAATTAGTTTTAAACCTATCAATTGTATTATGTGTAAATGAATTTTTGTATATAACTGTTGGTGAATCAAATAAATAAATTTGTATTAGAACAGCAAAAAATGCAATGAACAATGAAAATTTACAAACACTATTATTTTATATAGAGGAAATCTTTAAAATCCTTCAATTAGCCCTGGCAAACTTGCAAAAGCAAAACCTGTCTATTACGGAAGCTTTTGAAGTTTTTGACGAAGTGAGAGCAGTCATTAATTGGACGAGAAATGATACACTACAAACAAAACTTGAACAAATTATGAGTCGAAATCCAGACTTGGATGTCGTTACAAATATTAGCGAAACAAGGCAAGAAACATGGCTTAAATTTGCTCCGCTCACATCGGTTGAAAGATCATTTTCATCATATAAGTGGGTCTTGCACCCGTATCGAAACAGATTAAAAGGAGAAAACATTGAACAAATAAAAATAAATATACTTAGAGTCCAGATTTTTCATTTCTCCATCTCTCTACTAGAAAATAATTAAACTTTATCAAGCCGCCAGGCGGCGAGTACTAAAATTCCGTCAAGCGCCATTTGCCGGCGTGTTACGTGTAACGCTACTTAGTTTGTGTTTAACACAGGAAAAAAGAGTTTTATAAGACAATAATATCAATCCCGGCAGTTTGAGAAAACTATTTTTATTAATCCCCAATTTCGTGTTTAAAATGCATATCCATGTTTAAGATTTGGTAGGTAGTTTTACGACATTTGGTACTTAAAACTCTACCTATTCCGACCCCTGCTATAACACACGAATCTGAGACTATGCATAAATTTTATTTTCCCGACTAAGGCTTTTACAGTCCTATTTTCAAATTTTGTTTTTTTATGGTTAATGGACAGTCTCGACATTTTCATTTAGTTTAACCTCAGAGTCTTCTTCAAAGAGGTTAATAAAAACACTATGTGGGTCTGTGTGTCTGTTGGTTAGTGACAGGCATAGCTCCGGGACCACTGGACCGATTGACTTGTAACTTGGTCTACAGACACTCTCGAGGTCATGCTTCGGTCGAGTTTGAATATGGGTCCTTTAGGTCAAAAGACCTCCGAGATATAGGGGTCACAAGGTCATAAGGTCAGGGGATATCCACCAACTGAGTAATTTGGACGACGGAGACACTTTTGCCCAGCAGTGGGACATTACAAAATGCAGATGAAAAAAATAAAGTTCACTTAAAGATGATGAGGTTGAATCCTGGGTTTTTACACTCATCTGGTTTTGTTGTTCTCATTATGAGAGAAGAGGCCTTGTATATGTTATTCAGTTCTTATTGTGGCAGTGATATTAAATTATTTAAAAAGTATAGGTTGTTTTTGTACGAATTTGTTGGCTTAGGCGTTAATGTTAATGTTTATCTGGTAATTATTATAAATCGTCATTTACAATCATCAGATAAACCTTAACTAAGGAATAAATTTGTCATTGTGATAGATTTTGTATAGGATATTTAACTTTTTAATTTCTTCAGTAAGCAATCTAACTTTTAAACTTTCGCATTGCATGATATATATATAAATATATATATATATAATATTGCTACGAGCTGAGTTCGAGGAATAATAATGTAAAACAATATTACCGACTAAAACGTTTTATTCTAGCACACAATTAAATTTAAAACACAACAAACACTACACTTCACTTTTCCACTGTAACTGCTTCAAACTAGGTAGCATTTTTCGCTTTCGTTCGCTTCGATGAATACTTGACTGCTTACGATTGTAAACTGACTCGGCGAGCGCCTTACCCTTTTATACGCGGTTAAAGCGTTTCCGGAGTTTTGTAGAAACATCATACACGGTACGTAATAGTACGAAGATTCGAGACTGTGCCAGCGTTCTCTCTACTTTTCTCGTTCCGACGAAGTAGTTCCGTAAGACTTCAATAGATGGTGCTGTAATAAATTATTAGACGGAACTGCCGAAGTCTTCCCCACAATGCCGAGAGATAGCACTAAGTGTAACAATATGTACCGGGTATTAACGCAATCATGCATAATGTTTACCTTTTATATGCTTGACGTTTCGACCAGGTTACACCGGGCGTGGTCACAAGCTTTTGACCACGGCCGGTGTAGCCTGAATGATCGCGTTAATACCCGTTACATAATATATATATAATTTATTAATTATTCATTCAAAGAGTGACCATGAGTTTCTTGTCCGTTCTTCTCATGAGCCCTACACCCTTGCTTTGTTGAACGTGGCAGTAAAAGTAATATCAAAGAAAAAATATTGTAACTTTGACATTCATAAGTATTACCTTGTAACCTAATTTGAATAAATTTACTTTGATTTGATTTGATTTGACATTTAGGTCATAAATTAACCTATCTAGTGGCAGCGGCACATGGGTGGCTAGACACAATAGGTTTCTTTTAAAGTGGTATTCCAACAATTGAGAGGTTAATAGTATTTAAATTTATGCTGAAAATGTATTATAAACTCTTAATAAATATATTGTTTCGGTTTCTCACATCCTATATGCATTGTTGCAGCTGACAAACAATGCGGTATAGAAGGATGTGCTTTAAAAAAGAAGTGCTGAAAATGAGCGGTTGAAAGTGATATAGCTCTGCCAAACTAGGTATTCAGTCCCTGAAATGTTTCTACGTACTATGTTAACTGAAATTAAGACATATTATTCAATTGCTTACTTATGTCGTAGATGTCTATGACGTATGTACCTACTTATGTCCTAATATGTATAAGAACATAAGTATATGAACCTGACAAACAGTTCTTGTCACCATGTTGCTGCTGAGAGTATCCAGCAACTCTCACCTACTCAGGATTGATTTTGTTAGTAAAAACTATGTTTTGATCACAATATGTATAATATTTTCAGTCGTCTGCTTGGTGTCATCACTAAGAAGGACGTCCTTCGTCACGTGAAGCAGATGGACAACGAGGACCCTAGCTCTGTGCTGTTCAACTGAGATACGGCCCCCACACACGTTCTGGAACACGCATAAACATTTCATGAACTGTGTAGGAAACATAACTACAGACCACAATGGCACGTTTTATGGCGACGAGCTCAATGTAAACGATAACTCATATTATTGTCATAATTAATGTATTGTTGTCGTACACGTATAATTAGTATGCGTCACACACATATTAAAACTCACAACTAGATAGAGTTGCTTCATGAGTACGTGTTGCATCTCGGTGGTAGGTCGCCATTACGTACTGTATTAACATTTGTTTATGTAAATATAAGGGATTATATCTGTATAGTGTGTAGAATTCAGTAACGTATTATCTTATTTGTACTCATATTATTTTTCTATGTGATATAATATTATATCTGTCAATCAAGTGCTAAATAATCATTCTAAAATTGCAACCAATAATGTTTTACAAAGCGATTATATTTTAATTAATATTACGAAAGGAAATCTTTGATCGTGTTTACAATGAATTGAACGCTATATACATAGGTGTACATCATCATTTTATTAGAAGTGTCGGTGCCACATGACGGTCGTATCAGTGCGTCGCGCGCCGCCACGGTGTCTCACTGGGCTATAGCTGGTCACTGACATTTTGTATTATTTTATTCTAAGTGATTTAGCAAAATTCCTACTTTAATAGTTTAATCAGTTAAAATGTATTTTTTTAATATTAAGTCTCTTTTTGTATAATTGTTCTTGTCTTATATATATATATATATATATATATATATATATAAATAGCCTGTTTGAGAAAAGAACAAAGATATTATTTTTTAATAAATAAACTTATTATCTTGGTTTTGATGCAACGTTACAACACGGCATTTATATGTAAATAATTTACTTTTGATGAGTTAAACTTTTATCGAAAATCTTATTTAATGTAGTATATTTTTTGTAGCAGGATTGTTTTATTATATTTGTATATTATAATTTTACTTTTTATAGATTCTCTTATAAATATACTAACAATAGAAGTAGTTGTATGTGCCGCGTCCTCGCACATGCTCGGCGCCTAGTACAATTCAATATGAATATTATTGTGGATTAATAACAGAGTTCTGCTTGTGGATGCAGCTTGTCATGTATATATGCATTGTAAATATCTTACTTGAATGTATGAAATTATTTATTAAAAAAAATACTGGGAGGCGCTTGTCTCTGTATCAATTGGATTTCATTTAATAATTCTAATATATTGTGGGCGTTTTGATACTTGTGAAAACTCTAAGCGATTTCCGCTCGCCGCTCACAGATCTTTCGTAACCGCGACGTATATGAACGTAATATTCACAACATTTTAAAATGTTGGGGCACTTCGAATTTAAAATTGATACAGGGATGCGACGTGTATGAGGATATCCCTTACGATGCAGCTGATTTTATTTATTATAATGTAACAATAATGCAAAACAGGATTTAGTTAACGAATATTTTGTTGAGTATTAACACGAAGTACATTTATTCACACAATCATGTCGCAAGGCACGATCGAACTTGGTGAAGTGCTGATCGGCCGAGCTCTATTAGGTCCTATTACGAAGTACGCTACTATATATATATATATTTTTATATAAAAGGACTGAAAATTAAACAATGTAACTGACTAGTATTTGTAAATATTGTATAACTAACTATAGTCGAGTGGATTGCGCGACGCGCGCACCTTTTTATGATAGATTTTACAAATATTACGCATGTGTATATCACACTCGTTATGTTGGTGTGCAATATTGAATTTACATGTGAGAGGCACATTGAATCTACTTTTAGAACATTAAGAATTACTTATTGAAACTATCAAGGATTATAATATTGAGATTTTAACGTGTTGTATCTCGATATACGCGATATTGAAACACACACAAACTGGTGATATGTCGAAGTATAAATATATAATATATGGAAACAAGATATTGTTGTAAACTGTATTTTATTATAAACTGTCAATCTCAAGATATCCATGATTATAACTATACGAAATAAATAGTAAAATTTCAACTGAAGTTTTATGTATACCAAGTGTGATGCACCTGCTCCACTCTCTATGTATAGTCTCTCTAAGTATTGATATTCCACGATATATGAATGTTGATCGATTTTGATATATGTATGTCCTTTGTAGGGTGGACTCAGCACTAGTCCTGAACTGTGTTAAAGCCCTTAACAAACTTGGCAGGGAAAACACAGTCAGGCTGGTGTGGGTTCCGGGGCATGCAGGGGTGCAGGGTAATGAGGAGGCTGATGTATTAGCCAAAAAGGGCTCGGAGCAACAATTTGTGGGCCCCGAGCCATTCGTAGGTCTCTCTGAGAGTACCGTCAAGGCAGCTTTGAATGCACATGGCAATGATATACACAGGCTGGAGTGGATGGCCCTTAGGGGTCTGGAACACTCCAAGAAATTCATTGCAAACAGAGCCACGGGCTTTACCCGGAAGTTCTGCGGGTACAACAAGGGCCAAATACGCCTACTCACAGGAGCGTTTACTGGTCATTTTGGCACCAATGACTTCCTGTGCAGATTGAGATTGTCAAACAATTCAATCTGCAGAGCCTGTGGTGAACAGGACGAGTCCATATCACACCTACTGTGTGAATGTGACGCGTTGGCCGGACTAAGGATGGGTTTGATGGGATTGGCATATCTGAACCCTGAAGAGCTTCAGGCTTCTCCCTCTGAGGTGTACGCTGCGACTGATGCAGTACATTCATAGGGAGATAGCTCAAGGATAAACCTCGGGGCCGACACAAAAGATCCCACTGGGTCGAAGTGTCGCCGGTCTACAATGACTGGCCCCCGGATCAAGATAAGATGTCCTTTATTCCATTCTGAGTAACACATAACTATGCTGCAGAATGTCACTTGATAATTATAATATAACTGAAGCTACAAGCGGTGTTTACACAGGCTCAATAGGTCTGCTAAATACAACTCGCGGCAACATGTACGCACACTATGTGTACACATGCACCTATTGCCGCGCGATGCACTAAGCCAGCCTCATATACCCTACAGGTTACGAATAGTGTTTTACAACCAATACTTTTATAATATTACTAAATTTGTTTTATACAGGGTGTCCGGTAATTAATGGATAATCTTGAAATGTCTTATAGTAGAACTGAAGGGCGTGCAGAAAAAATAAAAGAATAAAAAAAAAGTAAAAAAAAAAATTTTAATGTGCAAGCTTTATTAGCATAGCATAGTTTTGACTGTCTATCTATTAGCATAATTAGTATTTAATAATAAAACAACAAAAAACATATGGGTTTCATTCATTTATGGTCGTAGTATACAAGAAAGTTATACACGGTAATTAAAAAAAAAGACATATCTCAGGTAGTAGTTAGGATAGATTTTTATTTCATATTTTTCTGAGCGGCCATCAGTTCCACTATAAGACATTTCCAGGTTACCCATTAATTACCGGACACACTGTAGATGACACGCAAACCATTCGTTTGATTAACAAAACTTTACATTGATACTATTTTTTGGGATTTTGTAATAGTATTTATTTTCACCTTTTCTTTCGGGTAAGCGATGCAGTCCCTAAAATCGCATTCCAATCCCCTGCCGCTGCGATTATCTACTACACAACATGATTATTGGAGATATTTGCACGTCGCGCTGCGTCGGTCTACACGGCTTCAATTTGGCAATGGCATGGTATTTTCCCTCTAGGTTTATATATTGTTATAATAAACAGACGTGTTTCTCTATGTATGTCATATTTGAATTAGCAAATAGTATATATAGTTAATGAAAATAAAGGATTTTAAACAGATTTGTTGATGTATTACACCCATATTAACTTGAAATATATCGTCTGTTAAATTTTTTGTCGGAGGATATCGTTGACAATATTAGTTCACGCTGGCAAAACGTGTGTCCGGCATAATACGAGAACTGTAGATGCACTATTTGCTTGTTGCGTTTAAAATGAATAATGTGTTTAATGTTTGAGTACCACAATAAAACGCTAATTTCAATTAATTTATTTATTTCAATTAAATACATAATAAACATACATTTAGTTACGAATATTAGTACATAATTCAAATAACAAGATTTTGTTTATGTTAGACGAACGTAGACTTTTGAGAGTGTTCTAGTTTATTACATTTAATATCATTTGAAATTATCTTAACATAATAGTGCCATAGCCGTAATCCTTACCAGTCTAACACAAACAACGTCCATAACAGCAAAGTAGATTAAACTAAAAAATAAATATTGTCAACATTATTACAAAAGGCAAACATATCACAAAACGATATCAAAGAAACTATTATAGTGTTAATTATGCGGTCGAGAACGTACAATACAAACTAACTTACCACAATTAGCGTCATAGCAACAACGTGACAGCGTGCACACGAGCTACTTCGGTACTCTACCAGTGACTCGCTCGCTAGCACATCAGCAACTCAACTAGCAGATAACGGAACTCGTAACTAATGTATAAGCGTATATAATAAGGAAGCAAACCGTTTGGTAACGTCCTGGCGCGAGCAACACGCTCGCCGCTGTGAACGCTCGTTATTGCTATGACGACCCGACGGTCGTAACATTTATAATCAAATATTTGGTTGGACGTGAGAGGTACGTGCACTCCTCTCACGCGCGTTCGAGTGGCTCCAACAATTTGTCTAGAGCGCGTAATACAACTACATTTGAGATCAGTTATCTTGAAATCTTAGTGTGTTAACAATTAGATATTAGTAGATTGATATTGAATTAAATTATTTAAGTGTTTTAACTTTCTAATACCACTCTCAGCCGCCACTTTTCAACATGCCTAGTCGTCGTGATATGGGTAACTAATCCTAACTAGGGATTAAACAGCAAAATATATGTGTTCATAATAAGCTCTCGATAATCGTGGGTATCAATTGACCTGTATCTTTAGTTCAACAACAAGCGTCGGCTTAGCCCCACCCTGTTTAATTGTTAAATTCGTTACTCTACACTACATTACTTTGATTATATGATCTTAATATTACACTGAATAAGAATATTGTATCTTTTTGCTATCAGTTTAAAATTACATCAAGAAAACTTGCCTTACGATTAGATGTTACGTGTTGTCTCTGGCGATCGTGTGCGATATTAACTAATACGAATGTACATTTCCTTATACGCACCATAGTTGGCTGGTCCCTGTTTCTTTCCCTCACTCATCGTCGTTCCTGATGAAACTGTAGTACAATCATTCTAATCGCCTTCTGAACGAGTAAAGATAACACGTAATGAGTCGAAATATCCTGCGTTATACATCGATCATGAATATTTGAAGGTAATGGCAAAGTACATATATCTAAACAATACTCTGTTCAGCTGAATATAATTATTTATATAATATTAATCGGGTATGTGTGTTTAAGTGTGGGTGTTCGTTTGTAACGTGCGAGTAGCGGCGGTGGGGCGCGGCGGGCCGCTCATCACCCGTACTCCTGCCGCTGCAGCGCCACCGACACCTTGTACAGGCTCTCCATCATGAACGACAGGTTCTGGGACAGCTCGTGCACGGGCCGCGTGATGGCCACCATGTCTGCGGACACCCAACAATTATATTGTTAAACTAAAAGAGTAGCTTACGCGAAATGTTAACTTGAGCAATGCCTATTATATTCCTACTGAACTAGTATATATTCTACAACTCCGATTTAGCAGACTACGTGCAAGGCGAATTACCCATGGCCATAACCATTATACTGATGATAAACGTGGATTACAATACTAATCTCTATAAAATAAAATTATGTATGTGACGTCAGAAGTATAAGTGCTACCTGGTTGTGCTTGAGCCAGTCCCTTGCAGTACACGTGCAGTAAGCTGGTGACGTCATCTTCTGGCAGTTCCCCGCGCTCCAAGATACGCTCGGCGTTACGTTCGCGCACTAACGCCAGCGCTGCGCTCCATCTATAATGTACACATTGTTATTATTACACATATAAGCGCTTTGGCGTCACAAAACATTCATCTCAAAGTGATGACTGTTTTAACAATATAAACTTTGAAAACACAATACCAAAAATAAAATTTGTTCAGTTATATTTTATGACTGCATAACTAATAATTTTCAAATGTCTTTACTACGTCATCCTCAAAATGTAATACACGCTAAAAATAATGAAATAAATAATACACACTTCTGTCTCTGCATCAAGTGCATGAGCTTAGCATCGTCGTGAGGCGCCGGTGAATGCTCAGACCACGAGTCGCTGGTGCTCGCTGCGAGGTGGTTTCGCACAGCACACACTGCACCACTCATCTCCACGCCCTGAACATGAAATACACCTCAGTTTTTTTTCTCATACTAAACTATCACCACGAACATTAATAAATTATAAAAACAACCAGCTGACAACATTTCTCAATTATTATTTTAGGAACGTTTGTCATCAACGTCAAGTAAGTAATTTGATTATTTCCATATTTCAAGAAGACAATGTCGAAATGTACATCAGCACTACTTGATATATTAAATACTTTCTAATATTATTTACGTGGACCTATGGCTCTAATGAATAGCAAATGTAAAGAAAACAGCTATATTACTAAATATTCGTGATCTTCAGGTAATAAATGCATCAGCTTTAATTTTCAATATTGAAATTGCATGTGTATTGTTTGCCTAAGCTGCTATAGCATAGACAGTTTTAGGGTAGTATTTAAGGGCACAGCAAAATATATTTAACAATATCAAACTAAGTATTTTTGGGTGGGTTTAAGAACGAACTTAACATAACCTAACCCTTCCGAGACGGAATGCAGTGATTTGAGGCGTATAAGTGCTCGTTATGCTGTGCAATATTTATTGCGCGTTTGTATTTTTGATGGTCATTATATTTAATACCATAGTTTTATATCATATCGGGCAAGATAGCGCCTATGTTTCGAATAGTGGTACCAGTAGATGTCTGGTGGAGCCTCTGGTATACACGTTTTTTGGGAGTTGATTAGTTTCCAGGAACTTGCAGCGAGATAACAAGAACATGCTCACTTTGTTATCGAGTGCTGCGCCGTACACTGCGACTACCATTTTGTTGTTGGTCTCGAGCAGAAGTAGCAACTGGAAGATCAGTTTGTAGAGACAGCGTGCCAGTTCGTCGGCAGATCGTGCGAGTTCCAGTGCCTGCGAAACCAAACGTGATAAATATAACATGTGTCTCGTGTGAATGAGGGCCGCCAAATTGGCGGACAGTGTGCTCATTTCGATGGTCATATTCTTTTTGTATTTTTGTGGCATCGTCTACAATATGCATCTGCTAATCAGTGCATAATATGTTGATATGCGCAACGTGGTCCGAAATAACGATGGTTTTGCTGTGGAAATATTTTATTTGTACTACTTGTTCCCGTAAGGAGTCATGATGTGTTTCATGGCATCGCTGATTGATTTACTAAACTGAATGGCATTCGGGGACAACGACCATAAAGATGTCCTGTTCCATTAAATTATATTAAGTAGTATGAAGTGTGTTGGCGTACTTCGAGGGCGTGCTCGCGGCGGTCGAAGTATGTCTCGAGGTGCTCGTTGATCTCGAGCGCGGCGTACCGTACGGCGTCCCGCACGCGCTGTGAATCAGCGGCGAGCGGCCCCACCCACAGCAGCGGCGGCTCCTCGGCGCCCAGCCGCTCCAGCACCGCGGCCAGCTCCGCAACACCAGCACCGCCGGCACTACCAGCACCGCCACCGCCCACACTGCTCAGCGCGCTCTCCGCACACAATGATATCGTTTTCGAAGACACCTCCTACGACACCGGCCTTAGTATTAATTAATCTCCAAAATTCTCAGTGTAGCACTAGGCCCACATTGTCAATTTATCTTTTAATTATATTATTTTTAATTATGTAGAAACTCCTTAGCCGCTTTCCTATTGGTATTGTACTGTGTAAGCTGTTGCCAAGTTTATATTTTATAAGTTTATTTCGGTAAATAGCTCATCTTAGATAAGCATTTGAAAAGTGTTGTAAACTCTTTCGCTAATTATGCATTAAAATACTATAGATGTTACAATGTTACAATGTTTTATTTAATCACCTAACATAGTAAAATAAAACAAATACTTATAAAATTAACACATAAGTATTCAACACGCTTAACGTTTGCTTATACATAAAATGATCACATAAACTTACAAATACATTTATAATACAGGTACCTATTTACAAAGATAAATAAACACTTACACGTTAAAATGGCCCAAAAGGCATAAAAATATAATCTATTGGTTCGCCACCAAGGTCCAATTAGCCAATCCAAGTCAAAAGTTATTTATTCATTTAGGTTACACATGAAGACTACACTTACAAACGTCAAGGTTTATATGTCTGAATTTACATTTAGGGTAGTTGCTAGTTTTTAACACAGCCACTCTATAAAATCTCCATGCAAATTCAATTTCAATAATATACATCAAATATATACAACACCTAATATTACTAACAATTAAAATTTAAATTGAAAATAGTCAGTACTTAATAATAAGTATAAAAGAGATGAAACAATCCATGTTTTGTATTAATTTTAAATAGATAGGCAAAAGGTAGGTAACAATGAATTCATATTTGGAGGTACTTTGGTGGTTGAGGATAGTGACGGGTATAGTAACACGTAGACTCCAGATTTCAGAATGTATATATTTCAGTTTTGATACCGTAATTTATAGCACACCAAATATTGCGTTAGCCAATAAAAACTTATAAAATAGGTATTTACACAAAAATGTAACCAATAGCAACATTCGACGAATCAGAAAAGAGTTTAGTTTACGTTAACTTCCGTGCGCGGCGCTAAAGGCAGAGCGAGCCGTTGCTCCGCGCAATGGGAAACCATTGGTCTTGTCTGATGTCTTGTGGAGTCGTGCGTGGTGCGTGGTGTGTCTTGCGACATATACAATATTCGAATATTTATCGTTAACTTTTGCATTGACGACGCGATTAATGAAACCCTTTGGGGAACGTAAGTATGTATAAGAAAGAGCAACAAGGAATGGCTATGCAGCAGGCCTTCAGTAAGCAGTAGGCACACAAACCTACTTGGCAACCGAAATAGAAAGCATGGACCTATTACTACTATATATTTTTTTATTTGTTTTTATTGTGCTTTACATGTGATTATTGGTATAGTCTCTTTAAGAAATGAGAGCAAATGTAATGCCTAATAATGCACCTCGTAGAATAATGCCTATAAAGCAAATTAAAACAACTAGCCTAGTATAAAATAGAATTATAATAGAAAATTTACACTAGTGATAATATTATGAATATATTATTAAACTATGAAAAGATTTAGTAGTTAAATTAAGATTTTTATTTTTATTGTGATAGGTAGGTAATTGTATATTATATTCCGCGAAAGCTTATCTAAATCGTTTTCTGTACACAAACCGTTTTAGATTTGAGATAAGTCAGTCAGTCAATATACACGGATGGATCCAAAACAAAATCAGGTACAGGAGTCAGAGTCTTCTACCACGATCTAAACATCAATTACTCAACGACCCTGGGAAACCTCAACACTATCTTTCAGGCAGAATGTGTTGGCATCACCCGGGCTGCAACAGCGGTTACATCAAGGGTTATAAGCGATAAGACGATACGCATTATCTCGGATAGTGCCGCGGTACTACAAGCTCTGAAAAGCAACTGCTTTAACAGTGGACTCATCCTGGAGTGTCACCGTGAGCTGCAAAGAATTGCAACAAAAACTCGGGTAACGTTGCAGTGGATACGCGGCCATAGCAACTCTTCTGGCAATGACGCTGCAGACCAACTGGCAATAAGAGGATCGAGCATTAAAATGGTAGGACCCGAACCAATTGACCCTGTCCCTATCGTCAGGACCCAAGTAGATAGGGTTTCGGGGGGAGAACTACGGGTCTCCCCCTTTGGACCAGGGTACTGCGGGGTCAGGAAGCCCACTGCGCCTCGAAAGACGTGTTCTATCGACCGCTGACTAGAGTGCGCGGTGCATGACATTGGAGTTGGACTCGCAGGGGTATGTGGTTGGCCGCTGAGGACGACATGTTCGTTTGCTCGGCAAGCACGTTGCGTTCGAGCGTCGGACTCAGGCGCGGCCAGTGCGAACCAGTCGGTCGCATGAGGCACGGAGTTGCCTTTAGCGAAGTGGCAGTGTGGTTTCACTGCCGCAACGCATCTCGGGAGCTTGCCTGCTCAGCAAGTAAGAGTCATAGCTGGAGTGACTCGGGCCACACCCGGCTTGTAGGCCTATTTGGGTAGGCATACGGATGTATGTCGGGAAGTGAGCGTTCCTTACACAGCTCCGGTACCATACTGGAGATATGGGAGGCGGCTTCTCCGTCGGCTTCAGCGAGGTTATCGTTAGCAACTCCTTGAGTTGCGAGTAGTGAGCGGCTTTATTGCTCCGGTACCTATCTGGAGAATAGCTAGTGTCACTTGGGTACGAGGTAGCTCGCTTACGAGAACCGGATCTCTGAGGTTAGGGTGGAGAGTCGGGATTTGGGGACAAGACCTGTCTATAACTGGTCCCGGAAGGTGCTCTCGGGCACTGGAAAGTACAGCGACTCCTCTATTATAACCTAATCGGTTGGTGTAGGGGAACGCTATATCATAAACTGGGATAGTCGTAGAGGAAGGGGATGTCCCGATACCCTGCTGCCAACTCAAAACATGGTTATGTGAAAGAACCACGAAACTACACGAAAAACAAAGGGCAGAAACAAAGGAATTTAGACAGACAAAGGGAGCCTTTCCATCCTAAGACATACATCTGTCACGCAAACTGCTACGTTCTTCAAGAAAAAACCTGCGACATCTAGTGGGTATAATAACAGGCCACTGCTCACTCAACAAACACCTGTTTTACCTCGGCATCACTGACAGCCCTTTATGTAGAGGCTGCATGGAGACCGAGGAGACACCGGCTCACGTGCTGCCACATTGCAAAAGCGTGACCAACCAACGGGCGATACTACTAAACAGTCCAGAAATGACGAAGGAAGTACTGCGCAACACCGGCCCCCTATTGTCGCAAGGATGTATGTAATGTTTTATTAATAATATAATATGTAAATAGACAAATATGAAATATAAAATATGTAAATAGTAATATTTGTAAAGTAGTGTAGAGTAAAAGTGAATAATTATATTGATATCACATAAATATGGTAAAAGTAAGTCTACAGTTTAATATAATTATAAACTGTTTGGCTATTTCAGTGTTAACAATAAAATTGTAAGTAATGTCTTGGCAGCATATTATGTCGAATACCTACTAATATTATAAATGCGAAAGTATTTTTGTCTGTCTGTTCCAATTTCACGGCTAAACTACCGTACTGTGATAAAATTTGGTTCGTAGGTATGTAATCAATCAATCGGTCCACTGTTAGTTATAAGTCATAGGTACTTATATATCGGATGTGCAGTTACTCGTAAAAGTAACTTACCTTGAGGACGGTGTGTAGTCGGTGTACCAGTGCCAGCGGCGGCATGAGGGCAGCGGGTCTTAGCAGTGCGGCGACGGAGGCACGCCACGCGTCTCGAAGCAGGGGACCCGAGCCCGGCACCGGCGTCACGTCACCACGGTCACCTGAACACACCATATCTTACAAATTAGTATAAAAGTCACTATATAGCAGACCATCTGTATCCATGTTTAGATCCTATCGTTATACACAAATGTATTCAAATGAAAATATTCAAATAAAAATATGATATTCGAATTTATTTTCGTATGTTGTATTCGCACTACGATATCTATATGTGGAAAAGTTATTTGACGACATGTACTTTCTTTTTTATTACTTCTATCTAGTCAGCATGACATTGCCGTGTACAGTCGGCCAAGAAAGTGGTCTACAAGTTTTAACAAAAGTTTTTGTGCGATCTAATTATCGCTGAGGTTGAATTTCGAATTGACCGATCCAATTATAATAATGCTTAGACAAGGAGGTGAGTGTTGTTAGCTGTCGTAATTTAAGCTTGACACTTGGCATTAAGTAAATATAATACATGATGAAGAGAGCAATGGTCACTGTCATAATATTATTGCAAGTTGTTCATGACGTTCAAATGAATATCAACCGTAAGATGGTAGACACAGAAATTTTAAAGTAAACGTGTCCAAGACCGGTCTGTGTGAAAAAACCTTGGAGGAGGCCTATGTCCAGCAGTGGACGTGTTTTGGCTGACATGATAATGAAGTGAAATTTACACAGATTTACACAGAAATCTATCAGAAATACCTATTTTGTACTTGCGGAAATTCCAATATTGATGTTAATTACTTTCGATTATTTTTGTTGCATTATACTTTTGCATATCCACCTACAAAGGCCTGGTTACAAAGAAAAATAGTAACACATATATAGTTAATGCGAGTCTATGATGCAGGGTTAGTCTCACCATCGGGCTCACCGCTAGAGGCGCTGGAGAAGGAGTGCGTGCGCGGGCGCAGCACTAGTTCGTGCACGACGCCAGTGTCGCCCTCGCCGCGGCTGCCGCATGCGCCGTCGTCCCAACCACCCTCTTCGTCCGACGAATCTTCGTGGCCCATCTAGTAAACACAATACTTTTACATATACCTACATCTACTAAGCGCATTATTATTAAATCACAATTTCAATTTGAATATTTTAATTTAGGTAGTAAATTCAAAAGCACCGCAGATTTCATGGTACTTCATAAATAAAATTGATCGAAGATTCTACTAACGTTTAGATAGTATTATCATAAATACATTAATTAAGTAGTTACAGCCAGAAGCAATATAACACATATCCGTATAAAATTGCCTATATTACCTAAACATTGAAGAAATAATAATTTTAAAGTAATCCTTAAAAAGTATACAGCGTATAACTGGAAGTGAGGTAATATTATTGGATCGTAAAGAAATTGGAAATTAATAGCATTATGACCTAAACATGTTTTTTGAGTAGTCATCCAAAACGTTTATTTTTAAGCATTTATTTTAATTTAAACATTTTCATTGGAAACAATTAGGTACATATGAACTAGCTCGCACAGAGACTTATCTAGGTTACCAGGACGTCAGGTGTAACACGCTAGGTCGACCCGGAAAATAGGTCATTTATTTTCAGAATTTTGTTTATTTACCGTGTAACAGTTTGGTGTGGTCATCACAAAGGAATCTTTGCTGTAATTTATATGTATACTATGGCATATGCCTGTATGTTTTGGAAATGTGTTACTGATGTGTATTATAAAGGCATTTCGTGAATTATATGTCAAGTGCCATATATTTGGACAAGCTTGTTGCCATCTACCGTTTACATTTTCAAACACCATGCTGCTATTTAGAATGTACTACTCTGATTCCTAATTATATTTATCTTCAAACAGGAACCATCGTAAGTAAACATGACGAGGCAGTCAGTTTCTGAAATAAGCGAGCTTATTGCTGTTTATACACCTAGATAGGAATCGCTTCGCCTTGCTACGGCTAACTTTAGTTCATTCTAAAAATGCTTAATCGGTATGGATTGCGCAGTTCTCTGTACATCACTAAATTATTTCTTAGTGTTGAACTTTCATAAGTTTCTTATACGTGTACACCAACCGCAAAGGCAGTTCTAGCATATCATTTTTATAATACGTATTTAATATTGAAGATATTATTTTAGTCTAAGAAACCGCTTAAACTAAAACGTTGTCTGAAATAATTTACACAATAGATGATAACTGAATATTAAAAAATACAATTATTTATTACTAACGAAAAATATTACAAAACGATTGAGCCTGCTCTGTTCGTGGCTTACTTACAAAAAGATTTAAAACGTCTGTCATCATTTTGAAAGTTTACATCGGTACATTAAATTATGGGTGACTATATTTTATTGGCGTACTTTAATGTCGGAGGCCAAGATCCAATTTATCCACTTTGGGTCGCTGCGCCAGTGAAGTAGTACTGAAGATCTTTTACCGAGATAGAATGTGTCTTTTTTACTTATAGACTATCTTTGCGTCCAATAATGTCGATGCAAAGATCGTGGATTCGAAGCTGTATTTAAAAAAATTCTAGTGCTCTTATATACCTAAAAATTGTTCAGGCAGCGATATGAAGACATGTTTGACATGAAGTATATATGTATATCTTTAAGTGAAGTATAAATACCGGTTTGCTGGCTGGGTGCAGGTCCGGTGGTCTCGGTTGTTGCGGCGGAGGACTTCGCTCGAGCCCCAGGCCCTCGTCGCGTTCTTCACTCGGCAGCCGGCGACGCACGCCCCAGTTAAAGTTGTCCGAGCTCTCGCCCTGAACATAACGCGACAACCATTAAAACCATTTTAAATATACGATAAGTTTAGATAAGATAGAATATATTATAATCATTATGATTTCCAAGTACCTACAGGTTAATTGGTAGCGAAACAACGGTTGAGAAGAATTGATTATTGGAATATTTATTTCATATATTTATTTTAATAATAATAATAATAATTTTATAATTATATTTTATTATTTAAAACGTAAAGTGAAAATAAAGATATGTTAATAAAGAATAATATTTTACACTTGTAAACATACCTATCTAATAAGTTTTAACACTTGATTTTTACGTTATGGGATTTTATCATAATCAACTTTCTTATTTGAAGCTAAGAGTATTAGAAATTGGAAATTTCTTGGCCGACGTCTTTCTCTTGTCACTAGTACATAATGTTAAAATATCCTTGTTATACCACAATACAATTCACGAGTATGTCATGTCACTTTAAAATAAAGCAAAATTTAATAAGAGAATATATAGCGTCATAAAATATATTTACCTCAATACTTTCGCTCTCGTACTCCAAAAAGTCGAAGTCTTTGAAGACGCCGAAATGATCAGTGGGCGGGGCGCCTCCCGACGGTTCGTTGCCGGGAGTGCCCGACACCTCTTCTAAAGAGGAGGCCATTGAGGACTCACGCTCAAGTAGCTCTGAGCTCTGACTGAAGATCACCTGTAACATGCACACGTTTAGAACATAACACAAAACTAATTTGACGTCACCACACACGAACTTATATGGCAATAATGAAGATCGTCGAAACGACTTTTTCTATTATTAACAAGATTAAAAACGGTACGAAAATACACAGAGCTGTGCCCATACAACGCGATAATATTGACACATTAATATCTAGTTGTGTGTTATATCCAGATCGTTATAAGCATGCGTCTGTCTGTCAATGTATCTGTATCGCGTGTTGTATCGACTTGACATCTATACGTATGTTTTGTGGGGCGATGGCCTTATAGTGAACAAATAAGATTTGAACATACGTCTTCTGTAAGTGTGACAGATTGTACTTACCTACACAGTAGTGCTTACTGCGTAGTAACTTTTACTTCTTAATTATTTATATCGTTCACCTAGGTGATACAGGGTAGCAATGAGTCTCAACAAAGTTTGATTAAGATCTGTATATTGTTGTATAAATAAATGTTTCATACAATTTAATACAATTGTATAGTATATAATAAGATCGTATATACTAGCTTTTGGTTATTATATTATATTAGACCACCATTATATACATATACCTATTCACTCTGGCTGATACTAGTTCTAATTTTGTTTTATTTTTTGTTATTTTTATTTTCTATAATTGTATATCACATGTTTGATCGCTGCACGCTGTAACTATAATCCTAATATGTACTATAGCAATTGGAGGGCCTTGGTGACCTGTAATACAGGTTTTATAAAACCTACTTCAGGCACCAATTCTCTCACAGTGTTAAGTCATTTAAGATGATTGTAAATTAATGTTACTTTGTATTAACAACTGTGAAGAGATCAAATAAATAATAATAAAAAAAATACCTGCAAGGAGTACCTATATTGCTCATTAGACAAATACAGTAAAGATTTGTGACGTAACACGATACGGCACGATGTAATTTACCAATACTTGATTAAGAGCTTTTGTAAGCCAGAGGTTGTTGTAGTTTGAGCGTCGATCCAAATATCTTTTATCAATACCTAACCATCCCCGATCGAGTGCAGACAAGTACATGGCATGGCATATCAATATTTATCACTCTAATAAAATCTAAGTTACCTTTTCCTGTACTTCAGTGTTTTTATATACGGTGCTTACATCAATATTATTATATATAAATATTATAGTGCTGCGCAGTATCGATACTTATCTATCTGCTTATACTCGATACTTATACGTGCGGTGGACTCTGTCATACAATATTACTTACATAAGGGTGAACATAAATACATATAATACTAGATAACAATATATGTTTGATTGTACTGTGTTCATCATCCTCCATATTGTTGTATTAATATATTGTAAACTAGAAGTGTTATTCTTACTCTTATAGTAAGAATAACACTTCTAGTTTACAGCCATACTTATATGGCGGTATTGTATAATATGATTATATTATGATTTAAGTGTAAATGTGTATATGAGTCTGTCATATATACTATGAAAAGCTGAACACATACAGGAACATGAAGTGTAACGCAATAAACGGCTGACATTGAATGGTAAGTAGAAGTAAGTCAGCGATTTTAGCAAATTAATAATGACTTGTATTAGCGATGCGCGATTGTTACTAAAATATTATATTGATAGAACCAAAAATATAAAGAGTAAAATTTTTGGATTTTGATGAAAATTGTATCAGCCATTCAAAAGCAATGAATCTACCGTAGTTAAATAATTATGGTATTAATTAAACAGCGCGTGAACGCGCACTGTTCAACAATTGGTTTAATCACATTTTTATAGAAAAATATACTATTTTAGTAACAATGGCGCGTACTATCATGTATATAATAAGTGACAAGCGAAGCGATATATGTAATATGTTTGCGACAATGCAATGGTGTATGCAGCTTCGTCGTAGAAGGGTCGTCGAACGGAGACAAATGTCCCTATCGAACGTCACCGAGCGTGATGTCGACTAGAGACCTGCCTGTGCCTGTAGCGTGTGGTGTGAGTGTGTGCGTGAAAGCGATTGCGACATAATATACAGTATGTATGCGAGTTACCTTAGAACATAAAGTGGTAATTAAATCGTCCTAGACGCAGCGATGGATAGAAATCATTACAATCATTAGTTGTGTTGGCCATGATTGGTCGGCTGGCGTCCGCTGTCGAGATCACTCTCATTATTTAAGTAGGAAGCAGCCAATGTATTATAAAAATAATAAAATATAATATAACGCCAGTATGTATGAGCTGGCGGGTTGGAGACGCGGTGCACTGCCGACCACCACCAAATATCTGTTTGTGTATATTGTACGGTACGTACACAGAGGCAATCAAATCTGATCTTTATTTCGTACAATATAAGGTTGATTATACTTACAGATGGACTTTTCGGCAGGCCAACTCTTTGTCCGCACGTGGTCAGCAAGTTGACGAGGCATTCACGAACTCGACTCTGTTGATAAATAGATTTCTGATATTTATACTTAGTTTACTTTTGGATTATAATTATTTAGCGTGTATACTAATCTTAAATTTAAATAATAAAAAGATTTTTCCAATAATGAGACAAAATTAAAAAAATATCTTATGAAGTCCGTAAAATTTTCTGAATGAACGTCCAATACATACCACCAGACCGAGTGCTGTGTCCAACCAGAGACAATCGGACCAGACCATGTATTACACTTACCTACTACAAAGATATATAACAAGTACTGGAAGTGTTAGAGTATTACTTGTGACATCCAGGGCCTCTTCCAGCCCGAGGCGAGCGCGTCAGCGGGCGACAGCGACAAGGAGCGCCGCGGCGACGTCGCGCTCTGTGGCTGTGTCGTGTTGTTGCCCGCTGCTGTTTCCTGCCCGACCACTGTCGATGCAGAGCCTGATTGAGATGTTAAAGACCCTGAGGATTTTTAAGTATGAATATAAATTATATGTGTATCTTTTAAAATCTTATCCTTACTATAAATATAAATGCGAATATGTTTGTTTGTTTATTTGTTTGTTACGCTTTACCGCCCTTACTAATCGACAGATCATCATGATATTTGGCATACACGTTCTCAGGAGTACAAAAAAGGACATAGGGACATAGCCTTCGTAAAAAAAATGTTCTGTTGCTAACATAACCTAACCTACATTTAAGCGAGCCAAACCGGGGGCAAATTCTAGTATATACATAGAACTACATGATTATTAAACAAATCAAATTAAAACTCGCTTAGATGTTGTCGAGGGTATAAAAAAGGATATAATAATATGGTACCTTTAGCGATGGTACCTTTAGGTGTACCGAAAGCGTTATCAGAGTGCCTAGAGCGAGTTTGTTTTTATGTTGACGCGATCGACACGCTTATGACTTTCGGCGCAAAGTTTGGCCTGTTCAAGGCTCCCAACTAATCAGAGAAACAAACGCGTAAAAACAACTCGTACTAGGGACCCAGGTGAAGGTCACGAAGTTCGAATTTCGCGCTAAAATTAATGATAACTGAAGCGGCAGTAGCTCATTGGATAAGGCAGTCAACTTGTGATTGAGAGGTCGTGGGTTCGAAACTTACTCATTGCACGATCCACGAGAAGCTAATCCTAACAAAACCATTTTAGAGCTAAACTTTTATAATAAAGTTGAAATTAATAATGTATGTATATAATATTATCAGATCGATGTTATTTATTATTAGTGATTTTAATTACATTCTTAATGAATCAATTCAATTTCTAACTTAAAATAAACTCTCTCTGTGTCAGTGAACTAGCTAGAGATATAATATAAAAAACGCGAATTTTTGCAATTTTCCAATATGAAACTTCAAATTTGGAATACCTGTAAAAGACCGCGAACTTTTCCATACGACCATATAAAATACTATTTTACTACGTTTTATACTTTTACATTACGTTTTAAGATACACTTTGTTAGCAAGTAAATGATTATTATCATTCTTATTCGTCGGCCTCGATGGCGTAGTGGTCAGTATAACCGACTGCGACGCCTGAGCGACGACTAAAAAAGTATATACCTATATATATGTTTATCCATTGTCTAGTACCCATAGTACAAGCTCTGCTTAGTTTGGGCTAGATGGTATTGTGTGTATGTGGTAGAATATTATTATGTGATAGAATATTTTTATTATTATATAATTACGTTAACGTATGAATACATTATACGTAACCGTGCTTTGCAAAAATGTTGCGTTATTTTTATACATTTGGAACTGTTATTCTCTTTATTCGTTCCTGTTTTATTGGTTGGCGTTTGTCGATAATTCCTGGAACTTCGAATTATATCATGGAACGTAACAGTAAGCAAGAATTACTTTCGCTTTCATCAAGTTAGGATGGATGATAAATTGTAAAATTAAATGGAAAAAGGGTTTCTGTTGTAGGTAATAATATCAAGTGAATAGTGTTAAGTATTGGGTTTCTGTCTAAAACTACTGATTTAGAGGTAAATCCATAAATAATCGGCTCGCCCCTTAGTAAGTGTTACATACATCTGTGAAACGTACCTAATGCAAGTGTAATTACCCTTTCGAGGGTATATATGCGTGATTGTACATTATATAATTTTATATGATTTCAGATTTTCTTTCATAATGTTGGATAAAATACAGAATATAATTTGATGTAAAATGTCACGTAATGTACATACTGCAATGCGCCATTCGTAGTTGCTAGGATACGAAAGACCTTGATTGGCCTGCAGATCAAATCAATAACACGGGGGGTATTGAGGCGCGGGAGGCAGGGAATACCAATGAAAAACTGAAGTGGGACGGGAGGAGAGGGGTGTGTGGAGATGTTGCACCGCGCATGCGTGAAAAATCATGTTATGACGCAGATCCCCATACTATCGAATAATTACATCTCCCACCGCTAACGCTAAGCCTGGAGCCCCAAACTTCACCACCCATTGGGGTACAGAAATTCCTGGAATACGTTTACGTCACGAACGAGGGGGGCTGTGGAATGGTGTCCGGGCCCCCACCACCAGCAGCAGTGCTCCGCCTCCTCGGATGCTGCACTGCGTACATAAATTCTCGGAATTACCTTTGTCTGGCGTTGTTGTTGACGCGTTAGATAGGGAACTCGGCCCTGTGGCAGGTTGACTGCCACTCTTGGGAAGGTATTTTCTTCCTATGACAGGGGTTTGGGAGAGATCGAACGTGAAGTCCATGGTGCGCCCTGGCAGCTCCTGCAAATTATAACTTTTATTTATAATTCGTTGCATTCATATCGTTTAAACTTTATGGTACTGGTTTAAATATTATGCAATTATCACTTACAGCGTTATTCACGCTAAACGTAGACGTGGTAATGTATTCGTTCGGTTAAAATAACAATATTTTGCTGATTTTGTAATCTTGAACGGGAGACCTTATCAGATTGAAGCTATTACAATAATGCTTTAATTATTTTATTTAAGATAAGATAAAACTTTATTCATAGATTAATTTAGCCTAGGTTTACAATGTTGTTCTGTTTTAATATATGTTCTAAATATGTGTACACAGCTTGTTTAAAACAGATATAATGCAATACAGTTAAACATGTTTACACTATTAAACACATACGTATGTGATGTTGTATCTACTAATACATGTATTTACACATTCTTACACGCGTGTAAATATCGTTTATTCTTATAAACACATATTCAGTTATACACACTTACATACTTAAATACATACATACATATTTTGTAAATATTATATTTATTATATGTGGGGTGGAACATCGGAAACGATTTTATTGCCACTGGAACGAGCTCATCGGGCTATTCTAAAAGTGGCGACGTTTCGACCGTTCATGTTGCCTACCTATGAGTTGTACCAATCCACTAATGTGCTAACTGTTCGCCAATTGCTTATTCTGCACACCGTGCTTAAACAACATGCACTACTTCCATTCAGACCACTTCCTCCAGACAAGAGACGAAAAGATTTAGTATGTACTACGCTTCATGCCATGCTTTTGTAAATAAATTATTTTTATTCCTAGGACCATTTTTATATAATAGATTAAATAGAATTTTAGATATATAAGTTATAAACAATGTAATGCTATTGTTACCAAACACCTACAAACACTGACCTACTACGATACGGAGAATTTGCTTACAGTTGTAAAATAGCCTTAAGTCATCAGTAATTTGTAATAATATGTAATCTAAGTTATTTTTATTGTATCAATATAAATAGGTATTTTATTTTAAGTTTATGCACATTGACCTAATCCCTAATATTATTTGGCATATATATATATATTTTGTAAGTAGAGAAATAGCCTGAAACACAGGTCTAAACCTAGTTCAAGCAACCACTTTATAAAAACCTGGCGCTTGAAATTAAATTAGAATGCACAATGTCGGCCGATTAAAGTATACCTATGTAAAACATGTACCAGATTAAGGATAATTATAATTTATTGTAGTATAATTTTATTTTAGACATTAGTCTAATCTATTTGTTATTAAACAAAAATGTATACCCATGTTTTATTATTGAATACACACAAACACATATACCTATTCAAAATATAAATTATAGAATATTTATTTACTTACATATTTGGATATTTTTCTGTCCGTTAAACTAAAGTACTCAAATATTCATCTAATGTCCTTTTGCAGACAAATCGCGTCATATCTTTTAATGGTTTGACTTTACTTAGGCGATTATAGAGTAGCGGAGCCATAAAGTATGGAAAACACTGAGCAAAGGTAGTCTTACATGAGGGAACTTCGTAAACCTTGTGTGATCTTCTTATAGATTTATTACAATGTCTTTGGCAAAAGTGTTGTTTTAGAACAATACTTTTAACAAAAAGTTGGCAAATCGTAAGAACTTCAAACTCCCTTATACAGTTTTACTATAGGATACTTAAACTGCTTAAAATTAACTACCTTTAAGATACAACGTTGGGCTCAAAATTATGAGAATACCTTTTCGGGCACCACCCCAAGCGGCGATGCCGTAGGTAGCTATAGATTGACATAAGGTTAGGTAAACAATCTTGCTAGTCCGTTGAACTTTCAGGTTTCTGTTTTTTTTGAAAATATGTATATGTTTGCGTATTCTATCTCAGATTATTGATATGTGGTTTCTAATTTTAATTTTTATCTTTTTCAATGCCTAGATATTTTGTACTATTGGCTGCAGATAAGATGTGACAGTCGCATTTTCGCAGTAATAGAGCAACCAGAAGCACATGCCTCTGTATGTGCTTTTATTATAAAATCAGTAGGAACCTGTGAATTAATTTTAATGCCAAAGGTTATATATTTTGTTTTATTTAGATTTAAGGTTAATACATTGTAATCAAGCCAGTTTTTAATATTTTGAAGTCCTGTCTCTGCTGCTTTTTTATTTGTGTCCATGATGAATTTTGAAATAAAATTACAGTACCATCACCAAATGTAATAGTTTTTTAATTAAGTATTTCAGTATTGTAGAGGTTATTTATATATATAAGAAATTAGACCCTAGCACAGATTATTAACTTAGAACTAAAATGATCTCCGATTTTTAATGCTTGCTTCCAGTCAGCAAGATAATTTTTTTCTGGATCCTCAACCGAAAAATAATCTACAATGTTGATATTATGGTCAATATCGGTGACAACATCTTCTATACTGTTGGTCAAGGTTTAATTAATGACATTTATTATTAATAAAATCATTACTTTAATGATACCAGAGACCAGATACTCGAGGATGATAGTTGGTCGTAAATCGTTAAGCCGTAGATACATGTTTGTTATGAGCGGACAACAACAATAAATAACATTTACTGTACGTATGTATTAAATTCGTACATTATTTTGTGTTAGCGGTCTGTACAATGCGTTCGAATTATTTTTCGACGTATTGATTCGAAATTTAGGATCGCTGCAAATTAGTAATCGCGTTGTGCACAATTGTATTTGAATATAATATATAAAATTCTAATGCGATAATGAGCATACATGTATACGGATAACTTTATTTTAACATATATGCGGTTATTAGAGGTTATTGAAAACATTCGTCTTGTTTTATTTATTGCTGGAGTGTGTTTTAGTAAATAATGTACCTAATGGTTGTTATGGTAAAAAGACGATGTGAGAATCTCATCACTTGTTCGTTACCTTTTAAAAATTGGGTTGCGGTAATACTTAGACCAGATGATGTTATTATATTTGTGGATAGGGATGCAGTATAATCTGTCATGGTATTTCATGACAATTTGGATGGATATGGAAATCCATATCCACCCATCAAATTGTCATCAAATTCCGTGACCTCGTGTATGTTTTGTACTTTTTGTATTGTTTTGAAGCACAGAGGTGTAACCAGGTACTAGTCACTCAATCTATGAGTATGCAGGCTAAATACATTATGCAATCTGCAAATAACTTTGCAGATTGCATAAAGTATTATTAGTTTATTGATATAATAAATCTTGAGATTAGATGTGAGGGAGGTATCACACCTTCTTGCCGTGTAGTTCTGTGTCAAGGATTGACGAGGCGTGGTTGTCCCAGTATGGCGGCACCACGAGAGTCGAGCACCGCGTCACAACTAGCTTCAGGATCTTCATAGCTTCTTTGTAGTTATTGCTGTCTTGTACCTGTCAACATATAACACATTATACTGGGTATACATAAGGCTATCGTAGGCGATAGAAAGCGAGCGTATAGGAGCGAAGGAGACCGCAACGAGCGTAGATGAGCGCCGACGAACGCAAGCGTTCACGGACGGGCGCGAACAAGGGCAGGCGAGCGGGGCTGAGCACAGCCGAGCGAGTACGACCGCAGCCGAACGGAGACGTCCAAAGCCGAGTGCAAGCGAACGGTTTTCGTTAATGGATTGTATCTTGTTCGCTTTTGCTGTTGTGGCCACAACACGAGCGTATACCTTCGTATGCTTTCGTTTGTTCGGTATACCATCCACACATTCTTATTCGGATACATTCGTTAGGTTTCGCTTGCTCTGTCCCGGGCATTAGACGAATAATATAATTCGCTTGCTCCGTCCCGGGCATTAGACGAATAATATAAATTAGAAATCAAACTTTAATCGGAAATTATATGCAAGAGAGGCGATTCCGAAGCAAACTGTTTCGTATACAAAGTTAACAGGTGTATATTAGAGTAAGTACATCACTCAAAAACTAAAACTTATAATAATCAAATCAAATTACTATCATTGCAACATAGTATACTAAATATAACAGACATCAAGATCACCTTTCAATATCATAAAATAAAGACGAATGAATAACCAAGAGCTACGAATAGCCGATACAATTATTATTTAATTGCTACTAAAGAGTTTTTGGTTCTAAACCAAGACACGCATCGCCCTCTTTTTGTAATTATTAGCTATATTTTTAACAATTTTACAACAAATTAGGTACAGCTAATTTACAACATATTCTTTTAATCCATTGTTGTTCAAAAAATCATTAAACAAACGTAATTATATACCACTAATTGCAAATGATACGAAACAATTTCAAAAATAATATTTAAATAAAGATTTCCATTAGTCATATGACGAGTCTACAAACATTACGACTCGAATTTATGGGTTATCGATTGCAACATCCGTCAGTTTATTGGGTCAGTCGGTCATTGCACTCGGAGCTTGCACCGCCTCCCCACGATCCCTCTCAAAGCTCAGCCCCAAACATTTGAACAATGAAGTGACGAACAAATGGCATTGGTACAAAATATTTAATGGTGGCGAATTTCAAATAGCCGACGCCATAGATTACAAAATACGATTAATAATAATGATGACAGAAAAATTATCGGCAAATGCATCGTTTGAATAATTATGTTATAGTGATTTTGTTTTGTTCTCTATTGCGTGTCCTTTAGTTTACTTTGGTATTCTAATTTTTCTTTGATTGTCAATGTAATTGAGGCGGTTTTGTTAAATAATCGCAACCCTTTATATACAGACTATGGCCGAATTTTACTGTCTGTTCTAGTAACATGCATTGATTTCATTTTTGTGACAAAATATCAGGCATTAAAGACATTTTATATAATCTAGTTGAAAAATAAATGAATTTCGGCGAAGGGATATACGATTGCATATATGTTAAACGTTTGTGACGTATGAGTGTATTTAATTAATATTATACGGATTTAGCTGCCTAGAGAAAACATACACGGTTTTCTTAAATTTTATTTTTATTTAAAGTACTTTTGTATTATATTCCATACACAATTTTGTTCAATTCTATAATTTGTTTACGGATGTTCTACTACGTAGTCTCAATATAGTTTGAATGATTTTCTGATTCCATAGCGGAAAAAGAAATATAAAAGCACGTTAAATTGCGTTATGCGGCAGGCGAAAGAGCATTTATTTTTATTATTTTCTTAATAAAAACGCTTCTCGCTATAAGTACTTTTCCTATGACACAATATATTCTTAGTCCAGTACGTTATTGAATATCGACCTAAGGAATTAGTGATTGTGGCGATATCAAATTCCGATTTCAATTCTATTATTGAAATTTTCATCGAAATGTTGGCTTTTTAAACGTTCGATTTTTATACATATGTTATAATTATGAAATACAAAGGTGTAGAAATTAGATGAAAATATGTTCGATTTTTATACATATGTTATAATTATGAAATACAAAGGTGTAGAAATTAGATGAAAATATGTTCGATTTTTATACATATGTTATAATTATGAAATACAAAGGTGTAGAAATTAGATGAAAATATGTTCGATTTTTATACATATGTTATAATTATGAAATACAAAGGTGTAGAAATTAGATGAAAATATGTTCGATTTTTATACATATGTTATAATTATGAAATACAAAGGTGTAGAAATTAGATGAAAATATGTTCGATTTTTATACATATGTTATAATTATGAAATACAAAGGTGTAGAAATTAGATGAAAATATGTTCGATTTTTATACATATGTTATAATTATGAAATACAAAGGTGTAGAAATTAGATGAAAATATGTTCGATTTTTATACATATGTTATAATTATGAAATACAAAGGTGTAGAAATTAGATGAAAATATGTTCGATTTTTATACATATGTTATAATTATGAAATACAAAGGTGTAGAAATTAGATGAAAATATGAATACCTACTTTCGAAATGGTTAGTGTTCTCATCCTGCTAAATTTAATTTCAAGGTTTTATTGTAATAATTGCCTTCTAAATAAAATCTAACATTTTCGTATAAATTGTACAGTGGCGCATATACACAAATAAAACTTATTACCTTTTTAACCACAGTTTTTGTGCATAATAGTATGTATGGAAGTTTAAAATATCGTCATAAAATATTTACATCTTAAACCTACCGCACACAGACTAAGGAAACGGACCGGTATCAATTGCGTTTTTGTTGTAATGTTTTAATATGAAACATTACATACACGATCCGAAGTGATCGCGAATTTTATAGCAATCGCAACAATATAAAAAAAACCGCCTTCGATACCGCTAACCCACCGCTGTTTGCGTGTGGTCAGCTTTCTATTCAGTCACATACACACAACACCATCTAGCCCAAACTAAGCAGAGCTTGTACTAGACAATAAATAAACATACACATATATAGGTATATATTTACTTGTTAATTCATACATATTATACATAGCTTTATAGTAGCGTTTTCCGTCATAATATATCTTCAAAATATATTAACATAACACATATAAATCGCAATGAATCCATTTAACAATTACGATTTACCTACAACATCGCTTATATTTAGTAAAGCGGCAATTCTAATTATTTTGTGCGGAATATAAATTGATAGCCGCTAATACAATGTATGTAACAATTCTTGAGTTGTCAGAAAGCAAATTGTATGCGGGACAGCGTACGTATGTATATATACATATATAAGTACTACCATTGGAATGACTTATGACCAGTTCCTATATTAAGAAACGCGACATTTTACAGTTAATTACACATGACCTCATATTATAATACAATGTCCCCCGTCGCGTCTGTCTGTCTGTACGCAAATTTTCATGCGGTTTCACCAGTAAGCTATAATAATTTATAATAATTTGTTAAGGATTTGTACTACTCGTACGATGCCGCGGGGGTACGTTAGTATTCTATAAAATGTATGACAAAATGTAACTGGCCGTAGCTTTTATAAATTACTCGTTTTCTGATATAGGAACTGGGCCTTAATTAAGGTATGACGCACCGTTACGTCTATGAACTTGGCGACGGCTCGGAGAAGATCAGCGTTGACCGGCTGCGCCGCTGGCGCGTTCAAGTCCACGTAGTACAACATACAATGAAGAATCGACAGCACTGGCAGTTGAAGATTCGCTGAACTCTGCACACATAAACTCACACAATAAAATACACACCAACACATATACTAGAATGTAAGAACAATTATAATGTAAGAACTTTGTATTTATAATCTGGTCGATTTAACGTGTGTATTATTTCTTCGATGCGGTGAAATAAATAATTAATATATAATAATATCATCCTCGTATATAAATTTTCCCATTGCTAGGCACCGGCCTCTTTAAAGAGCGGGTTGGCAGACTTTACAAATCTTCAAAAAATTACGGGTACTTTCAGACATGCATGGTTTCTTAGGATGTTTTATTCATCGTCAAAGTGAGTGATAATTAATTATTTAATGCGCACATAACTGCAAAAAGTTAGAGGTGCGTGACGTAGGACCGATCACGAGAACTCTGCGTGGAAGTCCAACGGTCTCCCACTAGGCTATCGCTGCCTTACCAATAAGGCACAAGAATATTATTATTAGACATTATTGAAATACTAATCTATACTAATATTATAAAACTGAAGAGTTTCTTTGTTTGTTTGGTTGAACGTGCTAATCTCAGGAACTACTGGCCCGAATTTAAAAATTCTTTTAGTGTTGGATAGCCCATTTATCGACGAAGGCTATATATAGGCTAGGTATATAACATCACGCTAGGATCAATAGGAGCGGAGAATTAATGAAAAATGTTGCAAAAACGGGGACAATCTTATATGAATCAGACGAAGTTGCGCGGGTTTCGCTAATATAGGTCAAATTCTAATGAGGTTCCAGGTTATATGACTTTTGGGAGAAAATAACTTGATGAGCTCAAATAGTGATATTATGCCAGGTTTCAAAAGAGATGGCGACAGTAAGCGTTTATAAGTGAGTTTTTATTGATTATGCTCCTATAAGTGTAGATTGAAAAGAGGTAAGTTAGGTTGTTGCCCTGCAGTGGGACTGCAATCAAACTAATAATAATAATACGTATTATACTTATATTTTAGATTGTGTTATGTTACTATTTATAGACTTTTGATATATGACGGCATGAATGGTGTTACGTTTCAGTGGTTGCCTCGCCAATGTTACTAAGCCAAGTGTGGTTGAATTCCACACGGGAAATAAATTCGTGTGTGAGTTTCGCAAATTATTTGCCGTGTTTTCACAAAGAATATATACATAATCATTCTGTGCTTGAAAACCGATCCTAGTACAGGTATAGTCGTTAAGAAAATAAGAGATTAGATGATAGATCCGGTTCAACGCTTCATTTCTATTTTACTTTTTAGCAAGGTAAAAATGTCCTAAATCTTCACTCTTTGACTCATTAACTTTCTGTACAAAATAAATCATACACCGTGAATTTGTAGTTGTTTTGGAACCGAAACGTGGTAACTTAGGATAATTAATAGTATCAATAAAAAATTGTAAATTAATTGTACTGTGTATAGTAAAGAAGTTGGAATATAAATAATATTTTACACTTATTCGTGTTTGATCGTAGTAACGCACAGACAATTCGTTCACAAACGCATGCACACGTCACCGTCGTCGCGTAACTGCACGCATCAGCTGATACCTGATACCTACCCGGAGCCTCGTGTATCCCGACCGCGTTCTATGCGTCATTTAAAAACTAAAACTAGTGACTACACAAGTATTATAAGATTAGGTAAATATAATAGTGACCAAATCGATAATAGGCACATCACAGTTCAATAGATACAGCCAGAATCAGCTGATATGAGGCAATAGGTTTTCTCTTTTTACTATAAAAATCCTGCATTGTGAAACATCACAATTAATACGTAAATTGATACTCCAATTTCTGCTGCATACTGTACACGGGCTAAAGACCGTCGGAAATACTTTATCTGAACATTACTTTTCGATAAATAACTTTATTTATTATGTAATAAAAATAAACATGGTGAAGGAAATGTGTGTATTAATTTTAAAAAATTGGAGCTTTTTACAAAATAATTAACTTAATACCTATGGACAGTTTATTTACAAATTATTTACACTTGCCTGTAAAGAAGCAACTGCTCGAAATGGTGTACGCCACGTTCAATACACAAACGTGCACGTTTTATGTCATTGTCCTTAAGCTTTCTTAATGTGTCTCCTTTTTTTTTATGATATGACGTTGGCAAACGAGCAGACGGATCGCCTGATGGTAAGCGATTATCGTCGCCCATGGACACCCACTCCTTTATTAAAGGCCTCCACTATTGCACTACGTAGCTCCTCACGACTTTCATGTTCACGAGAATGCACAAGTCTTTTTATTTCTGATCTTGTGGCTTGTCCGGGCTCCTCTGCGGCCAAGCCACGGGACCGCCGCGGCCTATCCACCTATCACCAAACTGATTGTTGAGGTAGGGACTTACTGCACTTACATAATGTGTGATTATGAGGAGGACAGCCATCGCGCTAGTAGTACATATCGTGTCTTAACCGCACTTCCTTCAATAACTTAGATATTACTGCCCGTACTGTCAATTAGATGACCTTCAATAAAAACTGGCTCTATTAAATGGTCGTTTATAATACCGGTCCAAACATTTCCACTGAACCTCAATTGGTCTTCCCGTATTAATTGAAGGTTTATAAGAGCCAAGTAATTCTCGTTGTGCACGTTGTACAATCCCACTCGAGTAAACAATGACTTATCCACAGTACACGGTATATTCACGTTCGTATTATTTAACAACCGCTGACTTGGTGATCCTTGCTGGTGCATCGTTGTTGTTAATTACGTGAGCCCGACGAAAATGATAAGGGTGTAATCAATTAGTCTGTAATGTTTTCCATACAAATTTATTAAATTCTCAGAAAAACAAATAACATTAAATTCTCGAGCCGCCATTCTCGTGCTTCGCCGCGGATCTCGCTCGAATATCCTCTTCGATCTCCGGGGGTCATTCAGGCGTTCTCGGCCTTGCGCATGAGTCGTCGTACGGAATTGTCCATGGCTGAGAAGGCACTGAGTTGCAGCCAAGATGGTGGGAATGGACGGAACTTGAGAACTTTCAATCCCTTGTAGCCGCAGCACATTCAAGTGCTTCAGTTGGGAGTACAACCGTCTGGCCTCTTCCAAATTGTAATTAGCAACAGCATGAAGCTGAACCAAGTACTCAGCGTTAGAGATTTCGTACTGACGACTCATTTTCGCGTGACAATAAACAAAGGCATCCTTATCGTGCGTGGGTTACCGCAGTACTGAAGTTCGGGTGAGGGTGCGGGGCGCGCGTGCGCCAGAGTCGGATACAGTCGGGAGCGCTCGGCGTGCCTGAGCGCCTGGGGTAGTAAGCGCAGATTGGCGAGCGGCGCGGGCGCGCCATTTTCTGTGTTATCATTGGCAAATGCTATACGCTTAGTTAGGTGATTTGTAAAACATGAATGATATCGATCGTAATGTCATGCAGTAATCGTAGTACGTGAAATTGAATGGCGTTACGAGTTCTCATTTATTTTTCGTGAACGACGTTAAATTTAATGTTTATAAAATAAATATATTTTATTTTATTAAATTTAATGACTTTAATCGATTCTATTATTGATATAGAATATAACATTTTCGCTTCCAAAACGACTACAAATTCACGGTGTATTATTATAACGTCGACCACCAATGAAAACCTCGTAAATGGTAATTTCGGTTAAAAACATTTAATGTCAGATTTGACAAAAATCCTCGCTTACCATATTTTATACTGGCTAAAATATACACTAAGAATGGATTTAATAGAAAATCTTGGTAATGCTACTAGTTGGAGATTTTAAGACGCAAAACGTAAAACAGGTGGCGTATGCATTACACTGTCTTTATAATATTGTCTTCTGTTTACGCGAATGTTATTCATTGAAATTAAACTACTATATTATACGGATTTCATCGCGTTGTTTATTTAACATTGTATTATTGTACATGTAATAATTTCAAAATTATGTAGTACAGTGATTAATAAACAACGCGATAAAATCCGTATATAGTAGTTTAATTTCACTGTCTTTATAAATAAAAAAACTGTATTAAATGGTATTCGTGGTGTCAAAGAACTTTTATATTCAAATACTAATTACAGGTTTTAGTAGGTAATAGTGGATTTACAGAAAATTGGGACCAGAATTTATCGATCTCTTGTGAAATGTTACTTTTGGCACTAATGAGGTTTTAACTGGAGGCCGACGGTATATGTACTTATTATTCGTAACGTGTATTACCGCGATCTTGCATATTGACAACATATAGAGGAATAACGTTTAAAAAATATAATTACATGCTATAGCTCCGTGTCTCCATTAAAGAAGGCGAAATCCAAAATATATTGCTAAAAGGTAAAAAATCTCTGACCTTCTCCAAAACCTCCACGAGGAATGCGAGCATTTGCTGCGACAGATGCGAGTACGTGTCCCACAGATACTTGACGACGCACTTGGTCCACTGGAAGCTCTCCTTGCTGAAGGTGCGCCGCGAGTACAACGTCATCACTGTGCCGAGATTCTCCAGTTTTTTGCTTTTCTCCGCCGTGAACTGAACAAATATCTTCCATTTAGAATATTAAATAGCAAACTATAAGACTAATAACTATATATGCTTTTAATTTAGATGCAAATTAATTGTATGTAAGTTGACTAGTAATAACGTTCTATTATGGACAAAAAGTCGCTGTTGTTCGTTGTGATGTTCGGTATAATTATCGTATTATTGTATAACAGAGAAACCAATACTTGTTAAAGTTTCTAGTAGTTCAATATTATAGGATATTTATGTATTAAAAATTTGTGAGTTAACCATATACATATCCTCACGCCTAAGTACAAGTATAAGTCTCTAAAGGGGTAAGAAAATGTGTATTACATTCATATTTCGTATTAACGGGTTTAGGTCCTATGCAGGCTTATTGCCCCTTACCGGCCACAGTCTTCCTTGTCAGAAAAGCCCTTCACGACATCTGGCAATCGAACCCGACACATCATACAAAGCTGTTTTACAATCACTGTGCTACCTAGTAAGTCTGGCAGTAAGTTTAGCAGTACTAATAGAAAAATTACCTGTGCGATATGGCATGCTGCGCGCACACATAGCTCGTTCGCATCTTCGTAATGTAGCAGCATGTACGGTAATAAGGCGACCACCGTCATAGGAAAGGCGACGGACTGCGTGGGATCAATTACAGGCAACTCCAACAGTGGGATCATGTCCACTAACACACCCACCACAGGTTCGTAGGTGTTCGGATGTGTGCAACCCTGAAACCAGCAAAACGGTGCGTCTTTATATGGTGTATCACAGTTTAATACTAAAGCAAATTAATCACCACAAGATTTATACTGTCTTTTGTGATTGATCTGCATTAGTATTAAGTGAAATGGCTAGATTTATTTAATACAACATGTTAGGGCGAAAACGCATTACATTATGCAAAACGTTTGTTATTCAAATAATCGTCTTAGATATACTAATTATAAAAAGACGACTCTTGTAATAAAAGTTCGGCAAAATGATTTTTATAATTATACTTTATGACATTGATACGACTACCATCTTAGTCTGTCTGTGACCATGGCTACTGAAAAGCAACCGAATGTAGGGAAGTATTTAAATAAGTTAAATAATTTGCATCAGCAATGTTCATATTAAAATTCGTATAAAGCAGTTCAATGTGTAACATTCGCGTAAACGCATAAAAGTAAAGGTATTGCAGATTATCTTATGTTACTATTACTATAGGATTTCATTGTTATGCCTGAACGTCGTTGGCCGGAATATTCCTAGAATCCCTCACAACGACCTTAAACTATTTAGGCTATGGCAAACACAACATTCAACTAACCTAGCCGTAGGGGAGTTCAATAATATGTGTAGAAGTATTATAACTATTGATATTATATATGAACTAGTATATTACCTTTAGTAGTAAGGCGTGTAGTGAGGGCGAGGTGTGGGCTTGGGTGCGGTCCAGTCGTTCCCGCGCGTCTGGGCGGTCGAGCGGCAGCCGCGACATGACTCGCGCGAGTAGCCGTACTCCGAGGAGGAACTCATGCTCATAGTCAGACTCCAACAGAGACGCGCCCACCCAGAACAACGTCGCCAGGATTGTTAACTTGTCGTCCTATTATACAAATTAGAATATTTGTACATTTGAAAATGAAACAGATATACCTATTAAAAATGTTTCGATAGCTGTTTTTTTTTTCATATTATAGAGGCAAACCCATTATTATATATACAGATATTGTGTCGCAACTGCAATTTTTCCGACAATTCCGACAAATAACGATTCCCGTGTCGTGTCAGGCTAAGTACTTTAATTGCCCGACACAAACATGTACATTTAAAAAAATAATGATGTATGGAAAATATTTCGTCAGCTGTTTTAACTTTTATATTAGACAAGAATTTTAAAATACATATAAGTAAATAGTGTTGTACCTGAGTAGCGCTGTCGCCGAGTAATTTGAGTGACTGCGCGGAACGCGATCGACACAAGTTAGAACATACACCCTTAGCCGCTTCACTGCAAGGCCGAGCGCGTTCTGTTAATAAAAAAATAAACATTCAGTATATTTATCCTTAAATTTCTATACAAAATAATATATCACCAGCTATGGCTTTAAGTATCACGTAATAAGGGGCGAGTCTACAAGACCGAATTACACACCAATAAAACTATGCCCGGCAATTAAAATCTCTTCATCATCATTCATCACTAGCATTTACTATAGTGCCACGAGATTTTCAGCAGTAATTTGTTAATAAATTTTGGCTTACCCCATTGAATGGCAACGGAACACCGGCGGCCGGACGTAATAGCTTCTCAATGTCTGGCATTTCGACAACTGACACATTAAGTGTGGGAAGACACCAATAGCTTTTAAATTATGTATGACATTCCAAGGATTAGGAGGTTCAACTCGTGTCCTTATATAACGCACTAGCATTTATTAAAGTGCCACGGAAAAACTACTTCAGCACTAGTTTGTCGTCCAACTTTGGCTTAACCCATTGAGTGGTAGCGGTACACCGGCGGCCGTGTAAGTGTGGTAATTACTGACCATGTTGTTGTTTGTCGTTGTTGGGCGGTGGAGCGTTGTTCTTGCGAATGCAGTACGACACGGAGTAGCTGGTGCTGCGAGTGTGGTTCGTCACGCAGCCAACACACACGCCCGGCGAACGCTTACCTACAAACATACATACATATACTGGGTGTTTCTTAGTATAGTGAAATCCTCTCAGAGGCACTGCAGCTGTTCCTATTGACCTCGACAAAATATATGGAATAATTGATTTATTTTCGCGATTTTAACAATGTTTCAAAACAAAAGTTGCTCATAATAACAAGTATAATCACCCCTTGAGAGGTTTTCACTGTACTAAGAAACACCTAGTATACTCATCGGTGTATATAGCTGGGGTACACAAAAGCACAGTGGCCGTTCAAAAATTACGTCATACCAATTTCATGATATTTTACCCCTCGCCCGTCCATGTCACAGCTGGTCACAGTTATGACTCCTCTTCCTCCTTAAAATGACGTCACATATTTTGCAATTTAACATCTAAAATTATTATATTAAAATAGCAGTTCCAAAATTAGTTTTATTTCCATTTAAGAATTACCACTTTGTTTCACGTAAAGCGGGATATTACTGTACTTCTTAGGTAATTCAGGGCCTCTTCCGCCTCTTGTCACACAATGTCATACTTCATCTACTCTCTCTCTCTCCCTAAATTACCTCACACATTATGTGACGTAATTTATGAATGGCCTCACATCCGCGTTAAATTATTTGTATATTAGATCTTTATATCTTTGAAGGGTATGAAATATTTACGTGAACACTTCGCCAGCTTACTTAATATAATATTGCTTAGCTTACACCAGTTAACGTGACCATGATCGATGCAATTCGGTCGAAACATCGGTAAATAAATAGGTATTTATTAAGTTTAAATAATGACCACCGCATTTACCCTTTGTCTAATGTAGTATTATTTCTCTTAATACGTTTATTTCGCTAGCTGTTTTTAATTATCATACACTTAATAGAAATCGTTTAGTCGACATTTGGCAGATTCTATATTTGACAGATTTTGATAAAGTGAGACAAATAAGGGACATTGTGGAATCAAAAATAATACTGTTATGTAGTAATAACTATATTTATTCATAAGTTTATTTTTTGTATAACTAGTATTAAATGTTTTTATTATAGTCACTAATATTTTTCAAAACAATCACAATTACCAAATTAGTGTATTTTTTTTTAACATTATTATGTATAAATAATCACAGTGGGAAAAAGTTATTACGTTAAAACAGGTTATTAACAGGCAACAATTATTTTTATCGCATTAATTATTAGTATTATTTTGTACATAGTTATATATATATATAGGTATTTAAACAATCAACAAATAACTATAAAAAAACAACGAAAATTGATACTTTTTAGGAAGGAAATAAAAAAAAATTGTAGTTGTGTGATTGATTCCACATCCCTTAAATGTCTCACTTTTCCAAAATCTGTCAAATGTAGAATCTCTCAAATCTAGAATCTGTCATATGTAGAATTTGTCAATAGTAGACTATGATGTCAAAACTAGAATCTGTCAAATGTCGACTAAACGATAGAAATTACGTTATTATTATATTATTTACCGGATACAATTTCACCCACTGTGTCGCTATTGAGATTTTAACAATAGAAAACGATTGGGGCATCGTACCGAGTGTTTAACTGATGCTCTGGTGTAACATTAGTGCATCAATCAGCATATAATAAAGTAGGGTTATAGTTAAATTTTAATAAATTTATTCTTGAATCCTAGTAATGAACTAAACATCACAAAACTAATAAACGGCGAGCGAACGACCTCCATCGTGCAAATTGTTAAAGTACCACGATCACAAACATACACACACATCGCGTAACTTGTGAAGCGTGAAGCAATATGACAAAGAAGTACCTTCACCCTACAACTATCATTGTAGCTTATCATCTCTGTGTGCCTATTATGAAATAAAAAGTAACACAAAGATATATAGAACAAACATGGTCTCTAATAGTTATCTACGTAATTGATTTAATCACGGAATAAACGGAAAGACCTACTATGAAACATTAATTCCGAAGTATCGGGCCAACTGATCATACCGAGGAACAGATTCAACGCGAAATTTTGCCTTAATATCGATACGTAAGCTCTTGATTGTCCTTAACCCTTTTATAAAGTAGTCCAAACAATTGAGTAATAAAATTTTAAAAGAAATAAATCTAGATAAACTTCAAGTATTTCTCGTTCCATCCGGAGTTTCAGATAGTCATTTTAATAGCAGATACCATACTAAAATTAAAACTTACCAGCGGAATACGGGCTTCCGTTGACAGGCGGTCCACCATCTTTATTATTGAGATTAGGCGTAGACTTGAATATGTCTCTCATATAATCGAGAGGTCTGAAGTTAGACTCGAGCGAGTCGACTGCTGCTTCGAGTGTGAGTAGCAGTTCTGTGACGTAGCCTTGCATGTCCTCGCCTTGTTCCGCTACAGTCTCCACCAGCCTTGACAGTATGTCAGACACCATGCGGCCCGTCATTGCCACTCCGATGAATCTAAACACCTAAAACCATAAATTTGAAATTTAATAGACGTTTTTCGTCACCCTTGCACAGACAGCAATATAGGTAGCTAACTATAAATGCACTTTTATATAATTCTATGATTCGTAGTTATGAGATTACTTAATTTTTCCTAGTTTATTATTTTAATTTATAAAATCGTGGTGTAAATTGATTCATTGTACAGCTACTTATGACGGTGACTGTACTTCTCTTATATCTTAGTGGTACAGTCAGCAACATAACTCGATACATACTTGCGAGATCTCGAGTGCCTGAATCCCTCAGTATAACAAATGTCAGATTTTTAAAGCAGTGATAGATGAAAGATATAAATAGTAAGGAATGATAAGCAGCATTTTAATTATGAATACTATTCAAAGAAATTGTGTTGGGCTACCCATATTGCCATCTGTACCTTTTTTTAACTTGGGGAAATGCTCCTGATTTGGTTCTCCTTGCACATTGGTAACATAAGATTATACCACCCATACATATAATGACGTATTAAATTTAAAATACAAGTATTTTCATACGGACCTGTAAAGACCTGCCGGCGTAGTGCCTCGAGGGGCAGGAGAGTCCGAGTTGCAACGCGGTCTGTGCCCAGCGCTCCGAGATGAGCGCGTGTGGCAGCGACTCGCGGAACACGCGCAGCACGTGGCGCAACAAAGTCGACATCTGCTGGCAGCTGCGCAGCGTCCACACTGTGACGTCAAAAACTGTCAGTACCCAAATGAGTCTCGAACATTACATATATATTTTCCCGGAATCCTTTTTTTTTGAATAATGTTTTTTCTTAATATACTTTGGCAACTGTTTTTGGCAGTTTATGTCACATTAGGTAAGATTTAGGAGACGGAAAGAAAGATTTCTTTAAACATTTAGACATGTAGGTATTTCGTAGAAAGTCAACTACCGCTAAAAATATTCCTGTATCGCGGTGGACTTTACAGGCAGCAAACAACGGACACAAAAATCGCCTAGACTTGTAATAAGTAATTGTGGATCGGACATTTTAGTTTTAATAGAATATTTACAGTGTTGTTGTGTACTTTACAAACATTCTATGCAAACACCAACTTGTAACTGTACTTGTGACTGTCACGAACTTTTTCCGTACGGTGATTAAAACCACAACACTTTGTGAAGCAGTAGTGGCGAAGCGACCACATAAACCATTACGCCAATCATCCTGTTCCATCGGTCCTCAGGATGCATGACTATAATTTACCTTTAGCAGTGATGTCTTCATACTGCCACAGAGGCATATGCGTGGGTCTGTTAGCTAAGAAGTGTACTAGAGACTTGATGACGTCTGCGACAGGGATCTCTGCCGGTTCGGCCTCCGGCGTCGGCTCCACCGGGGCCGGTTCGGCGTCCGTGTCTCCCGTCACTATCACCGGCAATGATGGGTAGTTGTCGCATTCACCTGGACGTTAATTGCGTGACGTAATGTTTGCATGTCAAGGGATAAATGAATGATCGAGTGTGTATGCCAACAATAAATAGATTTATTATCTTATTAATGTACCATAAATTAATTTAAAAATGTTTAAGTCTTTCTCCGTTGGGCGCGAGAAGATATAACTTTCATAATGACGACTGCAGCACATCGTATCGTGCTTTTATGAAAATGTCATCAATTGACGATTCGCACGCCTATATCGCCGATGATGGTAGCCAGAGGTGCAATAGTACGACTTTTGTCTAAACCGGCATCAGAAGCCAAGATGTCATGCACAGCAGTACCATATGCTACTGGCTGTGTGTAAAGTGACAAAGAATCGATGAATATTTAAATCTTTCGAATTATTTAAATTTTAGTTTGTTTATGGATGCTGCAATTCAAAATAATATATGCTTTTCTCGCTATATATTATTTCAAAAAGAAAACATAATTAAATTATATGAATAGGTCCGTAGAAACAAGACATTCTAATAACATCATTAGCGCTGAGGTCTACATAGTTTTCTTCATATAATAAGTGAAAATCTCATACGAATTTATGAAAGGGAAAAAGTTGTTGCTCGCGCTTTTACTAGAGATCGTGCCTTACTCGCGACAAAGAAAGATAATATCTGAGATGCGCGAGTTCCAAACGAATGTGAAATTTGCAAAGGTAGACATCATAATAAATTTTAATGAGGGATTTTTAAATTTATGCTTCCAAGCATTAATGGTATGCAAAAGTGTCTCAAGCCTACATTTTGCGAGATATGGTTTAAAGTCACACGTAATAGAAGTAGAGTCTATTGCCGTATACTGGGCTGTAGTAACCGTATCGATTTATAATTCGATAAATTCGATCACGTATGCTTCATCCGGGAATCAAATATCAGGACCTCAGGTACAGCAGTTGCATACAGTTGCGCTACTGAGACAGTCATCAATAAATTTATATACTAAAATTAAAAAGATTTAAGATTTGTTAATTGTTTTGTAATCGTTAAACTCTGAAATTATTGAACTAATATTACAATCTTGCTCCATTACAAAGCTACATATACTATCGAGAAATATCATAGGCTACCTTTCATCCAAGATAAAGTACTGTGCCCGGGCGTGCAAAGCCGCGGGTAGAGGCTAGTAAACAAATAACAAAGTAATACCTTCGGGTGTGACTTGTGGGTCGGAGCAGAGCGAGCGAGCGTGAGACTGCGGCGAGTGTGCACACTGCGGGTAGTTGTCGAAAGCAGTGTCGGGTTCTACAAAATAATATAATTAATCAGACTTATGAGGATAATACGATAAATTGTTACTATTACTATTAGATCTAAAATTGATGTATGGATTGTGTTGATGTTGAAGTTAGGCATCCTGGAGGGCGTAGTAAGGCGTGTTGTGAGTTTAATTGTGAAAAACTGCTAGTATTCTTGTTAACCGCTCAAACTAAGTTAATATGCTTGTATTAAAAGTGGGTTCATGTCAGTAATACGCACGACTGGTCCATACAAACTATTGACCGCAAGACCGAAGCCATATCCATTGGACTAATGTGTTTTAAAATCATAATTTTCTCGTGGATATCTACTGTTTTCGACATCAAATGAACCAAAGTATATTACAACAAGGGCTCACAACTTTTTGTAAGATAAATAAATTCTAAAAAAACCAAATTTTATTAAATGTTTTCGGTCTTCTAAAAACATATTTCTTACAGCTTCTTGCAAAGGTATGACAACTTTTTATAATTTTAAAATATTTATTATAAATATATTGTTTTAGGTTTTATTACAGCTCCGAATATCAGCGGTCATAAAACATAATTTTTACTTTTTTTGATAGAACTGTAAAAGTAATAACGAGTGAAATAAAGTATAATAATGTTTTTAACAGTATAGTTGGGAACCCTAAACATAACCCTCCAGCTAAGTTACAATGCTTTCGTCAGGAGGGGTTTACATCGGCAGTGCTATCGATAGAATTCAAAACCGCAACCGCTCAATCGCAAGTCTGATACGTCTTCCCTTGGGATATCTCCGCTTTTAAAAAACGATTTACCATGTATATCAAGTTAAAAGTTCAATAAGTGGAATGATACCGCAACTGGAAAAAAATTATCAGATGTAGATCTGTAAAGAAAAGATTTTTCACAGAAGCTATACCTGTAAAGATAAAGATAGATACCTGTAAAATTATGCGGCACCAAAGGTAGTGTAGCCGGTGGTATACCCAGCCCGAGCTGTGCTGAGCGACTGGCGAGCAACACTCGCGCAACAGTCAGGTGATCGTGGTGCGCCGCCACCGCCACAAGCAGGTTTAGTAAAAGTTGCCTGCAGTGCTGGTGGACTATCCACCTGCAATACAATATATCAACCATGTACCAACTATTCAGATATCCACTGACCTGGAATGAGTTATTGAGGCACGTGAGCGTTTGATATCTGCGTGCTGCACATGTTCGTAGAAAATTCGTTTGACTTGTTAACGTATCACGCTCATGTCCAGCGTGTTGATAGGTTTTCTGTAAACTAGTTGTGTTACTTTTGACACTAGCGCCGATGCACTAGTGTAAAAAGTAACAAATATTGCTATAGGATAAAACATTTTTGTCTCACGTAATAAGGGGCGAGCCTATTGTCGTATACCGGGCACATTACTACCCTTCGTTCTGCTTCTACGATTATTTGACAGAAATATTTAATTACACCCACTTTGCAGGACTCGGGAATCGAGACACAAAATCACATGCGCGGTCAAAACTTACGATAATTATTTGGTTAGTACATTTATGTATTAAAGTTACTAAATTTATATTTACATAAGTTACTTGCTGAGAAACTAAAATAAACCTAAGCGGTAAAATGTCAACAATACTATAGCAGAACTGACCTGGTGTGGTCCATTCCTAGGAATACGATGTGTAGCATCAGCGGCACGTGTATCGACCAATCCAGTTCGACGCCGTCCAGCACCACATCACAAAGAAGCATCACTGCTACATTGCACCTGCATATCATACAATATATTAACCTTAAAGAGCACATAAGTAAACGTGAGCAGCTTATTGTATGTGTTGCTATTGTAGTATAATACAATACAATTGTGAAAACCACAATATCGTGCAGTCTGCGCCGAGTGTTGTGGGCTGTCTTCACGGGACAGAGATTAGTACGATCTCCAAATAGCTGTTCCGAGTCTGAATGTTCTTTGTATCTTTTGTGTCAGTTTTTGTAAAGTCTCCTATGATGATGGGGCATGCACTTCGTGCGAGAGTTATCTTTTTCAAAGACTTACTTTACTTACAGAATCAATCGAACGAAACTTAATTAATTATGATGTTCTGGTCGCAGTTCATAAAACATTATTCTATCTCTCATAGTTTAGGCTTTCTAGGAATAGACCCAAAAAAAGAAAGCTTTTCAAATGTTATTATAAAAACACAAATGTCTATCACAGCAGTGTCTTACCGGTGGAATCCAGAGATGGGTTGACTGGTGTCAGGCAGGTACTCAGTGAGGAGCGCGAAGAAGCCTCCGTATTCAGGCATGGGCAGCGGCCGTGGTTGTGGAACGTCCATCCGAGGCTCCTGTGGTGTTTGCGGCACACTGCCCGCTAGTGGCGTAATACCAGAATCTGGACATAGTCCCGTCTGAAAGAAAAAATATTTTAATACTGATGCTTTATTTTTGTTCAGTTAGAGTTAGTTAGAGTAAAGCTAGATTCTTCAAGCCACGATAATTACTTCAGAAACCAGATTTCTGAGGTAATTTTTCAATCGTTCGATGTTATATTCGTTTAGGCTGGATTCGCTATATCTACTGTCTTGGATAATTAGAATTCGGTTTAATAATATCTTTATTTCTTATTTAAAACACAAAAATTTACACTTACATAAGAAAGCATAAAAATGTTGTAGTTTAACAAATAATATGTCCGTTACTACTGTTAAGTTGACAGTTTCTCTAATTCTTTACGCAAATCAAATACACTCACACGTTGCAATGAAACGATTACAACAGAGTAAAAGTTAATTTTGAAAATGATAATTATGAAATTATTATAAAGTTATTATTAAATGGGACGCAAGACACAATTTGCAACATAACGCTTCTTAAAATAAATATAAAAACAACGTTATATGGCTGCAAAGACATTAAAATTATAAGAAATTATTTGGTAACGACAAGTTCCATCAATAATAAATGACTACAACTTATGTCTCCAGTCTGGTTAAAACCCAAGATTAACTTTTCACCACGCATCAAAATATGAATGATTGCGCAAAAGCAACGGACTGCCTAGCTTTATTAGTTTTACGTCTACGTTACGCATATACACACATGTGTACGCTGCGACTGATGCAGTACATTCATAGGGAGATAGCTCAGGGATAAACCTCGGGGCCGACACAAAAGATCCCACTGGGTCGAAGTGTCGCCGGTCTACAATGACTGGCCCCCGGATCAAGATAAGATAAGATACGCATATGCACGTAAGTCATATAAAAAGTTATAACGACAGAAATAAACGATGTCAAAAGGCGTCGCTTAGAAGGTACTACAAATGTTGGTTTTGCGGACGACCATCCTGGAGTACGTTAGAGTTTTACAGGGCAAATACTAACATTTTGTAATAGGAATAGTTTTATATGATTGTTTAATGTTATGCATGAATACCATATTCAATGTTATACATAACAGCAGTTAGCATTTAAAGGACGATGTTGTAGTTTAAATGTTCGCCGCTCCACTGCTACTGCTCCGAATGTTGTGGGTACGATCCCCAAACGTGACAAAAATATGTGCGATCCTCAAACAGTTGTTCCGGATCTGGGATCGTACTTTTTGTCCATTGTTTGTAAATTCCTCCGCAACACAGGCATTATTACTAGTGTGGGAGATGCCTTTTCAAAAATAAATATAATTTGTGAAAACATCATCCATACCTAGAAGTTGTAAAATTAAGGCACATTTCAAATTAACATTCGATTGGAGAAAAGTAGGGGCCTAATGCGGACATATAGCTATTTCCCTTGCACGCCTGCATTTAAATAGCGTTACGTCACCGTCCTTAGACTAAAGGGTTAGTTTAGAGGGTAATTAACCTTTCTACCAAATTTAAAGGAGTAAGATCTAACCTAACCTAACCTTGCAACATGATCAACTGGGCGCATAACGTGTAAGATTGCAATAATATTTTCGGAGCTTATTGCGACAATAATTAAACGGCAGTTTGGCACGCCACAGAGACTTATCTTAACTTGCGGCATAACATTCGGTCTGCCCCTTACGATGTATTTAAACACACCTACATACAAATATAGTTTAGCCGTACCGGTAAAGAATCCAGAAAAGCTTTATTGGATGGTTAGTAGTATTTATGTACTATAAATATCATAATAAAATACTAACATCATAGCTTATCGCATTAAAAAGCAGTATATTTTCTTAATTGAAACATTCTGCACACATAATCTGGCTTTTGTAAACCAAATAAAAAAATAAGAAAATAATAACACACAATTGAAGAGAATGGAATACTGTATGTAGCATCTGCTATGGACGAAAGAAAGACTATTTTATACAGATTTTTATTTATATGCTGTCTGTCTCCTCATCGCTGCCGAAAACCAACAAAAACGACGTAGAAATATATGTATATAAATTCTATTCATAATTTGAAAATATAATAATAATAATAATAATAGATAGATAATAGATAATAATAATAATAATGGTAATAGATCGATCAGAGCGCCGTGCAATGATTGTCGATATTACCATCCCTCATGATGGCAACCTCGTGAAAGCTGAGAAGGAAAAAGAACTAAAATACCTGGACTTAGCACACGAGGTCGTCGATATGTGGGATGTGGACTCGGTAATCATTGTACCGATAGTCGTTACGGTAAACGGTCTAATAGCCAAGAGCCTCGACCAACATCTTAGGAGGCTCGCGTTAGGTGCTTGGGTCAAGGGTCAGATGCAGAAGGCGGTCCTCCTCGATACGGCACGCATAGTGAGGAGATTCCTCTCTCTGGACCCCTAACCACCGACAGCTTGGACCTTGTCTCGATGTCGGTGGGCATCCATAATTTTTATATTTTTAAATGTATTTTTTTATAATTATATATTTAAAAATGTAATTTTATTGATAAATAGCGAATAAATGTGAATAATAATAATAAGAGCCAAGAGCCTCGATCACCATCTAAAGAGGCTCGCGTTGGGTGCTTGGATCAAGGGTTTAATGCAGAAGGCAGTGCTGTTAGATACAGCACGCATTGTGAGGAGGTTCCTATCTCTGGAATCCTAACCACCGGCAGCTTGGACCCTGTTCCCGATGCCGGTGGGGTACCATATATTTTATATTTTAAATGTATTTTTATAGATATATGTATATTTAAAAATGAAAAATATATTGAAAATATTTAAATAAAGAGAATAATAATAATAACCCCTCTGGGACAGCCGTTATCTCATCAGGAGAATAACGCGATGTCGGAGGGCACAGTACACTAGCTTTAAAACTATCACCTTCGCCTTGTGATAAAAACAAAAAATGTATCACCAGGTCAAATTAAAGTGCACAAACCGCAGGGCAGTTTGTGGCGAGCTGAATGTGAGTGGCGACACTGCGGTCCTGAATGCCTCAAAGAGTTGGTTAGGGCCTCGTCCCTGGCTTGCCGTTAGTGGTTGGCTGGGGTGGAACTTCAAGAGCGCCCGTAGGACTCTCAACTCTGGCTTGCCTTGGTCGGCCGGTCAGAGGGGAGCCGCTAGAGCTATATGCTTGGGGGTGGAAGTGTCATTTTCAAGAGCATAACTACGGGGAAACCCGCTCCGGCTCTCCGCTCGATGCCCCTAGCCACTCGCAACGGTGTTGCCCTCTGCTGCTGGCTTGTATGCCTATAGTGGCTAATCAGGGGGCCCATTTAGTGAGTTGGCGAGTCACCGTCTGCTCATTGCATTGATGCTATAAGAGTATTCAGGGCAGACACCGTTTTTCATCCATAGTTAGCAATACCGGTCCACCAAACACCCATACATATAGCCCATATATTAGAATCCATATGTAGCAATAGTCCTACGCCTGCTGCGGCTAGTGCCGCTGTAGGTGTCCCATCACACTTTTGATTAAAACTCTCGAAGAGCCTCTTCACGTTGGACCCATGTCTCCGTGTAAGCCTCCCAAAGGGCCAGGTATTTTCTAATATAATATGTTAGAAAGTACCTGTGATAAGAGAAACATAATAATAATAATATTCTACCACATACACACAGCACCATCTAGCCCAAACTAAGCAGAGCTTGTACTATGGGTACTAGACAATGGATAAACATATATATAGACTTATTTGTTTTTTGTAAATACATACATATTATACATAGAAACACCCAGACCAAGACAGACATCTATGTTCATGCACACAAATGTTTGACTTGTGCGGGAATCGAACCCGCGACCTTAGGCGTAGCATTAAATGATTAAACCATTATAATATTCGTATTCATAGAGGGACTTACTGTATACTTATACAATACGGTAAAGTATACAAGAGTGTATTGTATACACTGTGTAATTGCTTCTGTGTCAGTGGATACTATAGAATATAATAAAGCTACAAGCTACCGTAAGCTTTACAGGTACGTAACATGTACGCAACATACAGAGTCCGATCAAACCACCGTGATTCGCCTTTGAATAAATATTTCGCGTTCATTTCAACGCACTGTATCGGACGGTGATGACTGAAGTCGCATTTTGACGTAGTCGTTCACAAAATCAATATCGTTCCCTAGCTTGCCCTGACGGCAACGTTTTGATGATAAAATAGACTGTAGTGCGTTGTAGTTAGCTTTACTAGCTGTAAAAGGATTTTAATCGTTGTATCCAGGTGACGCGATGTGCGTTCTTTTCCTTTCTTTTCCTTTTTATGTGTGCTTTTATTAGGTAATGTGCGCATAGCAGTTAGGTAACTGTTATGCAATATTAGCAAATCTTGTAATATAATTGTATAATCTTGAGTGAACGAAGCCAGAGAAGTGTGTCAGGATCGTAGCAAATGGAAATCCGTAGTCTCTGCCTACCCCTCTGGGAAACAGGCGTGAATTTATGTATGTATGTATAAATCTTGTCATAGTAACATTTTACAAACAATACTTATAACAAAGTGACATAATTTAATAAGTGGATTTCAGTCTCTTGGCCAGCGCTCCGGTTTCGAGGTCCAGACACGGTGTTTCATTTTAATTTCTGGCATATATAAGAGTTATTTTTAAAAAATGGATCTATATGGACCTTAATAAGATAAATTCTTCGTAATTCGTCAGATCTGTTATTAATCAAGCTATGTTAGTTAGTATTATATATAAATAGATGAATAAAATTGGCATACCCAACCCACTTTGCCTGATTTGGATATCGGATCCAGGACCTAACAATCGCGTACAAATGAACGCCATAGGACCAACCAGGAAAGCTGCTATACTTTAACAAATAGTCTCACGCCTAAATCCTCGAAGGGATAGGCAAAGGTATATTACATCCACATTTTGCTAACTATATGGTTTTAGGAGCACATTGAGTAGGCGAGCCTGTTACTGTTTATCAAGCACAGTTCAGACCATAGAACAGAGGTTCAGACTCTATACTGATATTAAGAATGTCAATAACATTTTATCAAATCAAATAAAAAATTCGGGGTTCGAGCCCTTCGTGCACACCAGTGGTAAACTACCGCTGCGCCATAAAGACAGCCCTGTATCATATGTTTTAATATTCACAAGTAATGTCTATTAACGTCTGAGTCTTCTTCGAAGAGGTTAATGAAAACACTATATGGGTCTGTGTCTGTCTGTTAGTGACAGTTTGTTAGTGACAGGCATAGCTCCAGAACCACTGGATTGATTGACTTGTAACTTGGTTTTATGTAAACCTTGGAGTCATCCCTTGGTCGAGTTTGAATATGGACCCTGTGGGTCAAAAGACCGCCGAGATATAGGGGTCAGAAGGTCATAAGGTCAGAGGATATCAACCAATAGAGTGATTTGGAAGTCCAAGGGAGACTTTTGCCCAGTAAAACCTGGGTTTTTACACCCATCTCGTTGTGTTTGTGAGGTGAGTACCTATTGTTTTTTAGAGCCAGTTAAGGAGGTTGTGTGGTATAAACAAGTAGCGCCATTGCTATTTTAAACAGTTGACAAAGTTAGATAAATGTTTAATATGACTGCAGGTGTCGTGTGGTGATTTAAAAGTTCGCCTCACCACTGCTAATGCGGCGAGTGTTGTGATTACGAGCACAACACGGGACAAAAAAATTGTGTGATTCACCATTAGTTGTTACGAGTCTAGGTGTTCTTTGTATCTGCTGTTTAAATGTTTTCACAGGATAAAACGCTCGTTATGCCCTAAAATCTTGTCGTAGTTAACTTGTATGCTATGAATAATTTATTTCTTATAATGAGTAAAACACTGATTATGTGATATTAGATACTACTTAATTAACCTTATTCAGTCCGACGAGTATTTATATAAAAGGAAGTAACATCCCCTTCCTCTACGACTATCCCAGTTTATGATATAGCGTTCCCCTACACCAACCGTTAGGTTATAATAGAGGAGCCGCTGTACCTTCCAGTGCCCGAGAGCACCTTCCGGGACCAGTTATAGACAGGTCTTGTCCCCAAATCCCGACTCTCCACCCTAACCTCAGAGATCCGGTTCTCGTAAGCGAGCTACCTCGTGCCCAAGTGACACTACCTATTCTCCAGATAGGTACCGGAGCAATAAAGCCGCTCACTACTCGCAACTCAAGGAGTTGCTAACGATAACCTCGCTGAAGCCGACGGAGAAGCCGCCTCCCATATCTCCAGTATGGTACCGGAGCTGTGTAAGGCACGCTCACTGCCCGACATACATCCGTATGCCTACCCAAATAGGCCTACAAGCCGGGTGTGGCCCGAGTCACTCCAGCTATGACTCTTACTTGCTGAGCAGGCAAGCTCCCGAGATGCGTTGCGGCGGTGAAACCACACTGCCACTTCGCTAAAGGCAACTCCGTGCCTCATGCGATCGACAAATTTTTTTGTTTGAGGTATTTGTTGATTATTATTTATTTTAAGGCTCGTCTAGAATGTAAACACTAACACACATTGTTAACGTGACTGATGCTTAAGTCTAGTGTTTACATATATTACTGACGAATTAACGAATTATGAGGATAGAGTATAGAAAAATAATCTTTATATATAAATCTTCTGTGCGTGTGTATGTAATTAAACTCCTAAACGGCTGGACCGACGTTGATGAAATTTTTTTTGTGTGTTCAAGTGGATTCGAGAATGGTTTAGATTTGGATTTTTTTTCGTGTGTATAGGACTACATCTATCGGGACAGCTAGGTACTTTATAAAAATGTAAATAACTAAAATAATTAACATAGTTAAACTATTAATGAAACATGTATATTAATAGAAATAATATGTTAAATATCTGGTTGTCGTTATTTAGATTCTTATTTTTAAATGCCGCGAGTTGGTTGTGAAAGATATCAAGGTCTAGTTTTCACCAACTATTGTAGAATATTGGTAGTCTTACTATCGAATAATGCATGATCTCCATGAGTACTAAACATATAAAAAAATGTAATAGATTTTGACCGAGCATTCAGTTTGTTAACATTTATTTGGATACGCTCAAGGAGATTTTGACACGAGAAAGAGCCCTTAATTATATTTTATAGAAATTATAAATGTAAAAATAGATCTGCATCTTTGTAAGGTGCATATTCGAAAAAAGTTACTGTAGGCTTCTCTTACCGGTGTGGCATCACCATCCGAGGGAGGGGAAGGGTCCTCGTCGGCAGGTGGCGTAGAACAGGGAGGCGCTGACGCACGTTTGTCCTGTACTCGCGCACTAGGAGTCTCAGGCGCTTTGGAACCGCTGTCAAATAAAATACATATTTAAAAACAAGTTTATATAAAAATTAAAATTCCCTAAATAGAGAAAATTTGAAGGAGAGTGGTACTTGGACTTTGCAATTCATTGGGGCATTACGGGCTCATAATAATAAATAATATTGTTTGTGTGCCCCGTAGCATGCATAGGTAGTTGAATAAACAGATAGAAAGCTTCATTAACCCGTGCGTCACTGTCACTGTGCATGCCAAAGGTACATGCTTAGAGTGCGGTGGGCGATGAAGACTGTCAAATAAAAATGTGTAAAAGAACGCAACGCAATGCATTGAGTGTACTCTTTGGAAGCCTAGGGTTTTACTCGAACCAGAGCGTATCATCTGTGAAAGTCGTGTTGTTGAAGTTATTAAAGTCCTTCAGACCGAATTTCTAGTACAATCTGAACGGAGATTGGCCATCTGCGCAGAAGATATTATAGTAGGTACATAAGAATGTGCGCAAAAAAGTGCAATCTCTATAGCTTAATTCTCACAATTTGATTGAACGACAATCCGACTTGACCAGAATATGATCCGGCGTAGGAACCACGGCGTTAAATGTTTGCCGAGGCACAGGGCTGGCAACACCGCCAGCATCCTAGCTGCGAACTGCTATTGAGAATTCTTTGACAAAAAATCAGCTTCATGATGTATGTACCTATCCAATTTGTATCTAAATTGTAGTAATAAATTTCGCTGATTGAGTTTTAAAAAGACTACCCTGAAATACCTTCCCAGAAAACTATAAAAATGTTGAAGAACGATAGATGACATGACGCGTATATTATACAAATCAACAAAGAAAAGGATCGTACTTGTAGATCCTCATGCAATTATTATTTTCGGCCACGTGTAGATACGCTTGCCCGGATAAGAAGTACTTTATGAATTAATCCAGGCCATATTTATTTATTCATTTGTTTCACTAACAATATAACATAATGTTCTGCCTTCGTCTGCTGTGCATGGGGTCTTTTGTTTGAATCCCGGGTCGGGCCAACAAAAGTTCTTATCTGATTGCCGACCATTTGGATTATGAAAGCTAGAGAACAGAGAATGCACTTATATTGCGCACATACATGTCTACTATAATATCTCGCTTTGACCACAATTCGGTCTGGAGGACATTATTATTATAACATAATGATAAAAGTGTATACATATATTAATAAGTAAAACGGAAAAATATTTAGATTAGCTAATAATAATGGTAAAGAAAATTCTATAATAAGTACAGTTCAATAATTCATTATATTTGTTATATAATGAATTATCGAACTGTACTTATTATAAAACATTTATCAATTAATATTAGTCAGATAATTATTTAAAATGTCATTTCGCAAAATTATTAATCGAGAAGGAGCTCCCAACAATAAGAAAGGCTTCAAGTTATAAAATAAATTCCAAATTGTAGGCAGTGCTTTTTTTATACAAAAGGCATTTTACTGAATAATCTGACTGAATTATAATGTGAGCTATATTTAACTACAATTAGAGGTGGTGCAATTATAGATGTCACATCTTTCCTTCTAGTGCTTTCACGTAGCAATTTTTTCTCATTACTTCCATAATGGTATATTACATATAATAGGTTATTTTTTTTATCGATTTGTTGGCAAATGAGCGGTCAGGTCGCTTTATGGTAAGCGATTACCGCCACCCATGGACACCCGCAACATCAGAGAAGTTACAAGTGCGTTGCCGGCCTTTTAAAAAGGAGTAGGCTCTTTTCTTGAAGTGTTGAAGGTCGTAGTGGTTCGGAAATACGGGAGGCGACAGCTCATTCCACAGTTTTGTTGTGCGAGGCAGTAAATGCCTGGAAAACCCTCAGTTGTGGACTGCCAACCATCTAAATGACGGGGATGAAAATTCTGTGGCGTGGGACGATGGCGAAAAGAGGCGGCAGGGATCAGTCCGAACAATTCTTCAGAGCACTCTCCATAATAAAAGCGATTGAAGATGCATAGCGAGGCCACATCTCTACGCAGCGCCAAGGAGTCTAGCCGATTTAAAACATCCTGGTAGACGACGATTCGAGTCGCTCTCCATGGAAGGCGGTCCAGAGGGAGAAGCTGATGCTGGGGTGCCCCTGCCCAAACATGAGAACATCCCCTTTCTCTACGACTATCCCAGTTTATGATATAGCGTTTCCCTACACCAACCGTTAGGTTATAATAGAAGGAGCCGCTGTACCTTCCAGTGCCCGAGAGCACCTTCCGGGACCAGTTATAAACAGGTCTTGTCGGGTCGTTGCGTTCGCGCGTCGGACTCAGACGCGGCCAGTGCGAACCAGTCGGTCGCATGAGGCACGGAGTTGCCTTTAGCGAAGTGGCAGTGTGGTTTCACTGCCGCAACGCATCTCGGGAGCTTGCCTGCTCAGCAAGTAAGAGTCATAGCTGGAGTGACTCGGGCCACACCCGGCTTGTAGGCCTACTTGGGTAGGCATACGGATGCATGTCGGGAAGTGAGCGTGCCTTACACAGCTCCGGTACCATACTGGAGATATGGGAGGCGGATTCTCCGTCGGCTTCAGCGAGGTTATCGTTAGCAACTCCTTGAGTTGCGAGTAGTGAGCGGCTTTATTGCTCCGGTACCTATCTGGAGAATAGGTAGTGTCACTTGGGCACGAGGTAGCTCGCTTACGAGAACCGGATCTCTGAGGTTAGGGTGGAGAGTCGGGATTTGGGGACAAGACCTGTCTATAACTGGTCCCGGAAGGTGCTCTCGGGCACTGGAAGGTACAGCGGCTCCTTCTATTATAACCTAACGGTTGGTGTAGGGGAACGCTATATCATAAACTGGGATAGTCGTAGAGGAAGGGGATGCTCAATTATATATTCGCACATTATCACCACTTTTGTTTTGCCTGACTAAAATACTCACTTCAGAATATACAAAAGAATATTCCATTCATTTTACTAGAAAATATAGATGAAAGAAAATGGATAACTTCCATTACCTACAGTTAATTGAACTTAGGTTCAGCTTACCTGCAAGTAAACTAGATTTAAACACTACTATAACCGTGTGCGTTACGATTGCTCCGCCAACTTATACAAACAGGAAAAAAAAACAGCAGAGAAATAGTCGGCATTTGTCAAAATCGAAGAAAACAAACTAAAAATTTGTCAAAGAAGAAATAAAGAAGTTATAAGGATTTTAAGCTGGCCGCGCGAACGTGGAGGATTGCGCGGCCACGGAGATCTCAGCAACTGCTTGGGTTAGAGATCTAATTCTTTTTGTCAATTGAAGACTGAATTTGCCAAAAATTGTCAACAAAAGAATTATAAAGTTTAGATCAATATTTTACGAATTATTCACCTTGGCAGTGGCAGGGCGCACAAACGTTCACTTGTTGTTTCTTTATTGTTAATTATTTCTTTAAATCTTAAGACTTCATACAGTAAAACTGTTACAAGAAGAAAGGTCTTAATTTGTCAAAACTAACGAAAGCAACAAATACTACCATGGTTTAGTAAAACAGATGCTATCAATCCAAAGCAAAAAGTACGTGGCCGTGCGGTCGAAATATTACTCTGTAGGCTTATAATTATCTCATTAATCTCGATAACTGCTAGGATTTCGGTGTGAACATCTATTTATTCGACATATTAACTTCATTAGAATGTGCTGTATATAAATAAAGTACTTGGTTATATTATAAACTGTTTTTATTATATATTAATTTAAAATATGAATTTACAAATTGCTACGCGTCACTGAGCCGGTGAGATAGAGAGCAACTGTAAGATGGCGGAGCTTCCGTCGATGTAGTCGCTTTGTCAGCGCGCCCGTCAACATGAACCCGATGCTTATGTACTCCACATGTATCTCCTTGGTAGCAACCTTTTTTTTCACAAAGTTGTAGCAAACATCTATATATTTGCTGAAATATTATGCCAGATGTCATCATTAAGTTGCCTCAGCCAGATCGCTCTTGAATAGCTGATGCCAGATACATGTACTCAGCCTCAGTGCTGGACAGCGCCACTATGGCTTGTTTTCTACAGTTCCAACTTATACATGTACCCTGAAATACATATAAATAAATAGCCAGTGCAGGATCTTCGATCTAAGGTGTCGCTGGTCCAATCTGCGTCGCAATAACTAACTATGTTTTTGTTACCTTTTTTAAATGTAAGTATCAAATCAATAGTTCCTTTCAAGTAACGAAATAATCTCTTGACAGCAATTCAATGTTGCATTGTTATTAAATCTACTAACAGTATTGAGGGCACAGGCTATGTCAAGCCGTGTACCTTGCGACAAATACAAAAAATTACCACACTTTCTTGATAAGGTACATTTTTCAATACTTCAGTTTCATTCACAGCCTTTTTTAATTGAGTCCCGGCTTCAAAAGAGTTGGTAAAGGCTTACAAGCATACATTCTGAATCTAATGTGATTTTGAATGTATGTAAAATTTTCTTTATGTACAATGTTAGATCCAACGAATTTCCAAAAAAAAAAATTCGCCAAATTAGTATATTGTGTTATTTTAAAAATAATACATTGTCTGACTGTACTAAGGTCCTTCATTTTGAAAGTTTCTTCTAGTTTTCTTTCAGAAATGATGCTGTTTTTTATTATTAAACATATAGGGCAAATCATCGACATACACTGCTATTAACAGTATATCATCTTCGTTTACAATTATGTAGTAAACGCAAGGATATACTGTTGAACGCTTCAATCCAATGTCAATAAAGGCAGCATTAAATTTCTGGCCATTGCCGGCTGGCTTGTTTCAGGCCATACAATGCATTGTTAAGCCGACATACTTTATTTTGAATTTCATAACATGATGGCAGTGACATGTAAATTTCTTCATCTACAACTCGTAGTAAATGGAAAGCCGTAATCTCTGCCTAGCCCTCTAGGAAACAGGCGTGAATCTATGTATGTATGTATGTACAACTCCTTGCAAAAATGCTCAGATAGCATCCATTTGATGAATTTTTAATTTGTATTTAGCTGCTTGACCAATTAAATATCTGATAGATGAATAGCATACAACTGGAGCGTATACTTCATGGTAGTCTATACCTTTTCTATTTAAACAAACAGTTTAAATCCTTTTATGACCAGACGAGCTTTGTATCGTGTTATGTTTCCAACGTCATCTCTCTTAGTTTTAAAAACGCATTTGCAGGGAATTACTTTTTTGTCAACAGTTAAATCTATGACACTCCAAGTGGTATTTTCGATTAAAGATTTATTCCATGGCTTATTTGCATAATTCAGAATTTTCACTGTTTGGTGCTTCAGTGTGATCTTGTGGATCGTCATCCAGTAAACTCATTGTAGATTCTGAATTAATGCATAAAAAGACTTAGGATCTGAATTGTTGCTGTATACTTCTCCTTTTCGTCAGCGAGTCTCGACGAGGTCTGAGATTTTCATGACATATTTCAGGAAAATTGGTACTGATATTTAATGAATCTGTAGGTATGTATGTCTCATCATTAGGGTCCTCATAAGAACTAGAACTATTAGAGTCTGATTCATTATTGACTTCTTCATTATGAGATTGTGTTTACTGATACACAGCTGATACTCACAACACCATCTAGCCCAAACAAAGCAGAGCTTGTACTAGACAAAGGATAAACATTCACATATACTTTTTTTTTTGTAAATACAAACGTGTTTTACATAGAAACACCCAGACCAAGACAAACATCCATGTTCATGCAACAAATGTTTGACTTGTGCGGGAATTGAACCCAAAACCGCAGGCGTGGCAGTCGGTTACACTAACCACTACGCCATCGAGGCCGGCATCACTAACTAATAACTTATAATATATACGCACTTTGATTAATGCAACGTTTTAAACTCTGCACCAACCGTCAGCAATCTGTTATACACTATTTAAAATAAATAGAAAGTTATTTAAAATGAAAAGAATATACAACAAAAAGAAAAATAAAGAAAATTAACAATGGATAACAAAACGTAAAAATATGAGCAGGATAAATAAACGTAAACGATTAGCGTTTCAAGACGAAACTTGTATGGTTGTCGAATTGCATTTGACTTGACTGATGTCAGACGTGAAAAATGGAATTCAAACACAAGTACTGTAACGAAAGCTTATTTCCACATATTGTTTATGTTTACGTTTGTGCACGACAAAACCGCACTCTCGGAGCTACCTCCATTACTCCTGCTGGTTCCTGATGAGGTTTGCTCCAGTACTTTTGGATGCGTAGGTTTGCTCTTTAGGAGATATGGCGACTTCCATCGTAAGCTTTAACAACAATGCTGCCATCCTGAGTTCACACCGCCTTGATACCGTAATGTTGACGAGTTTTAACGAAGACAGCCTGACGAGTTTTAGTTAAGATGTTTATTGTATGTGATGTCGTTTTAGATTAGATGGCCACGAAGAAAAAATATTGATTTTCTCATCTACGGTTGCCAGAAAATTTATTGAGTCTAGTAAAAGTAATCTATATTTTGCCGATGGTATATTTAAATCTGTACCGAAGCCATTTTATCAATTGTTTTTACTCCATCTTGATCTGAATTCAACTAGTGAATCAACTAACATATATCCTGTTATATTTGGCCTATTACCTAATAAGACTGAAATTACATATACCAGTTTTATCAAATAGTCAAAATAAAAATTACAGTGCAATATAGAAGAATTCAAATGCGACTATGAAGTTGCTACTATAAAAGCCGTAAGAAAGGTTTACCCAAATGCTAAAATTAGTGGATGTTTTCAACATTATAACAAAGCTATCTGGAAGAAAAGTAAAGAGTACCGTTTAAACTGTAGCAGAAGTGGAAGGAATTTTACACGTATGTGTGGACTACTACCATTCTTTCCACCTAATCGTATTAGACGAATTGACGCCTGGCTATCACTTCTTGAAATAGCACCAGCAAATGCTTCAATGGATAACTTCAAGCGTTATTTCGAACGTCAATGGGACCTAATATCGTTATTTCGAACGTCAATGGTACCTAATATCACCCAATGTCATGAGTTGTACTCGCCACAGACACCGAACGACAAATGCTCTCGTAGGTTGGCACCAGAGGTTAAACAGCAAAATTCCAAAAACGCCTCACATATTCCTATTCATACATGCATTACTAAAAGAATCGAAATTTTACGAACACAAATTAAAAAATACACATAACCATAAAAATTAAAAAAATAGGAGGCAGTTTGATATATATTTAGATCGAAAATGACAAAAGTACTTGAAATGTGATAAGTGACAATAAAATAACAAAAATGTTTTCTAAAAAAATTATATATTTACGACTTTTATCTTCTTAATGTTAAGAATGTGTAAGTAGTGGTTTCTAAGTGGAAACAATTTAATTAAAACCAGGTGTTGTTTTTATTTTATTAAAATTCAGATGAAATTGAAGGTTTTGTTTTAATTAATTATAACATTTAAGTAGGGATTTAAGGAAGGTCCCAAATAATGACGTAGACATTTTAGTAAGTAGATCTTTTGACACTGGACGTTTTAGGACAAGACATTGTGATAAACAAGACATTTCAGCAAAGGGCCTCTTTGACACTGGACGTTTTAGGACAAGACATTGTGATACACTAGACATTTCAGCAAATGGACCCTTTGACACTGGACGTTTTAGGACAAGATATTGTGATACACAAGCCATTTCAGCAAATGGACCCTTTGACACTGGACGTTTTAGGACAAGACATTGTGATACACAAGACATTTCAGCAAATGGACTTTTTGATACTGGACGTTTTAGGACACTGGGTATTGTAAAACTGGACGTAATACTAATAGGACACCAGACTCTTTGGCATATTGGACATTTTAGGAGACTAGACCATGTCAACCAAATAGCAGAAAATGCAATGAATTTTTTTTAAATTTACTTATACCTTATAAAAATAGTTACATTTGATTTAACCTTTTAACCGCCACGGACGTCTAATCATGTCAAATTAAACTGTGCTCACGACGCCCCCGATGGCATGGCACGTCGAAAATACGACTATTTTACAGTTTAAAATAAACATACAAAAATATGTTTGTTGTGTATCTTTTTTCCTATTATTTTTCCTTAGACATATTTATTATATTATTACACATTATAAAACTTTAATAATCATAACCAAATTTGCCAAAAAAATAATTTGTTTAACATAAATAAACCATGCCCTAGTTTAGCATATAGGATCCATTGTGTCCTGTAATGTGTTTTCAGAGAGTTTTCGCAGGTAAAGCGGCGGGCTAAAGTATATATTATATTTTATGCACTAGTTTATTTTTCTGCTGTGCCTAGGAGAAGACCTTTGTTTGTTTCGCTGTACCGACGTAGCTAGTCGACCGATCATCACAAAATTTTGCATACACGTCAGGGGTACAGAAAAGATTATAGTGAAGTTTATATCTCTAAAATAAGTACTGTTCGGATAGAAATTTATTGACAAAATCTAGTAATTAATACATTTATATGGTTGAAAAATACTAATAACCTTTAACATGTATCTTTTTTTATATCTTACTTAACAGGTTTTGTTCTACCGCATACTAAATTACAAATATTGAAATCTACATCATAGCGAACATCATAAAATCAAACAAATCTACATCATAGCGAGCGAAGCCGCGGGGATAATTTTGCTATAACATATAACTGTAGATTACTGCATTAAAACTAACTCCTACACATAGTGGTGACGTTTTCCCCTCTAAGAGGAATGCAGAGGTTTATTATTATTTCAACATTTATGCTTTAAGTTCCACGTAATAAAGGCAATCCTAAATTTCTAACTAATATTATAAATGCAAATGTGAGTTTGTTTGTAACGCTTTCGCTTATTCGACATTTTGCATATACGTTGTTAGGAAAACGGAACAGGACATAGGGTAAGTTTTGACCAGAAAAATACAGTTACGAATCTAACCATACCTAAGCTACGTTTACGGGAGCAAAACGCGAGCAGAGTCTTGTATAACACAATCGAGTGTGAACTTTAGCCATCTACCAGACACACTTCTAAACTTAGTGCTGATAATTCTTTGATATAATAACCAAATAACACTTTGTCCGACCCGGGAATCGAAGTCGAGTCTACGTGCACAGTAGTCGCATTAGCGACCATGACACCGAGCCAGATAAAAATAATAAGAATTTTAATTAATCATATGAATTAAACCACGCTTTTCAAACCCGTCGAATAATCTAGACATGTATCATTTAAAAACTATTTCAAATACATATAATTTTTATATTTTATAGTTAACCTACTATGGAATGTTATCCTGAAAATAAAAATTATTATTATACTCTTTATTTAAATATTTTCAATATACTTTTCATTTTTAAATATACATAAACCTATAAAAATACATTTAAAAATATAAAATATATGGTACCCCACCGGCATCGGGAACAGGGTCCAAGCTGGCGGTGGTTAGGATTCCAGAGATGGGAACCTCCTCACAATGCGTGCTGTATCTAATAGCACTGCCTTCTGCATCAAACCCTTGATCCAAGCACCCAACGCGAGCCTCTTTAGATGGTGATCGAGGCTCTTGGCTATTAGACCATTGACAGATAACATTATCGGCACAATGATTGCCGAATCAACATCCCACATGTCGACAACCTCGCGAGCCAAATCGAGATATTTTATTTGTTTATCTTTTTCAGCTTTCGCGAGATTGCCGTCATGCGGAATGGTGACATCGATAATCAATGTGCGGCGCTCTGATCGATCTATCACCACATTGTCAGGTTTATTGGCCACAACAGTCCGGTCTGTGATGATAGTTCGATCCCAGTACAACGTGACATGACCATTTTCGAGAACTGATTCAGCTACATACCTGTAGTACGGCACTTCAACATCTACAAGTTTGTATTTCAGAGCAAGTTGCTGGTGAATAATCCTGGCTATTTGGTTATGTCTGTGCAAGTACTCGCCGTTAGCAAGACGAGAACAACCGGCAACTATATGCCTGTGGGACTCACCAGATAGGTGGCACGCCCGACAAATGTTAACCGTACCATCCCTCAAGATGTATCTCCGGTAGTTATTCGTCTTGATAACTTCGTCCGCAATAGCACAGACAAAACCTTCAGTTTCCCCAAAGAGGTCACCGAAACGTAGCCAGTTCACGGAGGCTAACAGGTCTACATCAGCTCCATATAGAGCCTTGTAGAACCTACCGTGAAGCTCCTTGCTCTGCCATACATCCCTGCGATCGTTAGTGCTAAGTACTACAGGCTTGCGCCAGTTCTCTTTAGCTAAACTGAGCGGGGTGAGTCCGATATCTACAGCAACTACATCCCGATGCATACCCACGTCTGCCTGGAGAAAGAATTCTCTGAGGTTGCACACCTCGCGGTTATGAAGAGCCTTGGCATTCAGAAAGCCTCGGCCTCCACATTTCCGCGGGATATACAGTCGCATCACAGACGAACGTGGGTGATGCATACGGTATGCCGTCAAGAGTGTTCGGACCCGCCGGTCCAGGGCATCCAGTTCAGTCTGAGTCCACTTAAGTATGCCAAAGGAGTACATGAGCACCGGCATGACCCAACCGTTACAAGCGCGCACCTTGTTGCCACCTGATAAAAGACTACTTAAAACTTTTTTCAGGCGACCAAAGAAACGCTCCTGCAACGATTGCTTCATGCTTATTATTATTATTGTTATTATAGATATTGTCTATTATTTATCTACCATTTTGTTAAATGATGCAGATTAACAGCTATATTCTTAATTGTCAAGTATTTTTACTTTGACGAGTAGCCAATGAAACGTAAGTAAATAAAACATTGATTATTTTCTTTGGTATATAGAGGTAAAAATTGTCTGCTATTAAAACATATACCAAAACTCCAATAACACTCAGAACAACCCAGGAATTGAAGCTGGCACGTCACATACAAAAACACAGACTTGTGCCGCGGGACCAATGACGCAGTAAAATAAATTAGACGGTGATGTTACAAATCAAGAATAATTAAAGATTAGAGTAGATTTCCATTAAAAGAGCAAACGTATTTTATTAATACTATAAATACGAAAGTTTGCATGTCTGTTACACAAAAAACAAAATCGCGTAAAATGCACGAGCTATTTTGGATTCAATTTGGCGCATAAATAGGCCATGCCCTAGATTAACACAAACGACAGCTTATGTATATCTCGGTAATGTATTCTTATTGAATTTAGGGGCAATAAAGCAACCTTTTTTGCTTGTAAAGAAATACGGAATAATTATGCAATAAATGAAAAATTAAAGAAAACTTGACCTTATTCAAAGTTGCCATATAACCATATATAATTATAAATTTACTTACATGTGCAAATTGTTTAAATATTATTCTTATAAGAGAATTAGTCCATCGAAGACCTCACTAAATACTAGTCGCCGATATGCTTGCCACAAGTTGCCACAGTTTTGAGTATGGAACGACTAATACAAAGTTCTATGGCCTACTGGTTGAGCTCTCGAACGCGCGTGCAGAGGTGCTCATACGGACGGCACACCGGTCAAACTAGTTCCCCTTTAGTAATTTAGGACTCACCCTCCATATAGTGACAGTTTGGCAACGTGTATTTTAATAACTGAATAGAAATACAAAAAAATCAATACAGTAGAGACTTGTATAATGCGTCTGTATTCAAATTTGAGCGAGCAAAAGGAGGGTGAGAACCCCTGGGCCCACCAGTTATCACATTGTAATTGATACCAAAAAATTCGTTATATTTTTAGGTACTTACCACCAAAATACGTTTGATTATTTCTTCATAGAAAGCGAGGAACTTATATTAAATTAAGTTAACCAATAATCGATTAATATGCATCTCTAATTATATACTATCGAGTATTATTAAATCGGTATAATCTCAAAATGTGTTCTATAATCGAATGATGATAATGAAATCTCAATCGATTGAAAATCGTGTTTTGGTTATTAATTACCTGTGGTCACCGACTGACAAGTTTAACGGCTAATGTCAAAATCAAGTTCAACACTCGTTCGGTTTGTTCCAAATGTACTCTGTGGTTTGTTCCTTAGGAGTGCGCATGTATTTTTCTTGTTTTGTTATGTTGTTTGCTTTACCCCACGACTTTGGCTTGCTAAAGGACTGTTCGACGGATCTTGTGACTTAGAATTACCTGGCACTTCATATTAGACAACTGATTCCGCTTCTGAATTGGATATTGACGACATGGATCGCTGTGTGAACTATACCATTGCGATAGGTCGCAATAACTCTATTGGCAGAAGAGTTTTGGAGGATGAAGCGATTTTATCAGTTATACGTCAATGGCATGCATTGGTATAGGTATAGCAAGTATGTAGGTATAGCAAGTGAAAAAATGCGTGCAGTTGCATACTTATTATAGAGGGTAATGCCGCAATCTAAGTAATCTAGTGGATCTTTGCTTTGTCTTTTAGTGGTCCGCATCTGCATGTTACAAACAAGGACGTTTTATTTATAGGTACATAAAAATCAAAGCAATATTGATGTTTGTTTTCTGAGGTACCTACTTCTATCTATCTATCAGCCACAGACGTCTACTGCTGAACATGGGCCTCTCCCGTAGACCGCCACTGGTAAATAAATAGATAAACCTTCGATAAAGTACCTCCGTATAAGCATATATAACATTTTGCAAACGATTAATGTCATATAACCTCACTTTTACTTTATTTTATATAACTTAATTTCTGGGAAGCGAAATATCACAAAATTTTTGGTGACGACTTGTTATTATATTCTCTTTCAAATAAGGCTACTTTGATTATGATAACAACTGGGCCCAGATATATATGGAGTGATTCCTTCGTCCTTTAGGCATTTTGTCGGTATGAATGTAATATTATGTTGCTAGTTGCGTTATAATATACCTAATATGCTGAAAGGCAAAGAAAAAGGGTCGGTTAGAAAATCTTCAATATCTTTAAAAGTACCTGACCTACCTTTATGAAATAAAGACTAAATTAAATAATATTTTAATTAGCTTAAATGAAAATAAAAAAATGAATCACAGCTTTTTATTTGAATAAATGTAAAATATATAAATATGCGTAGTTATTCCAATATTTTCGTAAATGTAGATTGGTTACAGATGTGCGGTTTTCACGCATTTTAGTACTTTGTGTGGCGCAATGCTGCTGTTATGCGATTTGGCATACTTTCTACTAGGTTTTTGAGGCGATGCTGCGGAATATTCTGCCATTCCTCTATTAGAGCTTCTTTAATTTCACGTAGCGTGATTGCCGGCAGATTCCGCTGACGTACACGTCGTCCCAGTTCGTCCCATGCATGCTCAATGGGGTTTTAGTCGAGGCTGTGTGCTGGCCACTACATGTGTGTGATACCGACTTCTTGATTCATCGTACTCGTGAACGGGTGCTACTTGTGGTGACTGGTCGACCTTAGATTCGTGGAATTCGATAATTTATTTACTACATTTTTATTTAAACAGTTAGATTAAACTTCGGACTACAATCATGCATTGTCATGATTATTTATGTACATGTAAGTGGATGCTCCTATTTACTATACTGCTGCTTTACAAGCTACCATAAAATTTTATTAAATGCTTGTATTAAATTTTCAGTTGTAGTTCATGGAGAAATGGTTGCAGCACCTTACAGTTATGATTTGTAAACGAAAGATTATTGTAAACTTGGCGATTAAAAAGAGTGGCCATGAGTTTCTTGCCCATTCTTCTCATGAGCCCTACTTGCTTTGCTGAACGTGGCAGTAAATGTAAATTCACAGAGAAATTTAGTGTAACTTTGACATTCATAAGTGTTACCTTGTAACCTAACTTGAATAAATTTATTTTTGATTTGATTTGATTTGATTTTGAAGTAAACAACTAAGCTGTATGGAGGCGGGCATTGGCTTGCATAAAAACGGCATTCTCGGCCATGTCCACTAAAAATGGACGAACGTAGTCATTCAGAATTTCAGTGACATATTTTTCTGCAGTTAAATTTCCATTTTCTATTATCACTAGCTCAGTGCGGTTTTCGGAACAAATCCCAACCCACACGTGAACGGAGCCTCCACCGTATGGTACTTTTCTTCTATACAAGCTTGGTTATAGGGCTCTCCTGGTCTTCTGTACACTCTTTTCCTCCCGTCGTGCTTGTATAAACAGAATCTAGACTCGTCTGAAAACATAACTCTTGACCAGTCATTCAGAGTCCAATTCTCGTGTTCTCTACCATAACTCAACCTTGAGTTTCTGCGGTGTTTTTCTAGTTTTAGGCCATTTGCAGATCTTAATGGCTTTAAATTTGCTTCAGTCAGACGCCGCCTTACTGTATCTACGGATACAGTAAGGATTGTTTCCTCCAGCTCGTAAATGATGATTATTTACTTCAACAGCCGTAAGAAAGCGATTTCTCAAAATTGTTGACACCACATAGCGATCCTCTCGCACCGTCGTGCACCTTGTTCGGCCTGTTCCTGGTCTTCGAAGATTGGATCCAGTTTCATGGAAACGCTGGAGTACTCGCTGTACTGTAGAAAGAGTCTCACCAACAGTTAGCGACAGATACGTCGTATTTAAGAAATCTGGATGGACACACAGCATACACTGAGTTGGGCATAACCCACCCCAGTACTGATTTTCAGTTACAACCACGAGTGTCGTGTCACTTGACGTCATCGGCGACGTCCACAAGTATAAAATATAACAAATGAGTAAAAAAAAAGACAATACAGTACAAACTTATTGATAAAACTAAAAAAAAAGACAAAGATGATGTATTTAGCCTATGCAAACCATCATGGTGATCTCGCTGTATTTCGCTGACTGTGCCCATATTACATCGTACATTCTTCAGGGGATAACGACATGATGACTTCAGAATAATAAAATCTATAAGGCAGAGACACTATATTTATAACTTTTTTATTGCAAAACTAATACAAACGCGGAAAAATTGATTTGAAATTTTCGGTATTAAATTCAAAAACGACCAAGTTGTTATATATTATTTTATGTGGCATTCAATATTCTTTAACTTAGTCTTTATTTCATAAAGCTAGGTCAGATATTTTTGAAGATATTGAAGATTTTCTAATCGACCCTTTTTCTTTGCGGTCCAGTGTAGTTCTCTATAGTTGTGGATTGCAATTTTGCTGTTTTACTTATTTAAATATACCTAGTTTATTATAACCTCGGCTAAACCCGGCTACGCATCGCTGTGGCTTGATCTAATATTTGTATTTGCCCGTTCTTAAGGTAACTTCAGGATAAATAGTTTATAGAACCTTTTAAATAATAATGCAACGGTATGTAAAAAATCAGTTTAACCCGTGGCCTACTTTTCAATATGATTGTTTTTTATGCTTAAGCTGTGTTTTCATAATATTAATATCAGCCCTGTATTAAACTATCCTACTGCTGGGCACAGGCCTCTTCTCATTGTGAGAAGGGTTAGGCCATAGTCCACCACGCTGGCCCAGTGCGGGTTGGCAGACTTCACATATCTTCGAGAACATTATGGAGAACTCTCAGACACGCAGGTTGCGTCACAATGTTTTCTTTTACTACTTCTTCTAGCGTGCGATAATGAACTATTTTAATACACACTAAACTTGGAAAATTCATAAATAGGCAACAATACACCAGTTCAGTACCATTTTCGCCTCTGTATGTCACCAATGTTCCTTTTTCTATTTCTTTATGCATAAAACGAATAAACTGATTCTGATACGGTTTCACAGTTGGGTAGCTTGTAGTTTAAATTAAAAATGGGAGACGATACATCTCATCCCGCATAGTATAATTAGAACTAATTCCGGATATAGTGTGATCCACATATACACTCGCGGGCAAATTCGCGAAAAAATGCTACCCATTACTAAGAACTTCTGATTTTAAGGTGAATATAGATGATTACCCTGTTTTTTGGTTCTGTGTCGAGTTAGGTTGGCGATAGCGATGAGCCATAATCGATACAAGAAACGAAGTATTTTAATCTTCAAACAAATATATACTCGTAACGTCGTCTAATATTCAAATCATTAAACCTTGATATTGATTATTTCATTGCAAATATTAGGCACTAGCTATCCGGTAGGCACAGTACTCTTTCTGATTAAATGTACCCTATGTCCTTTTCTGTACTTCGGACAACATGTATGCGTAATTTCATGATGAGCGGTCGAGTAGTTAAGTGAAAGCGTAACAAACAAACTCACATGCGCATTTATAATATGAGTTAGGATTAGCCATTGGGCTAATTGGCATAGGCCAATATGAATGCGATACCAATAACGAAATATTAAAAGGATAAGCTAAAAAGCTCAACTGCCTGGGCTCGTACGAGAACATTTCCATGCATCCGAAATCATACGAAACATCGTCGACAACCGTCAAAAATCGAAGTACAATTGAACGATCCGTCATCATATCGAGTTTCGAATATTCGATTATCGATTAGATTATCATAAAATTACTTACGAGAATTCATCAAACTGTCGGATGAGTGTTATTCAATTTTCGAATAGTATAATTTAATTTTTACATTGCAACTGGCCGTTGTTATTTAAAGAAAGGATGTATCTGCAGGAGGAATTTCAGCTTTTGCAAAGTAGGCAATAAATGCTGGATTACTTACTACTCAGGTGTTGCAATACTTTGAAGGTCAGTAGTATATTATAATGCAGTTCGTGTGTTTTTCTTAATGACATCGTGACGTCACAAATGTTATAAATATATTGTGACGTCTGGCTTTAGAGCAAGACGATGCAGTATGACATACTTTCTTCCATTTTTAATTAGATTGTAAAGTACTGACCTGGCTTTAGCGGGGTCCTCGCCGCTGTGTCTCTTCGTGTGTATTGTGCCCTTCTCAACGGGAGCGAGCTCACCAGTTCTTCCCGTAGCGTCCTGGTAGAGTAACAGAATGTTATTACAAGTCGTTCATGATTTCAAGTAAAGTATATTTACGTTGTTCACAGTATACCGTACTATATAATTTTAATATCAGCCCTTTTTATGAACTTGCCCACTGCTGAGCAAGGGTCTATTCTAAGAGGAAATGTAGGCCATCGTTCACCACGCTGCAAATTCTACACACTTTTCACACACTAACTGTTTCGTTCTGTTCGTGTGTTAACATTGCAGTTTGCGTGATCCACAAATACATAGATGTTTCGTTTTGAGGTGTTCTTTGTGTTGTTTAAATATTTACATTGTTTACGCAATACTTATTCCTAGAGAGATAGAGAGAGCGAGAGAGGTTTCTTTTCAAAGGAACAGTTTATGTTGTAAAATCTTGTCGTTGTTATGTCGTTTATATATCGTCGTATATATATATATATATATATATCAAACAAACGCGATGTACAAGTATTAACGTTTATTAATACACTAACTGACCCGCGCAACTTCGCCTGCGTCACATAAAAGAATTTTCTCCATTTATATATCCATATATATGTAGCTTATAGCCTTCCTCGATAAATGGGCTATTAAACACTTAAATATTTTTCGATTCGGACGAGTAGTTTCGCGCGTTTTAGCGCGTTGAACCAAACAAGCGAACTCTTCAGCTTTATAATATTAGTATAGAAAATAACGACCTGGCTAGTAAAATAATGATATCTTATAAAACTACAACTAAAGAAAATAAGTCTAACCACACCTATAGCTAATACTTGAAAGCTACCTAGTAATATTTAAAAACTACCTACCCTTTAACTAAGTAATATTAAATACCTATCTAAAGAATAAAGTCACGCTGATAAGTACGGTTTGTTTACAATTGCTAAATGACAATAAGAACCAATGCTCAGAACGTCTGTTCGCATCGACACCCAAATTATATATCTACCTAGAAGGTCGCTTTTTTATGTGTGTATTACTTTTTGGCCTCAGATGGCCTTTACAATTATACGCAGAGTGTGGGTGAGCGCAGAAGGCTCCCAGCGCTTCAACGCCCCGTAGTTATATAGATTTCGCTCCGGGCCGTGCCGTGCGTTATACAAAAATCAACCGTATATCATATGTATTGCAACGTCGATACATTCGCAAGTTGCAAATCACCTACCACACCGTAATTATTGAAAATTTTATGTGATGAAAATGTTGTGGGTTTAAAAACCGATTCTTATAATTCTTTTTTTGTTGGATGTTAACGTCTACTTTTTGATCGTGAGAATGTTGTGGAGATACAGCTACGTAAAGTACGGTTTTTTTATATGTTAGTACATTTAGAACGAATACCTCGATTTCCAATTATTTTTTTGGTATAAATGATATCCTTTTATCTGCCCAGGATTAAGAACTATAACTGTAGCAAGTTTCATTAAAATCCCTTCAATAGCTACATGCGTGTACATACAGACAGACAGACAGATAGATAGACAGACGGACAGACAGACAGACAAAAAATTAACTGATTGCATTTTTGGCATCAGTATCGATTACAAATCACTCCCCAATGGTTATTTTATAGATATATTAAATGTACAGAATTGACCTCTCTACAATTTTATTATAAGTACAATAATATAAATAACAGCGAGACATCGATGCAAGTGCAAGGTTGAATCAATACAAAGAATATGCTCAAATTCTAGAGTAGTAAAGTATCGAGTTTGGTTAAAGCAACGTGCATCTCGAACTAAGAAAATGATAGCATTTTCTTGCTAGTACTACTACTAGTTCCTTGTTAGTATTTTGCCATAGACATACACAATTGTAAACACATTATGTTTGCATGTCATAATATATAGTAACGTATTTTCATTTATCGAGCACGTTCCAGACTCTGTGCTGCTCCTGAGAATTTCTAGTCACAAAACTCTAATAAGGATTTCTCCGACCCGGCAATGCTGTGCATGAGACACGGCGGTCACTTACACTACCTTCGCCACTGACGCAGCAATCATTAATCTCAGTGTCTAATAATCTCATAGCTTGTTCATTCATTATTCGGTAATTCAAACAGTAAGTTTTATGTTAGCTACAAGATTCACTATACCTAGGACCTTTAAAAACACATTTAATAGCACATTTTTACAATTAAACGTCTTATTCATATACTTTATTTTTATTCATATACTTTCAAACTTGAAACATAAAATATATATGGATTTTATTGCGGTTTATTGATTAACACTACTACTATTGGCTATTTTAAAATAATTAAGCAATTTAGATTTATGCTTGCCTTGACGTTTATGAGCACACCTAAGGATGCGGTCAGTAGTCGATAGTGTGCTGGTAAAGTTACCTATAGAGCATGGCGGTCAGATCAGTGATCTTAAAATATGAACATAGTATGCAAGTAAATATGAGAGCTAAGCTACCAGATAGAAGAGTGTAAACTAGAAAGAAGATTAATAGATCTAGGTAAATTTATAAAATATTCAAGCGAGTACCTATCTCCTTGCTCAACTACACTACTTCTACAAGCTGAGCTGGAATCTTAATAAATCGCAATGTAATCCAAAAAATGTTGAGCTATTATTATATTGCCATTTCACTCTAACTTAGTAAATCAAATAGCTAATAATTTATAGGTCACGGTTTGATTATCTTTAAACCCCATATAAATAGGCTATCATCGCTAAGTTGGCGCATGATTGACAAACGTACCTACATTTGTAACGATGCAAGATAGTTGTCCTTAAGCGGCAGACATATAATTGAGAATAATGATTTGAATTAATTGCCCCTATTATTAAGCCTCTGCTGTCCGTTCATCTGTTTGTCAGTGGGCTGTATCTCATGTAATAGGTAGAGAGTTTAAATGTTTAGTGCATGTATTTTCATTGCCGCAAATTATAAGAATTTCAAAATGGCCGCCTTGCAAATATGGTAGAGAAAACTTTGTGTACGAGTCCGAATCCCACATGACTGGTAATTCCAATTTATAAATTTTAGCTTTCTGGTCTTCGTATATGGGGACATATAAATTACTTTAACTACGCCAAATCAGTGTCCTTCGTTTGCGATATCTTTTTACAAATAGGCAAAGACAAAATAGAGTAGTAAACTTTTTTCTTATATTTGTTAAAGGATTTTCTTTGTCTTTCTATTTTATTTTGTAGCTATTGATGACTTCTAGTGTATTTAATAAAACAATTGGGAGCAGTTCGTTTTTAACGTAAATATGACATATGATTTATTAAAAATTTAATTAGAATTTCGACCGCGTCTTGACGAACACTAGTATGCTTAAAAGGGGGAACAAAGTTTTGTTTTATGTACATATATATGTATAATAATACCAGCCTTGTTTATTATTAAATGTTGTTCCTCTGCTAGGCACAAGCCTCTTTCCAATGTAAGAGGTGTGCCTTGTAGAATATCTTTCTACACGCAATAACACTGTTCTTGCTCGCAAGACTTCAGACATTCCACCTGGCATTTTCCAAATGAACAATTTCAAAGAAATTTATTAAAACAGCATTCAGGCAGAAAAAAGAATGAGGGTCATTTATCATTCACATCGTTTTTATATAAGAAAACAAAAGAAGATTTTATGTTTTCTACATTTAAATGATGTGTTTTTAAATGTTGAAGTAATAAATAATGCAATCATTAATTATATTTTGACACGAGAAAAGATATCTAAATTTTCCAAGTGAACGCAGACTTTTTTGATGTGTGTATGTGGACACATACATATTTGTATTGTCTATAAAGCGATGCAACAATAATCTACACTCAGTTGGCACCTGAATCTTGTACGTTTCATTTCTTTCTCTACAGTTAACCCAGCATATACATATATAGCTTACCTGTGAACCAATGCCCGGTCCGTCGCTGTGTCCGGAGGTGGCTTTCCTCATGGAGGTGAGCCGGTAGAAGGGCGGCGTCTCCGTCCGTTCTATGAGACAGTTGAGCGTCTCCACGGTCTGCAGCTCAGTCATCATTTCGTCGAGAAGTCTCTCGGGCCTCGATCGCGCCAAGTACAGCACTACGCGTTTCGCCTACAAATAATTAATAATAATTGTAGATAAACTAGCGGACCTAACACACGTCGTCCTGCCCGAACGTTGTCTTAGGTTATAAAAAAACAAAACCCAATCGGAATCATACAGGGACTAATTTAAACAAAGTTCAGTGGCAAATACACATACAGAAGAATTATATAAGAAATTCAGTGTTAATATGTTTGTGTTTGCAAAACTCGAAAGGTGGTCCATGGATTGACTTGAAGTCACTTTCAAGTCAATCCATCGATTATTACATACCTTACAAGTATGACATAATGTTGCATTACTAAATAAAGTGATTTTATCTTCCGTAAAATTATAACTTGGGTCCTGTGACAAATGTCGTTCGTATCACGTCCATCAAATTCCGTATTTCATGACAGAATTAAATATGAAAAAAGCATATCATATATTTTTGTTGATAAAAGTGCACCAATCTTTGTGTGTGCTTTGTTTGAGTGTTGCCACAGAATCCATTTCTGACCTTTTAACATAGGTATTTTTTTGTCCTAGAATAATTACAACAACGTAAATTATAGTCATCGTTTTCTTTGAATAGTCGAAATAAACGAAAATGTATCATAATTCAAGGTTATGTAATGTTTTTGATGCAATAAAAGCAATAATATTAGATTTATTGTAATATACCCATACTATCCGCTTACACTAAGGAGAATTAATTCGTTATATTAAAATATTTAAGTACATAAATGGCATGGTAACAAAGGCTTATAGGGCTCTGGGTTTTATTATGCGATCATCTGTTTATTTTAAGAATGCTAAAACCTGGAATGTTCTCTATTGCACTTTCGTCAGAAGCAAATTGAAATACGCATCACAGATATGGAATCAGAGTTACGATACGTACGTTATGAGAATTGAGAGAATTCAAATAAAATTTATTAAATACATGTGTCGACAATCTCGCGAGCCAAATCGAGATACAGCCTTGGCCAAAAGTATGGAGCACCCCTATAAAAACTGCATTTTGTTAAAAGTTTTGAATAGAATGAAATGAAACAACTTGTGTACATTTTAAATGATCTTTACTTTGATATAAAATCAATATTTCGTCGGCCACCCTTAGCCGCTAACACAGTAGCTATTCATCTTGGCATAGAGATACAAGATTTTTACATTGTTCTTCAGTTATGGTATTCCATTCTTGGCGGAGGCGTATATTTAGTTCTTCTTTTGTTGTTATTGTGTGGCGCCGGACCTTACGCTTTAGGATTCCCCATAAATGTTCTATAGGATTAAGGTCCGGCGACTGTGCAGGCCATTCCAGGAGCTCAATGGAATTTTCATGAAACCATGACATTGTGCGGGCTGATTTATGGCATAGTGCGTTATCTTCTAGAATTTAACTCCATCCATATAAATGTCACCAAAAAGTGTAATAACGAAGGCAATAAAGCTGATTCCAAACACATTCATGTATTTTGTAGAGTCCCTTCGGCCCTCATACACAAACATTTCGCTGACTCCTGTATCAGACATGCAGACCCAGGTCATCCCGGTACCTGCGCCGTGTTCTACAGTCGGGACCACACACTCTGGCATAAATTCTTCTCCCCGACGGTGACGCACGAAGGTAGCACCAGGGGTTCCAAAGACCAAACAAAAACAAAATAAATAGAGATTAACTAATCATGAAAAGACAACAGTATAGCTTTTTAAATTTCAACAATACTTATTTATTCATTTGGACATTTATATTATCTAACTTACTTCAAAGTTTGATTCGTCTGACCACACAATATTTGACCAGTATTTTTTAGTATAATGTTGGTACTTTATGGCCCATGCATAGCAAGCCTTTTTATTATTGTCTGAGATCAACGGCTTCTTCCTGGTTTTACACCCTTTGAGACCAGCTTCCTGAAGTATTCGACGAGTCGTTTTGGCAGAAATTGTGTTGTTACTCGCCACTGAGAACTCAGCAGCGAACTCAGAAGACATTTTTGTCCTGTTTTTCAAAGACTCACAAATTTTCGATTTTCACGGTCACTGGTAATACCTTTTCGTCCAGTTCTGGGCATATCGCTTTGCGTACTGGTAGCGGCGAATCGCTCAATGGTAAATTGCACCGCTTGGCGCGACCACTTAACAGTTCTGGATATCTCAACTTGGGATTACCCTTGTTCATAAAAAGGTTGTATTTTCACACGTATTTCAAGAGATAGTTCGGATGTTTTAGGTATTGTGTATCGAAATTAATATAACTGAACACAAAATAATACAAGAAGTGCGCTAGATGACGGTATGTACACAACGACGCAAAATAGTAAACTGAATTAAAAATTGGAAATTACTAAACGGATAAGATGCTTTGTATCGGATGTTTTATTAGCCTTAACTGGGTAGACTATTGTTTTAAATATCTTTTTAAAAGCCACCTAATCCATATTTAAATAAAATATACTATGTTCTTCGACTCTATCATTACGCGTCGCGATACGATTTATACCGGTCCTTCGGTCATCTCACAGGACCACTTCGTGGTACTCTGATTTCGTACTGTGAAGCGCGATTTCAGGAGCGACTTTAAAAAAAAACTATTTATTAGTGGCTATCAGTTTATTACCAATTTTGGCACAAGGTTACACCGAAAACGAAATTTTGACACTAGAACTGACGCGGTATGAGGCTGAATCGCGACTGATGCTAAGCTCTATATCACATGGCTATAAACTCTTTTATATAAAAATTAAATGCAGTTGTCAGCATTTGCTACGAGTAAAATAGGGTTATAACCCGTCCCCCTAAAAGACGAAGCTTTATCTTTAATAAGATGAAAGCGGAGTAAGTTCTCATGTCAAGATTTTACAATATTATTTTATAACTATAAGACATAGAAAAAACCAAAATATTATAAAATATAATTGACATGTGTATGAATATAATCCTTATATTTAACACAAATAGTTAATATTTTGTAGGATATCCAAATAAAAATGCAAAGGAATTCCCAAAATGGGAATTAATAACAAAAATTAATTACGAGGGATTGGAAAACTAATAAAAAGATTTCAATTGTTTGTATTAACTAATAGCTACTTAGATTACGATTTGACTTTTCTGAAGGTCTGAATTTCTCACTTTTGTAAAATTTTGTAATTTCTGTTTCTGGCAAGCTATGCTAGGACCTTTGGTCGTAATTAGGAGACTTGTCAGAAACATTTGTCATTTCCATAGAACTGTCGAATGACGTTTCATAACGATCGGTTTTTTTTATTATAGCATTGATTATATATTCGAATACAACAAGATGTATCAATACAATTAGAAGAACATCTCTTGTATATTTTATACAGGGTGATTTTGAAATCGTGTAATTCCTTTTAACCACGCATTCTACTGGTGATATAGAATAACCCTGACCATATTTTTTCTTAATTAGAATAATGGTTTCGGCAAAATTAGAGTACAGATTTTTTTCATGAAATGATTTCAAATAGTCATATTTTACGTAGATTAAAATTAGGCTTAAAATTATATAAGTAATGGCTGAATAATAATGACCATATTTAATTAAGTTAGGTTGGTTCTCTGCTTGGTTTATTTGATTATCAAGATCATCTAATTTATGAGTGGCTAATTTAATAGACTCTAAGTCAATGTTAGTTATAGAAATAGGGATGACCTTGAGAGAACTTTCATTAACAAATTTAAATTTACAACAATCGTCTTCAGCGATATTAAAACTAATAGACAATTGACTTGGTAGAATTGTGATATAATTATGTATAAGATGGAACTGTAAAGTTTGGCAATATGCGACACAGTCTTTTTCTTAAGATAGCATACCAGTGCCTTGTAAGGTATAATCTTTAATATTATCATTACACTTTATCGTTAATTTATTAGGCTTTGATTGGACAAAGATATAGTTTCCATTACTAAGTTTTTGCCTGTCCTGTTGTATATAAATTTAACTCATTTAACGTACTGATTATTCACATGTATGTACCACTCCCGAAACAGCTGTACAATTAGTAAACGAATTTTTTGCCAGTGTTGGTAAGAACCTTGCGGATAACTTTCAACTCAATCGCAACGACCAAGGTACCGAATCCGATTTGTCACCTGATTTCTCGTCGTTACAATCATTTGTAATGTTAGAGACTGACGAGTCGGAGGTTGAGACTGTACTGATGTCACTTAAATCTAACTCTGCCCCAGGCTGGGACCATATTCCAACTAATTTCCTAAAGCGATACAAACACGTACTCGTTCCTCCACTAACGTACATCTTCAATCTTTGTCTAACATCAGGCACGTTTCCAGAGTACCTTAAAAAAGGAGTCATTCACCCAATATATAAAAATGGCGACAAAAATTCAGTCAACAACTATAGACCGATTACGATTATCCCGTCGATCTCAAAGATTTTAGAGCGTATTATAAACTCAAGACTAATAAAATACTTAGAAGACAAGGAATTGCTCTCGCCTAATCAATTTGGCTTTAGACGGAACAAATCAACAAACAATGCCGTCTTAGAATTAACCAGACATATCACAAATACTTTAAATAATAAGAAAAAAGTTCTTTCAGTCTTTTTAGACTTAAAAAAAGCCTTTGACACTGTACATATTCCCAAACTAATTTCAAAACTTGAACATCTAGGCATTCGAGCTACTTCACTCCAAATCTTTAAAAACTACTTGAAAAACAGGACGCAAATAGTAAAGATTGACAATCACCTTAGTGGTGAACTTCCTGTTAATTTTGGGGTTCCACAGGGAAGCGTGATCGGTCCGTCTCTTTTTTTGGTCTATGTTAACCAGCTCTGCAACTTAAAACTCAAAAACGGTATGGTCACTTCATTTGCTGATGACACGGTTCTTACCTTTTCGGGTGATACCTGGAAAGAATCTTTTGATTCTGCACAGATCGGCATGAGTAGAGTTTTAGACTGGCTATACAATCATTTACTTACTCTTAACACGGATAAAACAAAAATTCTAACATTTTCACTGAGCCACTCTACACAACCGCCAGAATCGTATAGCATAGTCGCGCATTCCTGTCCATCGCCTCACACTAGAACCTGCTGTTGTCCGCATATTAAAAGATCAAAGACTATGAAATATCTTGGAGTGATCCTTGATCATAGATTAAACTTTGCCCCACACATAGTTTCACTGACCTCTAAAATAAGAAAATTAATTTTTGTATTTAAGAGCCTTCGACACATTGCAGAGGCACAGACAATCAGTCAAGTATATCTTGCACTTTGTCAGTCTCTCCTCACGTATTGTATCGGTGCGTGGGGTGGAGCTCCAAAATCAGTTATGATTGGCCTAGAAAGAGCACAAAGGGCAGTCCTAAAGGTGAGCACATTCCGGCCATTACGCTTTCCAACACAGGAGTTGTACAAATGTTGCAAGGTCCTCACAGTTAGGCAGCTGTTTATTCTGAGCACTGTACTCCTACAACACTCAGATACCTCTTATCAGTTGATTTCAAGACGACGCAAGGACAAAGCCTGTCAACCATTTAAATTTAACTATACTTTTACCAAAAGATCTATCTGTTACTTAGGTCCTCACTTGTACAACAAATTAAACAGGAGGCTAAACCTTTACCCATTACAAAAATACCAGGTTAAAAAACTTGTGTCAGAATGGATTATGGGTGTCAGCTATGATGAGACAGAACAACTGATATTGTCAAATGTTATTTAAACGCACAGGATTTGTGTGGTATTTCACTGCATGCATAATAGTACAGACACTATACTCGCAGGCACGCACACACACATACACACACACATGCATACACACACATACACCACACACACACACACACACACACACACACAAACACACACACGCACACATGCAAGCATGTACGTATTGGAAAAGGGAATTTTTATTGTATTATTTTTATTTTTTAATTGTTTCTATATATTTTTAAATTTTAATTTTATACTTTATTTTAAATGTTTAAATTGTTCACATTTAGCGAATACAAATAATATAATTATTCTGTTAACCATGTGTAATTGAATACCTAGAAGTTAAATCAAATGGGGTTGGGACTAGAATCCTTATTACAAGTTGTCTATGACAACTTAGCTAGGATGCTGGTTGCGACATTATATTGTACATATTAATATTACAAAACAAAGAATGTGTGTCAAACAGTGTACCTATTTTATGCAATAAATTATTATTATTATTATTATTATTATTATACTTTATGATCTCTGCACCATCAAACTACTATTGGGGTTGGAGTGTATGAAACGGGGCACTGAGGAAAAAGAACGTTTCGCAAAAATATTGTTTTTCTTAAATAGTTGTTTTTTTTTCTGTCCTGATAAACGACTAAAAATAAACCAAAAGTAATCTTGGATCTTTTTGTCTAGGATGAATGGTTTGTGAGAAAATCGGCGTTTTTAATACGAGGATAAAATTTTGTATAGCTTTTGCCGTGAAACTACGAGATAGCAAAAAATTTATAAGATATAAACGCGCGGACATCACGGCAGAAACCTGTGCAGCCGCTCTAACATCAGGATGGATCGCACGCTTTGGCTGCCCTGAGCACATTACGACTGACCGCGGCCGACAAATCATATCACAGACATTCAAAGATCTCACTGCTCTAGTCGGCGCTACACATCATGTAACCTCTGCTTACCACCCTGCAGCTAATGGGCTAGTGGAAAGGTTACATCGCCAGCTGAAGGCCGCCATCACCTGTTACGCCAATACAAACTGGACTGAGGTATTACCATGGGTACTTCTTGGCATCCGCAGTGCTTGGAAGGAAGACATTGAAGCTTCCACAGCAGAGCTGGTCTACGGCGAAATACTACGTTTGCCTGGACAGTTTTTCAGCAGCATATCTGAGGAAACGGTAGATCTGAGCAGCCTGATCAGTCGACTTCGTTCGCACATGAATAAACTCACACCACAACCCACGTCTTGGCACGGTAGTTCTAGTCGGCCATTCTATGTACCGAAAGACCTGGAGAAAGCCACACACGTCTTCCTACGTCAGGGTCCGGATCGAAGACCACTTCAAGCTCCTTACCTGGGACCGTACAAAGTTATGCGCCGTGACCATAAAACCTTCGACATCGCACGACGACGACGCGCTTTACGGAGTTGTTTTGCACACGGCCCGCTCTGACGTAGAATCGTATGATCCTGTGCCGCGTTGAGTCGTGCGAGTAAACTGGCCTACTCGCTACAAGGTTATTTCGCATTCTTCTATACGATAGAATACGCAAAAATGAAATTTACCAAATTTTCAAAGCACAGAAAAATATATCTACGTCCTTTTGAACTACGTGGACGACTCACAGGACTTGGAAATTTTTGTGAAAATTTTAATTCGTAAAATCATTGCTATTTTAATTCTATCGTATTTGACGACTAAAATAAGCCAAAAGCCATCTTGTCACTTTTTGTCTAGGATGGGTGGTTTGTGAGATAATTGGTGTTTTTAGTACGACGATAAAACTTTGAATCTCTTTTACTGTGGAACTAATAGAAAAAGCGAAATATTTACAAAAGAGAAAGATGGTTATTTCCCGTCCTTCAATACATCTATAAACTATCTCGAACAATTCAATTTAATTGCAAAACACCTATATGGTTTTGTTAAAGTAAATCCACAGAGGATGCCGTAATTGACTTAACAGAGGCAACAGTAAAGAGGATTGAAAAAACTTAAGACCAATGCTATATTTTTGGATTTATCTAAGGCGTTTGACACGGTCTCTGTTCCCATTCTCCTGGATAAAATAGAAGCTATAGGCATACGAGAGACCGTTCTTGACGTTTTTAAAAGCTATCTAAGTGGCAGATCTTAGTATGTGAAGATTGGCAACTATGTTAGCGATGGGGAACTATCATATATGGTGTGCCACAGGGTTGTGTATTGGATCCTACTATTTTCTTGGTATATATTAATGATCTGTGTCAACTAACAATACCTTACTGCAAGATAATTACATACGCAGATGCCACAGTGTTGATTGTGCAGTGAGAGAGCTGGAGTCTTGCCTGTGAACACGTTGAGGGAAAACTTTCTACGGTTATGTCTTGGTTAACAGCCAATCTTCTCACACTGAACATTGATAAATCTAGATACATGACTTTCTCTTCATTTCCTACTTCTCAACCGTCAAATGGTCTCATAATTAAAGCTCACCCATATGATCAAATCGACGAAGACTATAGCTGCCTCAACCTTATGCACACCACTTCTATCAAATATCTAGGTGTTTATATTGACGCCTACTTACGCTGGGACAAACATATAGAGACCGTGATTGACATTACGCACGAGAAAGCTTATATTTGTGGCTAAAAAGCTCCGACCTTCGGCTGATAGAGATACGCTGAAATTGGTTTATTGTACTCTAGCCCAATCCATACTGTCGTACTGCCTTACAGTCTGGGGCGGAGCATGCTCCACCAGTGTTGAGGGCCGAGAGAGTGCAAAGAGCCTTGTTGTGTGAGCCAAACCTCGTACATATCCGACCAGACAATTATATGAAGAATGTTCTGTACTGTCTGTGAGACAACTTTTGTGCTCCAGACCACATTACGAAAGCACGCTCAGCTTCCTTATAAAAATAATAAAAGACGTCGAAAGGACAACTATTGCTAGCCGAAGTTTCTTTATAATCAGTTGTCGCCTTTATAACTGTATTAACAAAATCTTTTGCATCTATCCACTCGCAATAAAATAATGTGAACGTTCTCTAGAACGCTGGCTGAAGACTATCATGCAACTGAAAATCTATTAAGACTATTACATTGAGTCATTTCATTTCTATACACAAATATTTTTTTCTGTCAGCATAACACACGCCTCACCATTCATTACTCCTTATCCTGACACATTTTATATACACATACACATAACATCTCACTAATCAAAATTTACTAATTTAGTAAAGAGATAAATTATGAATTTTTATGTTAATTTAACTAGTGTATTTTTCTATTGTATGATTTATTTGAGCAATATATAATTAAATTAATATATTAAATTAATATAATAAACATTATAATGTAATCGTATCCAATATTACCTATTAACTATTACTATTATCATACCCACACAAAATTTGTCTATGCATAGTGAAAGGCTCTGGCACCTGTGATACAATGTATACATATCACATTTTATTGTTTTTATATATTTTCTATGATCTTTATTATAATGTGATGATTTTTGTAAGCCCTTTTTGTGTACATATAAATTATTATTATTATTATTACAACAGAATACTCAAAATACAAAATCTACCAAATTTTCGAAACACTAGAAATCATTTTCGTCTTTTTGCAATACGCGGGAGACGCTACAGGCCAAGTCCCAAAAAGTTGCACACTCTTTGCTACACTCTAACCCTGAACTTGTAGGCAAGTTAACAGAACTTGAGGTCAAGGTCAGAATTTCTTTGGGAAGGTAAACGCCTTGAGTCCCTTCTCCTAGCACTCCAACTTGGATAGGTTAGGTTAGAAGGCGCAGGTGGGAGCTCTGCTCCCGCCGTAGCCCTCGTGCTTATTTTTTTTGTGACCACTCACAAATAGGAGCCCCTCGTAGTGGGGCTCCATCGACACATTACTAGAGACGATTTATCTTTATTCCAAGGTCAAGGTCACGACTTTACAGTCAATTGCACTAAAATTGAGGTCAAGGTCACTGACCTTAGGGATCAATAATAATATAATATAATATAATAATATTTTATTTCTCTCCCACAAAAAGATACATTTAAAAGTTATTACAAATTAGTTGTCTTCTATTTGTGGGAGACAGGAACTCAAACTAGGATACCCTGTGCTATGAATTCCTGGCTCCCCCTCTCGGTTTTTATAGGTACAATTTTGTCACAACGGTAGTTAAAAGTGGTTCAAAGATTTTTTCTTGTACATATAATAAAAAAAAAAAGTAATCTAGTTATAAAACCAAACAAAAAGTAATAATAAAAATAAGAAATTAAACAAAATATAAACAAAATGATAAATCAAATTAACGCCTGGATTTGTGTGTGTGTGTGTGTGTGTGTGTGTGTGTGTGTGTGCGTGCGTGCGTGCGTGCGTGCGTGCGTGCGTGCGTGCGTGCGTGCGTGCGTGCGTGTGTGTGTGTGTGTGTGTGTGTCTGTTTGTATTACGGAAGCTACGCTAAGATAGAATCGTAAGAAGTTTTTCAGTTTGTTCATAATCAAGTTTTAAGAGCCATTGGCAGACTTTGGTTTTACATTCCACCCTAGATAGGTTAGTAAGTGCGAGAATTTTATTGATTTTATTGTACAAGTAGTTTCCTCTAAAATAAAAGAACTTTTGTGCAAATGATGTTTTTACTGACACTGATTCACAAACATTATAATGCCTCCTTGTGTTAGACTTATTTTGTATTGTCAACAAGTTAACAGAGGTGTGTTTCTTGACAATTGTTGACAATATATATAGTTGCCTAATAGTTAATACGCCTGCTTCCTTATACAGGGTGTCCAAGAACCTGGCGTCCAACTGGATTCCCACGATGCCCCAAGTTCTAACAGTACTCAGAAAAATATTTTAAAAAATCCACCCCATGTACTTACAGAATTATACTGATTTCAAAAAAAAAGGGGAAATGAGCACCCTGTGACATACTTTTGAATGCTGTGACTGCTAATGCTGATAATTTCGATATTTCTTGGAGGTTTTGTAATCTAGGGTATTGCTGTGTCTAAATAGAATGTAAAAATAAAGTACTTATTGTACCATTTTAAAATAAAATATTATTTTAACTAAAGGTGATATGGAAAACTATTGAATTTCGCAACTTTGACCGACTGTAGTGTAAAAAAAATGTACCAAAATAGTATGGCAAGTGACGTCAAATTTTGACGCGTTTATTCCTCTTTTTAAAAAGGTATAATACTTACACATTAATTTGAAAAAAAAAAATTTTGATAATATTTTTACTCAACAACCCAATTTTTACGATGTCTTACAGAATTCTTAGAAAGAAAAATTTACGACGAATTGAATCTAACCTCTAAAGAATTACTGTTGTATGCTCATAAAAATAACAACAGGCCTCTCAAAAAACAGGTTAGACCGTAAGGGACGGTATGTGCATGCATCTCACCATAGTGATTCGTTATTACAACAGGAGGGAGCAAGACAGAAACTATCTTTGCGATTTGCTGGTTCTTCTTTATGGTACCCCATTATTCAGGTAAGAGTGAGGGAGAAAAAGGTTAGAGGTGCGAGTGAGATAGATAGTGACGCTATCTGGGATCGTGCTATTTAGGATAACAGTACGGTCAGTACGCGTCACTGCCTCCTGCCGTTACTACGCACCTCTCTCTTATTGTTACCATTGATCACGTACTACGATTTAAAGCTTTGTTTATTGGACTCGATTACTCTTTGTGCTCTGGACTTTGAAACGAACTCTTTACGACGACCTTTGCCTGTGTTTGGACAGTTTGTGTTTTGTGTGTGCTACCATGGCGACCTACACTCCGCAAGAATACGCAAATATGCACTACATTTATGGAGAATGTAGAGGTAATGGACGAGCTGCAGCGAGACTTTACAGAGAAAGGTATCCGAGGGCTACGCGATATCCCGACCATCGAGTTTTCATTAATGTGCACAGATCACTATGTGACGGGCGGTTCCCCAATCAAGTAGCTGGTGAAGGACGACCCGTAAATGACTTCATACGCGATGAAGTTTTAGAGGCGGTGTCGGCAAATCCAAGCATCTCTGTGCGAGGAATAGAAGCTGATACGGGGATACCGAAGAGCACAGCACACAGTATTCTCCAAAAAGAAGAATATCATCCGTACCACGTACAGCGAGTGAAAAGTCTTTTACCTCGAGACTATCCGAGCCGAGTCGCGTTTTGTGAAACAATCCTGCAAAAACATCGAGAAGACGAAAACTTTATCGACAAAATTTTGTGGTCAGATGAATCTACATTTAAGAAGGATGGCTACATGAACCTACACAACTTGCACGAGTGGCATGTGGAAAATCCGCACTTGATGCGAGAAGATAGATCCCAGTACCGGTTCAAAGTGAACATGTGGACCGGTATTCTCTGTGGGAATATTATTGGTCCATTTGAGATGCCCGAGAATTTGACTGGCGAATCATATTTAAATTTTCTTCAAAATGATTTGCCAAACTTACTAGAAGAGACCCCACCAGATATGTGGTTCCAACACGACGGCTGTCCAGCACATTTTCGCGTATCCGTTAGAGAGTTTTTGGACGAGCAATACCCGAACAGGTGGATTGGGCGATCAGGAACAATCCCGTGGCCAGCCCGCTCACCTGACTTAAATCCGCTGGATTTTTTTTTCTGGGGAACTATGAAGGAGCTCGTTTATGCGAAGCCCATTAATGACATCGCTGACCTTCGTGAGAAGATAACACAAGCAGTGCAGGTGATACGTCAAAAAAGTTACTCGCGAAACATAAAGCGGTCCTTTTTAAGGAGAGTGAGAGCTTGTATTGCCGCGGGTGGTCAACATTTTGAACATTTATTGTAATAAAATATCTTTAAACTAACATTCTTTGCTTTTATTCTACTGGGAACCCATCTACCTGTGTGTATTTCCTTCTTGCTCACTCTTGGAACCGAAGTAAATAATAGTAGTAACATAACAGTTTCTAAGATAAGAAAGGGTCCGACAGTTACCGTTAGTAGGTAGGCACTTCGTAAAAATTGGGTTGTTGAGTAAAAATATTATCAAAATTTTTTTTTTCAAATTAATGTGTAAGTATTATACCTTTTTAAAAAGAGGAATAAACGCGTCAAAATTTGACGTCACTTGCCATACTATTTTGGTACATTTTTTTTACACTACAGTCGGTCAAAGTTGCGAAATTCAATAGTTTTCCATATCACCTTTAGTTAAAATAATATTTTATTTTAAAATGGTACAATAAGTACTTTATTTTTACATTCTATTTAGACACAGCAATACCCTAGATTACAAAACCTCCAAGAAATATCGAAATTATCAGCATTAGCAGTCACAGCATTCAAAAGTATGTCACAGGGTGCTCATTTCCCCTTTTTTTTTGAAATCAGTATAATTCTGTAAGTACATGGGGTGGATTTTTTAAAATATTTTTCTGAGTACTGTTAGAACTTGGGGCATCGTGGGAATCCAGTTGGACGCCAGGTTCTTGGACACCCTGTATAGCGCTGTTGTTGGAAATAAACGTGGTCTTAACAGCGCAACTTTCAGAACCAGTCTTTGCACTCTTTCGACGTTTAAAATAATGGTTTTATTTGTTCCACCCTAGACAGAAATGCCATAAGATAAAATGGATTGGCACAGGGACTGATAAACTGTTTTAATTAGTTCCCAATTTGAGACGTGTCTGAGATTTTTAAATATATGAACAAGTTTTCTAGTTTTTTTTATAAGTTGAAAGATGTGATTTTTAAATGATAGGTGTTCGTCAATTATTATTCCTAAATATTTTATTGATTCTATTTTAGATAGAACTGGGCAGTCCGTACAGCTAGGTGATAGCGGATGACATGTGTGGGCGTGAATATTAAAATTGAAGTGATTAGGTGTTAAATTATAAATTGAAAAAGTCATGTACTTAGTTTTTGTGGCATTGAGTGTTAATTTATTGAGAGCAAGCCATTGAGTCACGATGTTGAAACCATTCTGGGCAGCATTGAAAGTTTCATTCCAAGACTTCCCATAAAAAGTTAACGTGGTATCATCTGCATACGAGATGATGTGACAGTTCTTAATGTTTAGCTGGCATAGGTCATTTATATAGCACAGAAATAAAGTAGGTCCTAAAATGCTGCCTTGTGGAACGCCAATATTTATAGGAATTTCATTACTATAATATTCTCCAATTCGAACTGACTGAGTTCGGTTTTGCAAATAGTTCTGGAAAAGCTGTAGCTGTTTAGCCCGTATTCCTATGCTTGCGAGCTTTAATATTTGTATATTTGGGCAGACTGTATCGAAAGCCTTCTGTAGGTCTATAAAGATGGTTAAACATTTTTCCTTGTTGTCCATTTTGTTTACTATATCAATGTAACATACCTTGAGGTCAAGGTCACTGACCTCTATCACTGACCTCGGGTGTTCCCCAACCTACTACTCCCACTTCCCACCAGGTCCCGAAGGCTTGATTAGGCGATATTTCTGTTGAAAATTTTCCAAATCTTTTTTTCATTGTGCCCTGTTTCGTATCCACTGATCACTATTGGCCTTAACCTATTGAGTTGCAGCCGTTGCCATTGCGGCTAGACACAATAGTTTTTCAAATATGTCTGGCATACCAAGTATAATGTATTCCTAGTATAACGCAAAAAGTTTAACACGTTATATATAAAAATAAATGCTACTTACATAGGGCAGGAGTTCGTTAGGCGCCATGCCGGAGACAATGATCAAGTATCTGATGATGACCTTCAGGTTATTTGGCCAGCACGCGCACAGCGTCGACCACAACTCCTCGATCTCCTTCGGGTGGTTGTCCGAGAACTGTCCAATATAACATATATATTTATTAACTAAAATACTTATGCTAAATAGTACAATCATTTGGTAGTTATAACTGGAAAGTTTAGCATCAAAAACTATAAAATTACCCATTTTTACAAACTTCCAGCGAACTTGCCAGGTAACATCTTAATTTTAGTACTAACATTAACAAAGACCACCACACCACACACAGAAATAATAGAGGTTATTAGTTTTAACTCTGTAGGGTACAATGAAAAAGAGTGATGAATAAGTAGATCCTCGCTGGTTTCAGCATGAATGTGAGCGGATCAACCGGGGTAGTACTACCCTCTCACAGAATACCGGCGTGAAGTAACGGTACCCGTACTGTTGCGTTTCGTATCGGTGAATGAGAGAGCCAGAGGCCCAATTACCCACAACCTTTTCCTATCCTTTCCTTTGTCCTTTCCCTCCTTCATTCCTTTTTAAAGGGCTGGCAACGCACTTGTAACTCTTTTGGGGTTGCGAGTGTCCATGGGCGGCGGTAATCGTTTACCATCAGGCGATCCGTCTGCTCGTTTGCCGCCCGATGACATAAAAAAAAAAATCTAATAGCCTCTCACCTGTGTCTTCTTTACATCATAATTAACAACTATTGTTCTACACCTTTTTATAAATAACATACTTTTTCTAAAAAAGATATTATAAAAGTTAAAACTGCAGGCCGTTCTCTCTCCCACACAACGCCTCCTCGCCATGACGTGTGTGTTGATTAGTTACGCCACTGATTTCTCTTGTTTGCGCTTTCAGGTACTCTTAGTCGTGCGATTACAGCAAACGTATTCAATACGTATTTGTATGAATAATTGCTAAGTAAGGCATATATTATAAACTAGATATGCCCGCGGTTTCACCCGCGTTTATGATTACTGCGTCGCTCCCGTGGGTTATAGCGTGATGTTATATAGCCTATAACCTTCCTCAATAAATAGCCTAGCCAACACTAAAAGAATTTTCAATTCGGGCCAGTAGTTCCTGAGATTAGCGCGTTCAAGCAAACAAACAAACTCTTCAGCTTTATAATATTAGTATAGATTATAATTTATTATAAGTCAAGGGTAATAGATTATTAGTACTTTTTATAAGTTTTCTATATATCTATTACCCCAATTAAATAATTCTCTAATTCTGTCATTAAAATTACAACTCCCGCACTAGAGCAAATAGCGATCAAAAGAAATCTTTTAATGCAAACGGCATCAACATTGGATACAAAATAAAGGTAAAATTAATATTTTAGATTTGGATATAAGAAAAAGTGGGTCGTAGTCGGGATGTCTCAACTGCAGTTAAATGGTGGATACGTCACAATTTGTATCGTGCATCCTTTTTCTATCATTTGACAATTACCCCTACTCCCAGATTGAAACACTTGTATCTTATTTATATTTAAACTAGCTGACTCGGGCAACTTCGTCTGCTTCACAAAAGAGATTTTTTCCGTTATTGCAATATTTTTCATTGATGCTGCGCTCCTATTAATCGTAGCGTGATGTTATATAACCTATAACTTTCCTCGATAATTGGACTATCCAACACTAAAAGATTTTTCAATTCGGACCAGTAGTTCCTGAGATTAGCGCGTTCAACCAAACAAACTCTTCAGCTTTATAATATTGGTAATAGATACATCAAAAAGTGTTTGTATTTTAGAGTTTGAGTAAGGTAACAATTTGACATTAATAATAAAAAATGTGCGCCATCCATATTATTCCAATTCGTAAAATTTTAGTAATCGAATAGTTAAACGAAATTTCTTTAATACAGAACTATTTAAGTAGTTTTAAAATTTTAGCGCATTCTAGTATACGGTTTTAAGGCAGAACTTATACAACATTATTATCATCTGATATTACATTTTCGACTTCTATATTTATAAATAAAGATTTATTTACTAAGAATAACTATATTTATTTAGACTAGGTATTATCAAACTTAAACCACAGCGCCGTCTGCTAAAGAGAAACAAAAAAACATGTGATAGGAGTTTTTGTATGATTGCAGCGGTTACTATGTTTGAATCAACATTACTGTAATAACTTAAGACCGAATAGCGAGAGTTGTAGTAATAGTGAATAACGTGATTTCAGATTTTTATAAGAAGTGTCCTATAGTTAAACAAAAGGCTTCAATAAATAATACGTAACTGGCATTTAAATCCCTACTTGGTGGCTAAGGGTCATAATGTCAGTAGGTATATAATTAGTAGCGTTTTAAAAGCAAGTGCTTTAGCCACGTGTGGTAAACTTTAATAAAATTTTTAATATAAATCATGAAGAACTTTTATATTTTATTTTAATTATGAACACCTACAGTGTTATGTGCAATGTTGAATTCGCAAATTGGAACGTATTATGTTTCTAATTCGTTGACTTAATTAAATCAAATGATTTAAGTACCTAGCTAATTGATTGAATTGCAATTAACATTACAATTGGACATCACTAAAATGTCTATGGTCATGTCAATGAACTGTTTGATTACCTTTTTATTAAATTGGATTAAAGCGGACTATAGATAGTTCGAGATGAACCTGAGTCTACGAGTATGCAAATGTTTAGAAATGATTATTTCTTTCTATTTAAACCGACATCTCCCGCACTAGGAATCATTCCTGAGTCGTGGGGGACTTTACAAACATTCGAACATCGGACACAAAGAACAGCCAGACTCGGAACAAACATTTGTGGATCACACAATTTTTTATCCCGTGTGGGATTCGAACCCACAACACTCGGCGTAGTAGCAGCGGCGAGGCGACCTCTTAGGAGCTCCACACATAGAACGCGGTGCGGTGCGGCGCGGCGACCACGGCTGTCGAATTTTGTATGCGTGTATATGGAGTACCACACACCAAACGCGGCGCGTTGCGGTTGAAATTCGAGGCGGTTGCCACCCGCACCGCGCTGCGCCGCGCCGCACCGCGTTTGCTATGTGGAGCTCCTTATTTATTATTTCACACGTAGGCAATGTATAGTTATATTATAATTCCTTTATCCACAGAAATATATATGTAAGTAAGTATATAAAGCAATAACCAAGCTATTTTCAATGAATTCGGTTCAAACTGCTACACTATACGAATGATTATATGCACTCGTTCAAACGCAACCATAATAATATAATTTTGCATGTGCGGCCTTACATGCAAAATGATATTATAATGGTTGCGTTTGGACGAGCGCAAGCGTTTCGTCGACACGTGTTGTGAAATTCTCACACATGATGTATAAAATGTAACTAGACTTACATTTGATATAATATATATATATATCGCTATTAGACATCCATAATTAAATATGTGCTGGTGACTTTCACTATTATTTGTATATGCTGTGAAACAATATTTAATAGTATATTTTTTATTCAATAACCTATTTTGTAAAAGATGATAATATGCTCTCATAGACATCTATTTGGAACTTTTCTAACGTGTTAAAACTACATTTATAGATTTAATCCATGTAATCGGCGTAAAATCGACAGCTTCGATCTGTTCAAAATGACCACACATTAGTACTATTAATTAAATTTGTTAACAAAATTTATGAATTTGGGTATTTATATTATAATATTTTGTGTATGTCATGAAAGTGAATGTGAACATTTCAACTAGTAATATAGATTTCTACTAATTCTGGATCGTAGCGTCTTGAACAAGTAATGCGTAGCTACTGCCTTATCCACCAAGTAACAGGGCTGGCCATATTTGAATATAAATATGAAGTCACTAAAGATACATATAAATGGTTCCGTGGTACTTTGCATGTTAGTGTGTGATCGTGAGATCCTGGGTTTGATTAACAGGTCAAAAGTATTTGGGCGTTGGTTAAAACATTGTTGTCATCGGTAGCAGCTCAGATACGTATCAGGTGGACTGTAACCAGGTCACCCTCTATTACGAGGTACGTGAAAACATAGGTAGGAAAATATGCATGTAGATAATACACAACAGCGTTCTCTTTCGCGGACATATAGACGTGGAATTATAAATGTATTACGAGTTGTAGTAGAAATCTGTTTCATTGAACAAGGTGTTTGCTTTACGTATTCTAATGGTTTAGAAGGAATGATGGTGATGTGTACACGTGTAGATGGCGTGGAGTGAGGCAGCACCGTCACGCCCGCCGGCGTGAGTGATGGCGCAAACAGAGGTGCGCCAACCGCAATCTCACTGGACAACATTACACCCTTTGGACCAAATCATGGCGACGTAGCCTTGAAGCACAAAATACCTCTTGTTAAACGTCTACGTACAAACAGAGCGTATACGTATACATACGCACCTATGATTTATTCGTTATTAAAAGCTTTGATCCACACTTCCCTAGAAACATGTGGACTGGGGCAAGAGTACTAAGTAAGGTCGCGCTCGTGGAGATATTGAATATTAGCTCTATTCTATGGGAACAGTAAAGCTAATATTCAATATCTCCACGAGCGCGACCTTACTTAGTACTCTAACAAGTAACAACACCGATCTACATCAACTTCTTAGAATGTAGGACGCCTCGTCTCCCTTTGTCAAAATATAGAATGTCGACATGCGCCGGGTGGACCCCTATTTGAGTAAAATAGCTTTCGTATGCGTGTTGCATCTGATTGCGGAGCATTTAAAGGATGCGCGGGAAAAGTGTGTCTACATAAAACGACTGCGACAGCGTTTTGGTTACGACGAGACTGTGGTGATGTGGAGATATCCTCTGCGTTACGTATATGTACTATTCGGCATTATGTAAGCATAGTACTTGCTTACATGATTTTGAATGAGTAAATACTGTAGCCTATTTAACTGGGCTTCAAAAAGTCAAGATCGATTTACAAGTCATGTTTCATATGTAAGATATTATTTAATGTTTTATGGGGAGATGATACTATTCCTAAAGCTCCTAGATTACAGCAGTACCTCATTACTCATATTCTGTATTAAAATACAACATTTTTGATCAGCTTATAGCTGCCATCCTTATTCTGATCAACTAGTTGGCGCGAGAAACTTAATTCCTGATATATTTATTAATACTCGTTCAATACCTTGTTTTAGTAAAGTTTCATGATTTTATACATTTTACGCCCTGGACTTTGGGCCCACTACGCCGCAAATCAGGTACATAATAAGCTACTTTCTAAAATAATAATAATGTTTATTTTTTTCTGTAACTGTTATTCTTAGTAAATAAATCTTTATTTTTAAATATATAAGTCGAAAATGTAATATCAGATGATAAAAAATGTTGTATAAGTTCTGCCTTAAAACCGTATATTAGAAACTAAACTAAAATTTTAAACTATTTGAATAATTCTGTATTAGAGAAAATTCGATTAACTAATCGATTACTAAAATTTTACGAGTTTGAATAATAGGGTAGATGGCGCACATTATTTTATTATTAATGTCAAATTGTTACCTTAGCCAAACTCTAAAATAAAAACACTTTTTCATGTATCTATTACCAATATTATAAAGCTGAAGAGTTTGTTTGGTTGAACGCGCTAATCTCAGGAACTACTGGTCCGAATTGAAAAATCTTTTAGTGTTGGATAGCCCAATTATCGAGGAAGGTAATAGGCTATATAACATCACGCTACGACTTATAGAAGCGGAGCATCAATGAAAAATGTTGCAACACGGGAAAAATCTCTTATGTGAAGCAGACGAAGTTGCGCGGGTCAACTAGTTTAAATATAAATAAAATACAAGTGTTTCAATCTGGGAGTAGGGGTAATTGTCAAATGATGATAAAAAGGATGCACGATACAAATTGTGACGTAACCACTATTTAACTGCAGTTGAGACATCCCGACTACGATCCACTTTTTCTTATATCCAAATCTAAAATATTAATTTCACCTTTATTTTGTAACCAATGTTGATGCCGTTTGCATTAAAAGATTTCTTTTGATCGCTATTTGCTCTAGTGCTGGATTTGTGATTTCAATGACAAAATTAGAGAATTATTTAATTGGGGTAGAAAGTTTCATGATTTTATACATTTTACGCCCTGGACTTTGGGTCCACTATGCCGCAAATCAGGTAGATAATAAGCTACTTCCTAAAATAAACATATTATGTTTATTTTAGATAGTAGCTGCCTATTCTAGACTAGTTTGAGTAGGTATTTCAGCATCTTTGGATTCTTTAATCACATTTGCCTTAAGGCCAGTTCAATATAACTTGAGTGTATGTACCACACAGATATGCAAGTCGAAACAAAATAGGTAATCCCCGTTTACACGTCACTAATCATTTATATATGTATAGGAAGCATGCAAAAATCTTTACATGCATACACAGTAAAATTTGGAACTATAACTGTATGTATTTGCATTAGTATATTGGCATTACCTGACTATGGCTAAGTCAAATGTAGTGATTATGGATTTAAGCGTGAATGTGTATGTTTGAATTTACGTGTTCTACCATAGCGCCTAAACTACTTAATCGATTTTGATTAACGAAGTGTTCATTTTAATTTTTCTATTATGTAGCATAGGCTACATTGTATACGATCAAAAACAATATGATCCGTCATTAGTAATTATGTGGTGATTTCCAAAAGCCTGCACTGATGTTTTAACATATTCGAATGGAGTGTGAAATGAAACCTAGGTGAAAAAACTGAGTTTAAAATATAAATATATACACTGTTAAAATATACCAAACCACAAAAAACCAATTTTACTATATTAAAGGTTTTGTAATTACGGGGGCTAAACCAAAAGTTAAAACAAAAGCTCATATTTTTATTGCTTTTCGAAGTAGTCTCCGTTCATTTTAAGCACCGTCGCATGCAATGGAACCATTGGCTAAAGCAGTGAGCCCTCGAGCTTCTTTAAGGATATTTTCCTCGCCTTTTTCAAATTCGGCTACGGCATCTTCAGGGTCCATAAAACGAATTCCTCTAAGTTATATTTATTTTTGGAAATAATAAAAGTCACAAGTTGGCAGGTCGGGACTGTAAGGAGCATGGCTCACTAACTCCACACCTTCGATAAACAAGCGATAGTCCGTGTCGTAGGGGAGGAGGATCCTGCGTCTTATCGCTGCTGTCAAACATTTTTCAAGACAAATGGTAAAGAATGTCTGACATACCAATCTGCAGTAACAGTCCTTTTATCTACTACGACGATTGTTGCAAAATGGCTCATCCGTCAAAATAATGAAGCAATCATCTTTTTCCCTTGACTTCTGCCCTTTTTTACTTTTGTCGGCAAATCTTCGAATGGCGCTGATTGTCTTTTGGTTTCGGGTTCGTAATAATATATCCAGCTTTCGTCACCTGTGACGATGTCATATACACCATTCGAGCCACCTCCGTCATACTTTTGAAGCATTCAGCGCCACCAATCCAAACAACGGTATTTTTGATATTTCGTTAAATTATGAGGTACCTATCTATCTAGTACAGAGCTTTCTGAAACCAGTTCATGTAAGACTTTTTGTACTTGACTCATACCAATGCCTTAAGTTGTCCGAAAGATATGTATCCCTTCTACCAGCTTCTATCTTTAGCCGTACAGCACTCAAGTTACCTTCAGTAGTCGCCATAGAAAGACGTTTTTTTCGAGAATAATCAGTGAGTTTGCTTCGACCACGTTTAAACTCATTTAACCAGTTGTAAGCAGTGGCACGAGATGGAACTTTGCAATTAAATTCCAATCGAAGTCTATTGTAACATTGTTGTTGAGTAAGACCGCAACGAAAGTCGTTATAAATCATTGAGCGAAAAAATCCTACTCGGATCCATTTCTACGCACGATAGACACTTTTTAAATTGCCGCCAATTTGTAAATCAAACGACATTTGAACTCATTACACATCTACATATTCCCAAAGAGTTCCTAATTCGAAATTTAAATAAATTTTTCATCGGCTGCTTTTCTTACTTATTTTCTAAAAGCTTTTAATATGGCCTACGTACTACTAGCGTTACCTAGTGGCAGTCCTGAAACTCAATTTGATAAATGGCGTGATTAACTGACTTAATTATGAAGTATCTATTAATCATGATATTATCTCACTCTTATTTATGCTGTTTCGGCTATCTTATACACATTTACTTTATAAATTTTCTCAGTCGTTTATGACAGTTTTTCGTTTATTATATTAATGAGTACAGAAGGCGCTTACCTTGGCTGTGATGTAGAAGAGATTGTTGAGAACCATTTCTGTGGCTTCTGCTGAACCAAGACCCTCCCTGCGGCCGCTCCGGCCCGCCTCCGATGCGTAATACTACAAAAACAACTACACGTAAATACCATCAAAAGTCAAACTCTTACGGCTACCTAAGGTACAACCAACTATATGATAGTTCGCTTATAGCTTTAGAATGGTACTATACATATGTAAAGGGTAATTTATCGTTTCTTCATTTGTAAAGATTACTACTAACGATTTGGGTTGCTAATTACTTACTGGTATACTTGTCCTCAGGCCGCATTATAAGTTTATTTGCCTTTTAGTTTAACTATTTATAATATATATATTTTAAATATTACTATATGGGTCACAAATGACTAGTATTTTTGCTACCCCTTCACGCTAAGAATACCACTACCATAACTAGAATAAAAATACCCTACTCTGGAATCACACCCTCATGACAGACCTCATGCACAGCAGTCACATACACTATCGTTGTGCCACCGAAGCGATAACTTTGTTCATTTTCAACACCATTTTAGAGTTGTGCGCCGGTCTTTATTGTTTTGTAGTTCATTTAATGTAATAAAATATGATCTTGCTTTTGCTTGTAGGGTTTTGCCGCTCTTTATAATAAATATGATGCTAATTAACACAAGATGGTGGACCGCAGCGCGCGTGTAACAGCGCGTGCGACAACGAACCGCGACACGCGATTCTCGCCGTTTCTTTGTTGGAAGTGTGAAATATAATATGTATAGACTAACCGCCATACACGTACATTTTTAACACCCTTACAAAGTTCCAGATATTTAAGATACCTCTGGCTCGGTGGCAGGCATGAGGCCTCGGGCTTAATTTCCGGGTCAAGAAATTTGTTATTTGGTTTTCTTTCAAAAAATCATAGTAGCACGAAGTGGGGTACTGTGCTTGGATAGACGTGCCATAGCTTTCGAAACGTGGGTGTTTTTCGCTTATCCTTTCTTTTATGTATGGGTATACTAAACTACATCTATACTAATATTATCTTATCTCATCTATACTAAGAGGAAGGAGTTAATTATTTGTATGTAAGGATTTAATAAAAAGAAAAAATATTACACAACCAATTTAAAATATTCTATTTTAACTCTTTCATCCACACTTTTATATACACTATTACTTTACTGAAATCATTGATTATTTAGTTTAATTAGGGTATATTGATCAAGAAAAAAATGAGAAAATTATATACCACATAAGGATTTCAAGGAATAAGCTGGTTATTTTACTAACCACCATGGCGGTTTTGCGCATAGGCAATATCGTAACCAATGAGGTTAATCCGAGGTGCGATTATTGCTAGTTGAACACTTTACCAAAGGCGTAACAAATAAACAAGGCAAGAAAATTATAGACAAAATCTATGAATACTTTATTTTTTATATAGGTTTTGCCTTTGCGAATATACAAATATTGACTTAACATGTGCTGCAATGCCATGTAGTACGTGCTGAACTTTCTTTTAGTGCTGTATTTTGCGCATTCTCGGGCAATAGATCGCTCTGGTTGATGCATATAACTTCCCAGGCGTAATTCTGTTGCCATTTGGCCTTATTTGATCTGAACAAGTAATGAATAAGGTGCTTTTCAGCGAGCGTTTCGAGCATTATATTGCCTGAGCCAATGTAAGGAGCCCTTCTACGAAAGCTTTTTGTATAAAATAGACCGAATTCTGGATGGTATTCCTTATGTACTTGTTTACACACCAAAACAGAGTTTCTTACAGCAGTCTATAAAATGGAATTAAGTTCGATACCACCCACTCTCTTTTTCTCAAGTTGGATCTACCACAACTGTATGATTGTGTTCGGATCCACCACAACTGAGTTCTTAAAACATTTGTAATAGGAACATAACTAGCAAAGGACAGGCTAAATTTGATAGCGGTGTCATTATCCGAGTCAGATACATCATCATGTACTGGCTACAGCCCGGAGGGTATATCACTGAGGACCATTAGAGATTCCTATTCATTGTAGCATTCTTCCTCCGACTCCAGACTACGAAGGCTCTCACTATCTGAAGAACTTTATTTCCGAAGAATGTCTTCTGTACATGTTCACGGAGTAGAAGCGGCATGTCGAAATTTTACGAAATTGGACGTTACAATTATGTAAACGAAACTCGCAAAATAAGACCTACCCTACCGGCCAAAAGTTTGAGACCACAAGATAAAATATTGTTTCACAATAAAATTTGTTAAAAATACATATGATAAACAATTAATTTGAACACCTGCATATACAATGGATATTTAACTAATTTTCGAAGTCATTATTTCTATTTATTTTTATGTAATCATCGTACAAAGGTCTTTTGTCTAGAAACATCAATGGGCGCCGCGTGCGGACCGCGCGCTAAAGTCATTGTAATATTATTGTTACCTGACTATTATTCATTATTTGGGCTTTGTTTTGTGTTAACAGAATTTTAGGAAATTTTAACTTCCTAAAACACTGTGACCTTCCTAAAACCTGAGTTTCCATGGAGTAAATATTTCTTAATCTTGGTTAGTCCGAGCTCGTCGTTCTTACAGTGAAGACATCTCATTATGGGAAAAGTACGCCAAATTAGCGGTGAAACTCGTGCTGTCATCATTGCTTTACACAACGAAAGCAAATCTGAACGTGCGATTGCTACTCAGCTCAAGTTGTCGAAGACTTGTGTTCATAACACAATAACTCGATACAAGGAGACTGGCAATAATCAAGATCGTTCGCGGTCGGGAAGGCCGAGAGCTACCACTTCTAGCGAGGATAAGTTCATCGTGGTAACAAGCAAGCGGAATAGACGCTTGACAGCACCAGAAATCCGCGCTGAAGTGAACAAATCCCGGTCTACATCTGTGTCATTGACCACAATGAAAAGAAGACTAAGAGATGCTAAGTTATTTGGTCACGTAGCAGTGCGAAAACCTCTCTTAAGGCCACAAAACAAAAAGAAGAGAATGCAGTGGGCCCTTACCCATCGAGACTGGAGTGAAGAAGACTTCAAAAGAGTTCTTTGGACCGATGAGTCCAAATTTGAAGTGTTTGGGAGCAAAAGACGTGTTTTTGTTCGGCGGAGTGCCGAGGAAAAGATGATGCCAGACTGTGTCCTGCCCACAGTGAAGCATGGCGGTGGTTCCGTTATGGTTTGGGGTTGTTTCTCGAGCCGTGGAACTGGAGATTTGGTACGAGTCGAAGGAATTATGAAAAAGGAGCAGTACAAAGCAATATTGGAGTGTAATGCTGTACCATCGGGACTTCGGCTAGTTGGAGATGGCTTTATTTTCCAACAAGACAACGACCCTAAACACAGCTCTAAATTATGCCGGGGTTATTTAGATACAAAAGAAGCAGAAGGGGTGTTAAAAAACATGGTGTGGGCCGCTCAGAGCCCCGACCTTAACCCTATAGAACTTTTGTGGGAAGAGCTGGACAGAAACGTGCGCAGTTGTTGTCCCAGCTCACAAGAAGATTTGTGGAGAGCATTGCAAGAAAGCTGGAACAATATTTCACAAGAAACAATCGACAAATTGATTGCCCGCATGCCAAGACTTGTCAACAAAGTGATTCAATGCAAGGGAGGGTTTTTTGATGAAAAAGCTGTTTAGCTTGTCAACTTATATTTTAAGTTAAATTGTCGAAATATTTAATATTTTTTATTTATATTTAATTGCATTTGCCATACTTAATAAATATCACAATAAATCCTTTCATGTTTAGCTTTTTATTTTGAGTTTTACATCCATTTGCAACTTTGATGTAGGTGGTCTCAAACTTTTGACCGGCAGTGTATATAGTCAGTGGTTAATAATCTAACCACCATATTATAAACGTTATTTATGAATGATTATAAAACATAGTATTTTTTTATCATTTATCCTACTAAATATAACCTAATAAATACCAAACAAGAAATAAACAATAAAATCGGAACATAATAATCATTATTACTTTAATATTGAATTTATAATTATTCCGTGGCAAAATTAGCGCTGCACCACTTTTTCAAATATACATTTGTACTTATCAAATAAGGCACCTTAGCGCCAGAGTTTCACTACATACAGTCAATGAGTACTTGAGACACATAATAACTAAGCAAATTGACAATAAGTCGTATTTAAATATATTCAAATTGTCTGACAATGGTGCCAATTCTGTTGTCACAAAATTCTCTTATCTTAGCTAAAAATCTCTAAAATTTAGATTAGTGCTGTCAAACGACATTTTGTATTCTGAAATCGCTAAAAGTGACAGGACTAAACTAAATTTTAGAGATTTTTAGCTAAGATAAGAGAATTTTGTGGCAACAGATTTGGCACCAATAAGTGTTTAATAATCTAACCACCAAACCTGAGAGAATTAATACTGTTACTTAAGTAATCTAACTTAATCTACTTTTAAGCGAGCGAATCCGCGGGCAAAAGCTAGTGACTAATATTCTTGTTAACGTTGGCAGCTATAATGCTTTGCTCAGGGGTGGTACCGCGTCGGTAGTTCAATAGGTGTAATTCGAAATTACGACGATCGCAATTCCAATACCTCATCCATTGGTAATAAATTTATCCATTGGTGATAAAAATGCTCTTGCTGAATAATGCCTATTCGTTTGTTATTTTATCAAAACAATATGGACTATTGCGATTGAATTCATCGCAGAGTAGTAAGGTCTTTAGACTTTATTAAGACCACATACTCCCACAACAGTAACCATAGAAACCGACAATTACTACCGCCAAATACGGCTTTTGACGGCAGCTGTGATAGGATTGACAGGACTGTACTCGCCAGTGGCGGTGACTGGTGAGCACAAAATCGATAGCCCCTATTATTTGAGGTTTTTATTTTTTTATTATTTATTTTCCTTTAAGGAGTTTTTATCTACAAGGATACGCCAACCCCATCGTACCTTATCATACACAACACAACATTATCTTAATATTTACCAAATAAGGGAATTATTGACGATTATTGCGGCAAACTTCAACCAAAGCACACAACCCCCTTGCAATTTCCGACTTTGGATTCGCCAAAATATTTTGACTAAGCCCAACATCCAATATATTCAATTTGAATTTTCTGATCTATTATTTGAGCTTGGAGCGATTCTTTTGTTACGGATGCTTCACAAATATTAAAACAACGGACTTAGATAGTGGGCGGGCCTAAATACCTTGGAACAGTGATCGAACCCGCAATACTCAGAATGAGTTACCAATTTCAACAATTACGCTATACGCGAAGTTCAAATTGTGTTTAATATCAGATATGAAATAATTGTCTTATAGGTATAGATGTATATATTTATCATAATTATTTTACTTAATAACATATACCTAGATTATAGACATAGATACAAGGGATTATTTAATAATAATAAGCATTATTTATAATTTTTTAACTTTATGCGCATCTTAGTGCAATGGCGGACTTAATGCCAAGGGCATTATCTACCATTCAACCTCAGGGTAATGCAGAGATAAAAATAAGTAGGCTTAACATTTATATGACGTGCTATACGCATGCATAGTATAATAATAGTCTTATGAGTACGGTCTTCTTCTCAGTATGAGAAGAGTTATAGTCTGTTTCAAATACGAAGTCCCTTTTGACACTTAATAGCACGTAACTCTCGTTTCTTGCCCGTGGTACACCACCGTACTACCAGTGGTAATTTTATACTGATTGCAGGAATAAACATTGATCGTTTATGGTACTAAAACTTTTTGAAAAATATTAGGTTCTCTACAAAACATGATGTAATCGTTTCACAAACATAATCAACTATTTATTTCTATTGATGTCTGTCCCAAATAACTAAATCAACAAAATAAAATAACATATTACCGCAATACATTGGTTACGCACTATGGTATATTTTTTACCTTTAGTCATAAGGACGAGACAATATGAATCGGCATTTATCATCATCAGAATAAAATGTTTTATAAATTTGGGTTTGGTCAATTATTATATGGTTAAAATGTACCTTAAATCGCATTCCGCGACTAACAATATATTTTTTTTATCAAGAAATAAATAGATTTTTAGATAAGATATTGGAGTTAGGCCCACTAAGATTTTAAAATGCCTGGGGTCGCGGTTTAGTCAAAACGCGAGGCGATTATATCTATCAGCAATCTTTATTTGTTAATTAATAATGATATTCATGTATCGATGTGTGTTTAATCTGCATTATGTTTAATAACTTATTTTTAAATCACACGGCGCAAGTTTACTCTGAAAGTAATCTGTCGATACGTTGAATCTGTGCGATCTTAAGGTACGCACTACATTCTGTAGTATTTAAAGAGTATAATAGTCTGGCAAGAAAAGGTTTCTGTGATAGCCCGTATTCTGTTATACTATCAACAGAATATAATCGTCAATACGATAAAATAATCTAATTAACTTTAGAATCAAATCAAAAAGTATAGAAAACTAGATGATCTAAAATGATTGTCATGCCGCAGGAACTAAAAGGTGCCATTGTCCTTTCGCATTAGCCGGACCTGAGGTCTGAACCAGTAAGTTATAATGGAGATCTTACTACATAATAAAGTAAATCAAACCTTTTCATAGGTTCCCTTCTATTCCAATTGCAATTACGTCTACGCGAATATTCACATCAAACTTCTTCATACGGATTTCATATGATACGAAGTGAAATGTCGGTTAATCTATCAAGATCTGAAATTTCCTGATCGATAAGTCTAGTCTACTTGATTGCATGGTTTCCAAAGGGCTGGCGAAAGCTGCGATGGATCTCTAAAATTCGCACATTTTATAATCATCAATGTACTGTCAGACTCAATTGTCACCGCTGTTAGAGATTATTGCATCATAATTATTGTCGCTGTCATAGTCGTCTGTCGTCGTCTTTTCCTCCTCCATAGTTATTATTATTAGATTATCAATGAGAGCATCTATATGCACATCTCTGTTTCAATCAAAGTTAAAAAAAAACATAATACGTAACCACGGTATTATAGGAATATTTAATATAATAGATGTTTTAATTACTTAAAAAAGAGCCAAATTGACCTCCAAATTTCTTTTATCAATACTTTCTGTTTCGATTCTAAACCATTCATTTATAATTTGTTTGTAATATAAATAGGTAATCGATATCGGCTGTATCGATTGAAATGGTCTGTTCACTATTACTAATCAACGATCATCTGTCAAATGGGACTTCGTATTTGAAACGGACTATTAATATATATATATATATAATAGGCCATAATCCACCACGCTAGCCACTAGACTAGCCGTATTCACCGGTTGACAAACTTTATGTGATTTATCTTCGAGGACATTATGGCGATCTTTCACTAGTTTTCCTTTATTCATACTCATCACAATGAGACTGTCTTAGTGGCGTAGCGGCAGTGAAGGAATTCTTAGTAGAAATACAGTCTCGAAATGTACCCGATAGACGGCAATGGTCGCCCCCTATTACTCGAAACCTTAAATCATATTTGACGAATTGTGAGTGTTATCACAGTTCACTACTTAGGACATATAGACGTCATTAGAAGTGTGTCTTCGTATATACATATTACATTTTACTTGTTATAAATGGAAAACAAATAATCTATACATACAGTTAATTAAACTGTAACTGGTACATGGGAGATCTTTAAGAAATATACATACTTATTATGTGAGGGGTATTTATAATAAGACGAAACGTCTTGTGTCTTGTCTGTATAGGCAACACGTAATAAGAACTAAATATCGAATGCTAACCGCATTCGTATTCACAATTATATTGCTGGCGTGCGAACTTAAAAGCTGATGCAAGAATACTGGTAGCGTACCAATATATGTGGTGACATATCTTGATGCGCTGTATGAAGATGTGTCATGAATCATGAAGCAATCTGGTGAGATTGCACCGGATTGATAGATGACATTGACAGATGTCAATAAATATAGGTATATAAACGTCGCGAGAAAACTATTTCAGATATACCTACTACGCTCATTGTTTAATTAGTAGAGACGACAAACAAAAAGACGATCTCTTTAAGGGTCTAACAACCAGTACGCCATATTTGTGTACTAAATGAGACAAATAATAATATTTGTCTTATTTAGTCTTAAGTTAACCTATCGTCATTAACCGTTGACGTAGCTTGCCCATTTCGCCTGTTCCCTTTAAATTGGTTGATAAAAACGTACCAGAGAATGTGTAAAGCAAATGTCGTAACTCTCTTAAATTTAGCTTTATTGTATTGCATATAAGTTGGTATTACCTGTATGTATGAGAGTGGGTTGGCAGGCGGCACGTTGGGGTCGACGAGCTCAATGTTGACGAGCCACGGCAGTAGGTACTGCAAAAGCAGCTGACGGACCTCCGTGCGAGCAGTCTGAAACCTCGCCGTGATTTCTGTGGATAACATAACTTTTAGAACCGGATTTTTTATTTATTTTCTTATGGTGAATACAGTCACTGATAAAGTCAAAGTTAAAATCATTTATTTGTTTATGATGATTCATGATCACTTATTACTTACTTACTTAGTAAGTGAGTTAGCAAAATTTATATTTGTGTTAGGTTTAGAAATAACTCGATTAACTTATGTGACATTCTAAATTGTATTATCATACACAATGATGGTATTTCCTCATATTTTGCTGCAGTATCAATTAGAGGATATTTTAATCTTAATTCATTACCTACAATAGAAAATTAATATTTATTTTATTTATATTCTAATATAAATATTATAGAACATATAAAGGTAAGAATAAAGGCATGAAATTAAGCTGGCTATAGGTTTACGTCGCGTGTAAAATATTTATTATAAAAGCCACCATAAATTGTCATGTCTAATGTAGTTGTGCGTAGTGAGAGAACGAGAAAGAAGAAGAATAATGTAGCTTTAACAATGTAATAGACTTTCAAGCCGCTGAAGATCAATCAAGAAACATCGTAAGGAAACCTGCATGTTTGAGAGATCTCCATAATGTTATTGAAGGAATTTAAGTCCTCAAACCCACACTAGCCCAGCGTAATGGAGTATGACCACAGTATGTTAATAGACAAGCAGTACGTTGTTAATTATACAATTCTTATTTCACAAATCCATTATCATAACCTATAAAATATGTAGCAACCCTTAATGGGGCGGGGCTACCAAGTATAAGTATTTATTTCTAAAATACGGCGGGGTCAGCCTACTGTTTGACATTCTAACACTGAGAAGTGGCCGTGCCCAGGAATAAGACAGTTTATATAGAAGGTTGCTATCATTATTATATTTTTACAAGTACCTTCTACCAAGTCAATATCTGTAGTTTGTGCTTAAGAATTTCCTAACACTAGTGAGGAATGTCCTGCAAACCCCGCAACAAAAGAAAAGTATACACGTATAATTCAAATTGGTACAAATAGCTCATTTTCTTACTTGTCTTATTTGGTAATCATAAAATAATGTTACTGTTTGAGTATAGTGAGTTCAATCCTACTCTTAGCGCAATGGCAGCGGCGAGTCAACCCGATAAACCACTATGCTATGCAGTCAAATTCATTTCTCAGATGGATTAAAATTTCCAGTCAATTGATCTTTCTGATAAGGAATGATTGCAAGCGCAAGCTTTGTTTTCCCAATTATTTCTGTGTATTCTGTGTATTACAAAATTATGATATTCCATATTATATTTTGACCAAGTTTTACGTTATTTATTGAGATCAGATATTCCAGTGCATATTTACCTTAACTTTGAGGAAGCATGTAACTAGAGGTGGTATTATCCACCTCTAAAATGCCAGTATACCGATTTTAATACCGGGATTTAATAATCATTAATTATTATTGGATTTTATAGAAATACTAGCTTTTCGCTCGCAGCTTCACACATTTTTATTTATACAGGTAGCTAAAAATTGCGGGGCTTGCTGCCGACCCTGTTCATTATGTCACCCGAGGCCATGGCGCTTTCTGCTCCTCCCCACGATTATGAATTGAATATGTATAGATATTGGATAACCATGTGTAGCTCAGTGCGGAGACCAACAGACTGCGATGCAGAGGGTCTCGGGTTAGATCCCACGTCGCGCTCCTCTGACTTTCAGAAGTTATATGACTTTTCGAAATTATGTGCGTATTGATTGACAATTATCGCCTACTCCGTGCCTCGGAGAGCACGTTAAGCCGTCGGTCCCGCCTGCCATGAACATCTATGGCAGTCGTTACTGGGAAGTCAGTGCCCTCTAATATCCTGACACTGGTCTAGCCTTAGGGTATCGTTAGACTTCGGGTTGCGGAGGTCAGGTGGCGCCGCTCCGTGTAAAAACTTATATCCCGTCAAATCCGGTTAGATCCGAAAAGCCGACCCCAAGTGACTTGGGAATAATAAAGGCTAGAGAGAAGATTTACCTTCTCGAAATCTCTGACTAAAATGTAAACTAGTCGAATAGGTATTTTTTTACATTAAATTTTGACTCCTAATTCAAGTATGTGTGTGTAGGGTAAGAAAAAGGGTGGTGGGGTAAATAAAAAATACCTAAATTAATGTTAATATTTTTATTCAATTCAGTACTATTTATTTATTTATTTGTTAAAGATACCTTACAAAATATTTATTTACTTTGTACAGTCGGCGTCACGTCCGTCACGGTGTATATATTTGAACTGCAAAAACCGCTCTTACTGCAACGTAATAAAGGCGTTTTTAAGGTCAAACTGTATACCTTGATGTGACGCTGACTGTACATACAAAAAACACATGGCAAAGAAATGAAAGATACTAAAATTCTATAGAAGCACATTGGGCAATACATGTAAATGATGGTCATACAATAATAAAGGTGTCTTAACTTTTTATGTTGTTTTCCTAACACGTTGCCATGATATATAATTTAATACTTAAAACTAGTACATTTTATATCTCACCGTTAAGGAGGTAGCGATATGAATGTGTAGAGATTTGAAAGAGACATTTCCCAGAAAAATTACTTGGTGACAACCTTAATCATTATCAGCTATAACTATGGTTTGGTCGCTGAAGTGTATCATTTCTTTTTCTGTTTGTGTTGAATATAATGGTGTTTTGTCTGGTTCTAATGACCGTTCAAGACTTCTTAATTCATTTTTTAGATTCAGAGAATTGTAGTATATAATAATAATTGTCTCGAGGTTATCATGTGTTAGTCTATTTCTTTTTAAATTCAGGATTTACTTATAGACTGAAAAGGATCTTTCAACATCTACAGAAGTAAGTGGCGTAAATTTGTAAATATTAGAGTCATTCTCTTTATTACATTTTTCAGTTATTTCCCTGAGAACATCAAAATCAGGGCTTCTATCCATTAGTTGCTCCATTTTGTTAATTAACGTATTGTTGGATGTCTGCTTTAAAATGAATCTTACGTTGTCAAATATTTCGAACGACTCTGTTATTGACAAATCACATTTTCTAATTTTACTAATGCAATACGTAAAGTTTCAAAATGCTCATAAATGTACTCTAAATGTCCTTTAAATTAGGTTTAGCTAGTACTTCTTTAGCATTTCTAATAGATATGGCTTTGTTGCTATCTAATAAATGTACAACACTCGATATTTTGTTTGTTATAGTAAAAAGCTAGTGATAACAGGCTCTGGCAAAGGTAAATTTGGATGTAGTTCCTTTAAAATTCGCAATCTACTGGGCACCTCTAAGAATTTTTTTTCACATTATTAATTAAAGTGTCTATATATTAATACGTGAAGCAAAAACTTTGTACCCCTTTTTACGAAAATTGCGCGGACGGAGGAGTATGAAATTTGGCACAGCTAAAGTTTATATGGAGAAGGAGTGACGAATCCTAATATTTATATAAAATATGCATTAGAAATACATTAAATTAATGAAAAAACACTACACGCACACAACCATGCATTTGACTCACGCAGTCGAAGCGCGTAACTATGGTTACATATATCAATTATAATGACATATATCAGCAAAATCTTACAGGCAAACTTTGGTTGAATTTCGAGCACAAGGCGACTCTTTGGAAGGCGTGAGCTAAACACGTAAAATGTTTCATACTGGGAAATGTCTATTTTAATATTTTACCAGCTAGTAACATATAAGCTACGCTATCGCTACAAAACATTACAACGACCTGCACTTTATTGTTGAATTGGTGACCCCATAAGTTTTTTAGACACTAACATACAAACTCCGAAACAGTACGACCGTTAACCATTTCTAAAATTTTATAGTTTAACAGGTAAGATCATCTCGATGAGTTTTCATCCAATCCAGTTCCATCAAGTTTGACACCCTTGGTCGCATTTTAAGTACTGTGATCACGGTTTTCACAATTTGACAGTGATTTTTCTAATAATGTAATCTTAAATAACAGTGCTATTAATCGCAACCACCACTCAGAGTTATAAACATTGTTAGCTAAGTAAAATAAATAAAATTAAGTTTTGACGAGTTATGGTTTACAAAATTATTGTCAGTTAACTTTGGCACTCCATGTTGGAAAAATGTACCACACTATCATTAGCAAGTTATTTCAAAAGATGGCCCATTTAGTATAGATTTCAAAATAGTACAACCCTTGTCACTTTTCTTGCCAGTTAAAGTGCTACTTCATATTTTTTGAGAAGGGAACCCTCATTTCAAAAAAATTACCTTATACTCTTTTGTTTAAAAAGGTCAGCGTCTCCATTGTTTTAAGGAACAAAAGTGATAAAATGAGATAGATAGTAGTTATGCTGTCTGTCAGAGCGAGATAGATTGTCATTCGACTTTTAGGATGAGTGAGACGGATAGTGACGCCGATGTTTGATGAGTCGTTCATAATAAAATTAAAATAATAACATTTAGTACGCATCGTTTCTTCGTTTACTGCGCATCTCTCGTAATCTTGTAACTTTCGTACTATCGACTTTGGTTTGTGTTACCCTGGACTTGATACTCCATCTGTACTTGACGACTTTGGCTTTCTTTACTGGACTTTGTGCTGTGCAAACTGTGTGTGAACAACATGCCGAATTTGTACACACCGGAAGAATATGCAAATATGCGTCTTATATACGGTGAGTGCCGTTGTAATGCCTCTACCACAGTTAGATTGTACCGTGAGAGGTACCGGAATGTGGAGCGGTACCCAGATTATCGTGTCATCCAAAATGTGCACGCATCATACTCGGAAGGACGATTGCCCAGTGCTCGTACGTCTAGTAGGAGACCTCGAGGAGACTACGACGACGTAGTTTTGAATGAATTTGAAAATGAACCCTGTACTTCAGTACGTGCGATTGAAATTGCAACGGGAGTACCGAAGAGTATAGGTCATCGAATTTTAAAACGATTCAAATTACATCCGTATCATGTGCAACGTGTGCAGAGTTTGTTATCACGTGATCACGCACCCAGAATTTCTTTCTGCAGAGCCATGTTGGCGATATCCCAGGAAGTCAGTGGTTTCATCTACTGAAATACATATCTTATTGTTTTGTAAGTTATTGTGAATTCTTTATTTTATCGTCATAAACAATACCCAAATATTTATTTCTTAACAGAGACTCACTAGGAATGTTTCTATCTTCGTATTTACACATATATATCTATTTGTAAAAAAAAATACGAATGTTTAGTTTTTTGAAGATTTACTCAATATAATTTTATTATTTTAGGAATTGTTTTGTTAAAGATAATAGTTATCTTTTGCCATTATAATAAACGTTGTGATTAATTGTCAAACACAAGTTTCTTCTTTGAACATCTACATAGTACAAAATGAGGACGAGATTACGGAACATAATTAAAAAGATCTAAAGGACTAACAGTAAAGTAATCTCGTCCTCATTTTCTACTATGTAGTTTGCATTCTTGCACAATTATACTATCACAATCTTCAAAGATGAACCTTCATCAAAAGGAAAATACCAGCATGTGTCTATGGTATGGTTGATCTGTGGTCCGGCGTTTCGCACGCTTGCAAGTTAGGCTCTGTCAAACGTCATTGTATTTTTTTGTGCATACTGTCACAACGGTTTTTCTTCTTTAAACTCTGCAAACTACATAGTACAAAATGAGGACGAGATTACGGAACACAATTAGAAAATTAATCAGGTTAAAATAAAATTGATTTGGTGCTTCTGTTTTCATTCCTCGGTGTCTTTTTGTTTTCAAATGCGCAATAAAAATAGTTATCTTCGCTTTTAAATTCGTTTCACATTTCGTACAGGTTATAGTTCCACTTGCTGGATCATAAAACATCTCTGGATGATTTCGTACCCAGGAATGAGCTGTCTTCTCTTTGGGTTGAATCTGCCATTACGGTAACGAATAAAGCCTGCGAAATAAAAAAGGTCATATTTTGATGGTTTGCAAAGATGGGTCGAAATATAGAAAGAGAAACTACTTTTGATACAAAATTGTAAATAGCGGTGCAATACTAACAGGCATGCATTCTATTGTTTTAAAACTAACTGATACACTGCAAAGTTTGAACAATAGTACTCAATGCAACAGCCGACCAATCAGATAGAAGAACATGTTACTACCTGTCATAATAGCCGTTCCTTAGGTACATTTGATTTTACTACAAGCTATAATAAGATTTTGGGATGTGTGACACGTGGTATTTTCGTTCTCATTACACATAATCAAAATCAATTTCATTACGTATAGACAGCTTTATATAAATAATATAAACATATACTTGAATGACATTGTAAAAAAATATCTTACCTTAATAAGAAATAGGTCCAAATCACTGAGTAGGTAAATCGTTTCAAGTAAAACAAAAATCCAAATCACAGTGCAAGTAATTTATCTTTATAAATTATATACATAATATAAACAATTCTTTAAAACTAACTTATACCTAAAATATTATGAAACAGAGAAATAAAAAAGAAAACTAAAACCCTCTAATAGGCGTCATAGAATTCCTCCGCATCACAGTCAACTGGTAGTGTGCCCAGAAGACTGGCAGCATTGCCACGTTGAATGGCAATGCTTATCCTTTCCGCGAAATAAAGGCCAGCCCTCTGGTCACGGGAAGCGTCGATTAACCTTTTCGCTATGTCTCTATAAAGAGCACGAGCACTGGGACCCCATGACCCTAGCGTTTCGACCCCAAACGGCTCAAAAACATAATCCCCTGCCAGGTTTTTGTATTTGCGCCGCTTGAGAGTCTCCGCGGATGCAGCAGCAGCACCAGCACAACCCGCCGTACTGGGAAGTGTGTAGTTCAAGAAATCACGAATAAACTTGAGAAACACATCCGAACGCATAGCAAGCATAGCGATGAACGTAGTAAATTAGTTGTAATGTCGGATAGCTACTGCGCACAAGCAGGTAAAATTTGCTGTCTCACTCGCACACATACAAAATTCTTATATTCCTTGATTTGCTATCTCCTTCCCATAGCTTATGTATTGAGTGAAAGAGATAGCAAATAGTTACTACTATATCTAAGAAAGAGTTAGTAAACTATACCATATTTTGTTGCACACAGTTTGTCACACATATTTTGTTGTGAAACAAAAGATTTTTTGAAACAATAGAACCCACCACAAATATATTATGGACAACAAAACGTATGTAGGTGTGTATGTATTTGAAGCATAAGTTTAAATTTACGTAATATTTATTTAAACAAAGATTAGTTTCATTTTACGTAATTAAATAAAACATTTTAATTTGACACAACTTTAGTACAGAACTCTAAAAATGGAATAATATTCTTTAAATCAATAATTTGTACCTAACTATGTTTCTATAAAATTAATAATAATTCATGATTTTTAAATCCCGATTTGTTTTTTTTTATTTAAGGCCTGATTCCATGTGGTTTCCTCAAAGTTTAGGTAAATATGCACTGGAATATCCGATCTTATGATAAGTTACACTGTACGCCGTTTATATATATGAGCATGTCTTATTGTCACTCATAGTATACAATATAATACAATAACAAGATTCAAAGATTTCAAAGAACGATAAAAATGTTCCACTTGCCGAGGATCTGTTAAGAACTCCATAAGATTTAGTATTTTGTAGAATATGCATTTCATAGAATATCTCAAAAGATGAAGGCGTCGCGTTGTTCCCGTGGAAGCTTTATATGGAAAGCTCAAGTCTAGTCGTCTGTGAACGTAAGATGTATACTTGAGATGCTTTGAGTCTAGTTTCTTGAAGGAGATAAGTTTTAAAAACAATGTTAGAGAATTGAAAAGCTCCTTGCAAAACGTTCAAGTCGTGTTCATAAGAAGGGACTTAATAGTTCAAGAAACTTGTAGTACTTCGAATCAAAACTAGGTATATATCGTCCACATTGTTTTGTGAAGTCTGATATCGCATATTAATTCTCTTATTTTGTTTAAATTGGTGCGTAGCGGTTTAGTACAAATAAATGTCATAAATCTAGCGTCGGTGCCGCGGCGGCGCAGCGGTAGTGTATGCTGCTGTGTATGAGATCTTGGGTCGAGGTCAAGGGGTAAAACATGAATAAAATTGTTAGACACATTACATTTATTGCATTGTGATACTTAAGGGAAATACGGCTATGTAAACATTTAAGCAGGACTCCTGCTTTAACCGCATGTTCATATTACCAAATTATAAAATATACTAAAGAATGCAATGCTGCTACGAACGGTGTAATGCCGTCTTCCTCATAGATCTGCCAATTCTTATATTAAAACCTAGCCAAATGAAATTGCAATTTTAAAAGTAGCTTCCAGCCCTATTGCGAGAACAGATAAATATATATATAAAGCAAAACATTCCTTATCACTTACGTGTAGTAGAACCTAACATCGCAGGACTTAAAAACAGGAATATATTATGTGAATACTTTATGCATAAATCAAAAACGTATTTACGAATCCCAGCATAGAATGCTTTGTAGAGGATCATTTCAAGCTATTCAATGAAATAGACATATTATATTTATATATATTATTATTTTATAATAAAATCTGTGAGGTAGTGGCCATTGTTATAAATATGGCGACGTTAAGTATGAAACTGTACCGTTTAGCCCCTTCTCTATTATTCGTAGCATAGTCGAATAGGTGAGGATTTGATAAATAAACCTATGAATTTATCTATATTTAGTGGTCAAGGCATCATATGATGTCCATTGCAGTTATACTTATGTGTCGATTGCAAATTGTTTTGTTGTAGCTGAAGTCTTGCGTTATTCTTTGGTCTCCTTAAAGTTATCCGATACATTTTTTTTAAATAATTTATTTCTTTTTATTACCTGAGAACATAGGCATGGTAAGTTCTGGATGCAACTGCGACAGTTGTCGGGACAGGTACAGTTGCGAGCGGCAGTATGTGGTGCACAGGAGAGCGTCCAGCGTACCGCGACCCTTCTCCGAACCTGCAACAATACAGAACAATACGTTAATTTCTTCACCCTTAACAAACGTCGTTTACATATTATTAAGCTGGCATATCTCATGGGATAAAACATTTATAAGTAAGGAAGATGATCCGTAAGGTTAATAGGTACGGCGCTTTTGTGGAAAAGTGTTGTCTTTTGTTTAGCGCCGAAAATATTTAACAATCTGCCAGAGACAATAAGAACATTAAGCATAGGTCTTTTTAAAAAGAAATTAAGAATATTGTTGGCTGAAAAGTGTTACTATTCAAAACAAAATAAAAATAAAAGCTTTAAATTTGTTAGCATAAGTTTTGTTATTTTATAGATCTTTTATTATTTGTTTTTTTAATTTTGATTATCGTTGATAAATAATATGTAAATATTTGTACGCCAATATTGGCAAGGCACAGAACTGCACGTTTTATTTATTTTTTTGTATCATCTTTTAAACCTGTGTTTAGCAAATAAATGAAATTTAAATTTGAATTTGAGTCAGTTTAAAAAAATTTGCAAATTTTAGACATTCTTTTCCTTGTGTAATTAACACAAGAAAAAGACGTCAAAGATACGTCTATAAATAACCCACAAAAATTGTTTGTTTTGTTTTCCAACAAATCCCAAAAGACGAAAAATGTGGTTAAAGTTAGCTTGAAGAGACCCAGAGAACATTTCATCTCATTCAAATGTGTTTATGTGGGCAGATCACTTTGATGTAAATAATATTTTACTTTATTTTAGTGCGAATCATGTTATCCTGAGATAAATAACTGACCCATCTGTTCTGTAACCTTCAAAATATTGTACTTATGATGTTGTACGATTCCCTGTTGATGAATTAAATAAAAACTACTAGACTATACTTCAAATATTAGCTAAAATATCGGTTTTTATAAAACGAAATAACATCTTTAATACCTAATTTTATATATGCTTGCAGCATAAGTTGAGAATTATCCTTTTCAACTCACTGTTATTGCAGCACAACTCCCTTTGTTGATGTTGTTTAGCTATTTTCTGTAAAAGTTTTCTGTGATATTATGTTATTGTCCATTGTCTGTCATGCTAAACAAAATATTGGATATTTTACTTGTTGTGATACATTACTTTCTATAACAGCAATAATTTTGAATAGCAGATGGAAAAAGACACAATGGGCTTTAGTCAAAAGATACTTTTGACAGATGAGGCTGTGCCAACTAAATTTCATTGTCAAGAGAACCGCAGAAGACTGTTATGTGATTCTAAACCTTCTTGAGAAGTATTCCTTAAAAGCCATAGAGTTGATCTTGTCACAGAATATCTGAAAAGTCAAAATGCTACTGAAAACCATGCTCAAAGCATACAAATAGAAGAAAATATGATACAAGAAGTTATTCAACCTGAAGGTATTTTCAATTTATTACAAATATTATTCAGTTATATGTTCATTATTATATTATCATATTCACATTTAAATGAAGTAATTCATTTTGAATTTTTGGTTTCTATAATTACCAAAAACTCAGGAGAAAGAGACAATTGCCGACCCAATCATAACTGTAGAAAAATCTGTCCAAGTCACAAAATTGAATATGCATTATAGGAGCAAGGCTGTGCAAACAAGATGGCAAAATAAAAGTGTTTGTACTTCACCATTGAAAGCTTCTAAGACATCTCGTTTTACTTCACCCTTTAAAATTGAACAATGCTGTCTCCAACCATCCAAGTCGGGAGTGGTTAAAGCAGTTAAGCGGTATATTTTTCTCGAAGATGAAAAGTCAGATAGTGATTTTTATTTTATTGGAAGTGCTCATTTATCACCTTTTATGGCTACATCATCATCATCAAAGGTTTCTGACTTCGATAGTGATGTAACTAATGAAAAACTTCAACAGTTGCAGCCTCTTAAAAATACATTGTATTTAATTTGTAACAAACCTTTGACTTTTGTTGTTATTTTCAAAGAATGTTATTTTTATTTCAATTGTTGCACACACAAATATAAAAGAGGAACTTATTTTACTATGCTCGAAAAAAATTAGATTGAACACCACATTTTGTGAATTAGGGAACATAACTTTGGAATATCATTATCCTATGCCAGTAAATTATTTTTAGCAAACATACCAATAATAAGTAGTTTTTTAAGCCCATCATTGCAAACTTAAACAAAATAATAATAAAAAAGAATCTTCCTATAGCATTTAGACATAACTATCATGATATAAGCTGCATAATCGATTGTCTAGAAATTGACATGCAAAAACCATCAAAGGCTCTACATCAGGCACTGACATAGTCAGAGTACAAAAAGGGAAATACTGTGAAGTATTTAATATCCTGCACGCCAAATGGTTTGGTTAATTATATTTTCAAGGGTTCGGGGGTAGAACAAGTGATGTTACCATAGTAGAAAACTGTAACTTTCTAGATGGATTACCACAGGGAACTTGCATCTTAGCTGACAGAGGCTTCAAGCACCTAGAACAATTACTTCATGAAAAGGGCATGAGACTATGAAGACCACCTAGTGTAAATGCTGGTGCGAAGTTACCAAAAACTGAAGTTCGACTTACTAAAATAAAGCTAGCTTACGAATTCATATTGAAAGGGCAATAAGGCGATTAAGAGAGTTTCATATGCTGAAGCAAAATTCAGTGATAAATACTAACATACTTCGTGTACTCAATCATGTCATTATTATTGCATGTTCTCTAATAAATTTGCAGGATTCTCTTATTAAATAACTATTTTGATTAACTTTTATACTATCACATTTAATTGGGATTCAAACTGTTCTATCTGTGTGCAAAATGTCATCTAAATATGTTAAGTTAGTTTATATAAATATTTTTATTATTGAAAAATGTAACTTAAGAATAATAAAACAAGCAAGAGATAAGATTTGTTTTTTATGTAATCATTGCCACAGACTGGTGTTATTATACGAAATAGGATAAACATTTGTTTCCCAAAAAATGGCTATCTTTTGTATTATGTTATTTACGTAATCACCATCATATGTCACTAAAAAAATGTCTACATTCTATCGTTTCTTCGAAGTTGATATCAGCTACACAAAAATAGCACTTTTCCAACCTGTTGTATATATTTGCAGTTACACCTGTGCCTTACATCTGTGTTGACACCATTTAAATAATTTTCACTGGTTTTTGTCCTTGCTAGGACATTTTATTTCAATTACAGCATCTTTCATTATACCACCAGGAGATGCTGCAATCATGGGATTCTCTTGGCATAAAGAAAGCCCACAAAAGGTTATATTTTTTTAAATTTATTACCAGCTGTCTTTCTTACGGACAGTTCTAAGTTTCTACCTCTTTTCATTGCCACAGTATCAGATATTTTTGCACCCATTATAGTGGCTACGTCGCTGGTGTACGACAAACACCTACTTCCTGCGCCTTAGAAGCTGTGATACGGCCATATCGCATCTCATACCACAAACTGCTCTTGTTCTGCCCCTTGTTGCTTCTTCAATGGTATTTATTACACCTGCAGTGAATGTAGTTTTCATCATGTCTACATCTGTTTTAATTTCTGGGGATTGGTCCATTACAAAACAATGCAATGAATACTGCATATTTCCATGCTTATCATCCTGATATTTCAGTAATAAGCAGTTGCAAATTTTTCTCCTTTTGGCTTCCGAAATAAATTCTGTATAAACTACTGGTATACATGGTCTGTGTCGTACTTCTTTTTTGGAAATTTGCTGCACAATAATATACTTCAGAGTCCCTACTTTGGACAAAGTAGGCTTTCTCCAATAGCACTCTACAGAAGTACATGCCGGTTCTTCACTGCGACGATGGACCCACATCAAAAAAGCAACTGCATGCTTACATCCTCCAGCTGAAGCAGCTTAGTCATGGCATTGACAGCTAATGAATTCGCTGTCATTTTCATTAACAATCAGCGTAACATTGTAAGCTTTGTTTCTCACTTTATGCTCTGGGCACATTTTACACTTAACTGTGCAAACTCCATGTTCTCGATGCAATTTGATATAGCCAATCGCATCATCTCCATAGGATTCCCTTGCAGACTTGTGTAACAAAACCAAACATCATGAGTATCGTGACAAAGAGAATTTACATGAACATTTCTAAATATAACCTAACCTAAAATAAATATTATATGATGATCACAAGTACCTAAAGGTTTGGAAATAAATAAGTCCTACTTACATTGCTGCTTTTACATTTCAAGTTTTGCAGCACAGTAATCAGCGTTGTTCTTAAAGAAAAGTGCAACCATAAGTGCGTCTATTTGAGGCAAGTTGTTGTTATCAGCTCGTTCATAATTTGTCTTCATTTTCAGATTAGAAACGAATATTATGAAAATAGTTATAACTTATCAAAATATATCAGAAATATTCTTCAAAAATAGCCCAAAGAACATTATTGATTAATAAACGAAACGCGCGTACTATACTCAGTGATCGAAGCCGTGTTTACTTGAGTGTGACGTCACCAACACGTCAAGTTCAAAAATTATCACATATTCATCGGTGAAATTTTCTAAAAATATACGCATTTTAATTTAAATTATAGTTTAATATGTTTTTACGCTATTATCTGATAGAATGACCACAGTTTGTAGTACAGCCTTGGCCAAAAGTATGGAGCACCCCATGTATTTTTCACGTGCGTAATATTTGCAGTAGAAAACAATACATTTTATTTAAATATGGATTAGGTGGCATCTAAAAAGATATTTAAAACAATAGTGTACCCAGTTAGAGCTAATAAAACATCCGATACAAAGCATCTTATCCGTTTAGTAATTTCCAATCTTTAATTCAGTTTACTTGTTGTACAGTGTACTATGTTGTCAAATAGCCTATTGTGACCGGTACACTCCAATACGCTCGCCGGCTATTAAGTGGGAGCTAAATTTCGGTGTAATACACCTCATGGATATAGGCAACTATGACTGAATGTAAAGAAATTAAAATTAATAATGTAACGCCTTTGTCGATCACTACTGAGTACATTTCTAGCTTATTTGTACATTTGTGCTTCTTTTCCAATTTGTAACGGACTGACTGTGTAGGTGACGAGTGATTGATTACATATTTTCATGTTGTAAACTTAAGAAAAACAGCAACGTTTACACAGTTTATGTTTAGCGTTTTTTGAGGAAGTCCAATGTCTGTGCATATGATAAGACGAACAGAGAAAACAAAATTTTAAATAAATTGGTTACTGTTAATGCATCAGTAATTGAACATGGTTTGATGGTGGAAATCATATTAAGATGAGCGAAGGAACCTTTATAAAGAACTGATCACCCTTTGAATTACGTTCACATTTGTTACTTATCCGGTTTTTCGCGAGTTTGTTATCATTTAATTACACTTGCCTCATTTTATATTAACGCTACAAGCTTATGTGAGGCATAAAGTACTACATACAAAAGCCATGCTGTAGATATAAGAATGTTAATTATTTCAGCGGTAAGTTTATAATAATATAAATTTCAACGTGCGTCTCTTAGCTTCTGAAAATGAACTATCATTCCTTGTTTGAGGATAAAAGGTGTAATTTATAAATTCAAGAGTAGCGTCTACAAATATATATATAACGTATATTGATTTGATCAAGACTAGCGCAAACATAGTGTGGCAAAATGTACATATACGCTATACTGATTTTGACTTAATTAGTATAGTATATATATTTTGCCTTACGTCTGTTTATTTTTAAAGGGTACACCAATTATGTACTGCGCCCACTATTCTACAACTAAACTATATTCTTAACTTTACATTATTTATCTTAGGATGAGCTGTGGGCCATCCACTTAATTTTTAATTGACGGCAATTTTTAAAGCTGTATTTTATGGTGCGTTATCCAACGCATATTCCATCTTCTTATAATTTTTGGTAGTAAGGTGTAAGACGAATCGCATACAGCCTTGGTAAAATCACATATCTAATTAAAATAGTATTTTAGAAATATATTGTCATAAAATTATGTAAAGAAATGTGTGCCTATTATGGGCACCCATTTCGTTATAGTTATTATTTTAACATTGTCTTGCTTGTATCGTCGATTTTGTTGCAATTTGATACAGAGAATGCTTAAAGTTTAAGCAAGACATTATCTTTAAAGAAAACCCAAAGCATGCGTTGATAATATTTAGTGTCTTGACATATCTACTGCCTTTACATGCATGATCTTTTTCAAGGTCACCGGTGCTACACATGCATGCTACGACCGTAGCAGCTACGGTCGTAGCATTCAGGTGCATCGCACGTTATACCTACAGAGCTCTACGACGCAGAAAGCGTTAATAACACTATTATTCACAGAGCTTTTAAGCTACAACGAGAGCTTCCAGATTCTTTATTTAGGAGATAGCATGTTCAGCTGTTAGATTACATTAGTCAAAGTGAGGACCGCCGTAACATCTTCGCATTATCACAATTCGGTTTGAGGCTTTTACTTTTTGCTTTCCTGCTCTCTACTCGTTAAATCGACAAATAAAAAAGGGCATAATTATAAAAGCAGTTGTTTTTGTGACATGTTGTACGTTAATTTACTTATCTCAGAATATAGGGATAGTTAAAACATATATGAGAGAAACTATGAACCAGAAAGTTAGAGTATTTTTACAGAACCAATGCAAACAGTGCTACAAAGGCTTATATCACTGTAGATCTAACGGAAGTTGACCCGAGAAGCGAGATGTTTATGAAAGACTATAGCGCAGAAATTAATTAACGACATTAAAATAAAATAAATAATATATTATAGCCATACTAGCTATTCCCCGCAGCTGCACTTGCGTGAATATAGGCTTATATTTTGAATTCATATCACAACCATTTAACCGAAGTACATTGATTCAAAATATATTTTTACTCATGCCCTCCGCCAATTTGTTTATCAATGTTGTAAATGAGTATATGGAAACTGTTCGCTCTGTTTATGAAAAACATCGAAACTAAAATCGAATGTACATAGTCGATTAGCAAACTTTAAATGGTCCATTGCACCCCTAATTAGAATTTATGTGAAACAAGTAGGTAGTTATTTGTTTTATTTAATATTTATACCGAAATGAGGGTTAATTCATCAAAAAGATACATTATATCACTACAAATTTCTTTGTTTTATTAAATACACTTTAAGCCTTTTTAACCCATTACAGGATAAATTTAAAAATATCTCTTCTTAGCGAGCACCTACGTCGTAAACTATCTGTCCAAATTGCATGCCATTAGTTTCCGTGGTTTGGCCTTGATGATAATGAATCAGTCAGGACAACAAGCATTATATACATTAATTGAACCATTCTAATAACCTTTTACCTATTACTAATTTATACCGTACTTAACAACATTTGTGCCACCACTTTGCATAATTCAGCACTTGATTTTTCATATAATAATACAAATATTGAAATTGGTTGCTCTAATGGCACGACTGAGATTTAAGACTTCACGCGGTGGCAAAAGAAAGCAGTTTCGTAACCAAAAAACCACATCGCAGATGGAGAGGCGAAATGGTATTGAGTTTTGTAAAAAGTAATAGAACAAAGTTGTTAAGTATGATAAAAATAAAACCGTTAAAGTCGTTAAAAGGTTAAAAGGTCAATTGATCCTGTATGTATTATATATTAAAACAAAACATTACATTTCGTTAGCAATGGTTTAAATTAAAAATCAACAATTCAAAGATTAGTTGTAAGAAGAGTTATTCAGCTCAAAAATTCTCATACGGACCGGATAGAGTACTATCCGATCCCAAAATCAGACTTCACCGAAGTAGTATATCTTCTAGAATCCTCGGAAAAATGGTATATATATAAAATGGTATATGCTATATGCGACAGTATGTCTTAATAAAAATATCGACCATCAAATATTTTTTTTTTTTTTTTTACGCGGGGAAATGTGCACGTCACATTCCCTATCGCCGGTTTTGGGGCGGGCGATGGGGATATGTCGGGATCCAGCCCCTAAGATGGATTTGGGCTGAACCGACTAAAACCACCGCGGTGTTCCTCACACCTTTATGGCGAGGCCACGCGAATCGCTCTCGCATTCGAATCGCGACTCCGCCAAAGGTTCGACCCACCGATGCGATGGACGTGGCGGGTCCCACACAACCATCAAAAACACAGACAAAGCGGGGGACCTAGTCCCCCTTGCGACATCGAGAGGCGTGCGCGGAACACGAACGCCGCCTGCTCGGACCTGCGCTGATCGGGCGGTGGACAGCCCCAATAGGTCCACCACCCGCAGGCTTCTACTCAAGGTGGCTGGAGGTTGTCTCGCGCCCTCCTAAGCCCGGTTCTGCGGTTAGGGAGAGGGATTGACCGTTCCCTCTCCCTCTCCGCCGCCTCCTTCACTATTATCACCTCCTCACAGAAGGAAGCGACGGCATCCCAAGACCTCTCGCTCGAAACCATGGACAGAACCATAGCCTCGAGCGAGAGGACGACTCTACCGACTGCCGCGTGCATGACATGGCGTTGCGTGGCCCAAGCAGGGCAACCTACCAATGTGTGCAACGCCGTGTCTTCGACAGCGACGTGGCAGTCACCGCAGTGATAGCAACCAGGCGTCTCCTGTTTGCTTATTCGACACAGGTACCGACCGAAACAACCGTGGTCGGTCAGCACTTGCGTCAGACGAAACGTGAGGGCGCCATGACGCCTCTCCAGCCACTCTCTAAGAACGGGTCTTACCGCCACGATTGTGGCGTGCCCGACCATCATATAATTATGACGAATTGAAACAACGAATACGGACAAACACTGACCGACATGGCTTTAATTACAAATTGTATAAAAGGTTATTGATATTTATCATTAATAATACAGTTTAGTTAGTAACAAGTACATTAGTAATTTCTTAATAGTTAAATAAGTTTTTAAAATAACCATTGGATTTAGTACAGAAACTACGAAATTAGATGTAGGACTTGAACGGCAATTTTATAATTAAAGGCCAAATATGTATTTGTTAATGTTACTAACCCAAGACCGGCGTCTTAGGTTAGTAACAGCCTTCAGTTTTCATAATTAAGGAAGCCAGGTCTCAGATCCAAGTATCGAGAGTATCAATCCTGTTGCAGCGATTATTCATCACAAAAAGAAAGCAAATGCTTCGCTTCGTTTTCTTTTTTTTTAATTATCGAAATATATTACACCTACGGCGTAGATTCGTAGCAGCTAGCCTTGACGCCGTTCATCTCTAATTTCGTTAAACAAAATAAATTAGTTTGTGGTAAACTCTACGGCTTTTAGTACATGCACGATTTCTCGTAGCAAACGGACGTAGCAAAGAATAGTTACGAATATATATCTATTTATTACCAAACATATTGACAGCTCTTGATATGCCTACGGCGTAGGGCATGATAGCAACAAGCTAATTCACATTATATCAAAGTTATTATAACGTGATATATGTAGCCAAAACCCTGTTTCATTGTGTTATCTAGATAGCTCTTTTAGTTTGGCGATATATTTATGCGTTACACAGAGTAGCATTTGTTTAGGAGAATTAATATTAAGTAATACTCTAGAGACGAAAGGAGTCAGTAAACTGCATAGTAACATCCTAAATATATATGTACTCCGCAATAGTGGCCCATAGTTTGAGACGGCAGCTCATTATATCTAAGATTCCTTATTGCATTATTGTAAATTATGAGTCCTAACAAGTAGTCAAACATACTTGTTGAATAGGGGGAGGTACAAAGTGGCTTGTACAAGTTTGGGAAGTGGGATCACAGTGTGAAAAGCAAGAGAGCGAACAGTATAGAAGGGAATGCAGTACGCTGGTTTGGGTGACCTACATAAAGCCCTATAAAGCCGGCTCCGTCCATCTCTCCAGCAGTCGCGCACGGACAGTTAACGCGGTCGCACGTCGCAATGTGTTTTAAGTGGGATGCGAACTTTTCGTCTACGGAGGAAGACAAAGTGTTCTCTGATAAAAATCCAACAATGATGGACAACGAAACTTGTGCTTCCAACGTCACTTGGATTGACTATGCATCTGATGAAGTGGCCACGGTGCTTAACGTTTATTATACGCCACTTTTAATTATTTTTGGTTGTCTTGGAAATTTACTTTCAATTTACATCTTTTATTCAAGTAAACTGCGCTTGCAGTCTACGAGTGTTTATTTATCGGCCCTCGCAGTGTCTGATACCCTATTTTTGCTGCAATTGTTACCACCTTGGTTGGACGCCATTGGTTTCAGCAAAATATTTTATCAGCCCGTTGTTTGTCAGATAACAGTTTACGTGTCATACGTAACGTGCTTCTTAAGCACATGGATAGTCGTAGCTTTTACCGTCGAAAGGTTTGTGGCAGTGTTACACCCGCTTCAAAAAATTCTTGTATGTACAGTGAACAGGGCTAAGTACATAGTGCTGATTCTCACGTGTAGCACCTTGGTCCTAAACATTCCGGTATTGAAATTTACATCGCCGACCGCCAGCACCTGCAGCATAAATGTTGAATTTATGGAACACGCCGCTCGGTTCAACTTAGTCGACACGGTTGTTGCGTTCACTGTGCCGCTGGCCGCAGTTGTGTTACTGAACGCTAGAATAATGGTCGGCGTATGCAGAATAGAGCGCGCACGGCATCAATTACTGAAGGTTGAGCAGCAACCCGGGCCGAGGCTCGCGCGTCCGACACAGCCTCCGGGTCTGCGCTCCCAACATCGCGTCACCAGAATGCTCCTCGTCGTTTCATCGGTGTTCGTCGTGCTCAATTTACCGGCTTACACCATGCGAGTTTTGGCTTATAGTTATGATACAGTAAGTAGATACTAATATTCTATGTACATTTTATTGTATTTATTTTTGAGCAGAACAAAATATAACTTATTATGCTCAGCTATGTCTTGCGTGTCTGAGCTAAGTGTGATAAGCAATATAATTGGCGTGATGCTTATTTGTTGACTAACTATATTTCAGGTGATTGTTGTAGCTGTGCGTATAATTAATTTATATATTTAAAGAAGGCGTATTGCGACTTATCAGCAAATGTTTTATATTATAGTGCAGTACCGCTTTTTCTATGCGTAAAAGATATTGTTTAATCCAGATGTAACGAATGGGATAACTAGAGGAGCAAAACTAAACGAAATTGAAAGCTTTAAACAAATCAGAGAAGTTTAGAAGAAATATCAGTTAAGTGTACTATAGACCGATGAGCGTGCTTGAACTACGTAACGAGAATGAATGAACCGAAAGTGCTTATGTTAGAATCCTAGTAAGCAGCAATCTATATCCAACTTAGCCCTCCAAGAAACTAGTATGAGTGTATGTACGTATGGGAGAGGTGGTTACAAGCTTTTGTGTAAATCTTTGCTAATAACGCATGAATTCGTTCGTACTAATTAATGAGAAAATTAGCCGAAAACCAGACTCACTCAAACCAAATTAAACAAGCATCCTGGGATTCGAGCCGTGGCCGTTGCTGAGAAATGAAGAAGTACCTATACTATACCTATATATAGTTTAAAGCCTATTTGCCAATAATATGTCGAAAATATAGCTGCGCGCGGATTCATAACATCCGAAGAAAAATTAGTTACGGGGGCGAAGATTTTCGGACGACAATGAGATGAAGGCGGCCGTGGAAAACCATTTTCAAGATAAATCTTCAGAATATTTTCTCAATGGTATAAAGGCATTATATTCACGATGTGAAAAGTGTATTTCACTTGAGGGAGATTATAATGAAAATTAAAATATAAACGTATACTTATTTTCATTAAGTACCTTAGGCAGCGAACTTATCAGCCGCTCCTCGTAAATGCAAAAGTGGCTCTGTCTACCGCCGTTTTGTATAGTTAATTAGCTAAAACGTCTTTATTTGAATTTGTTACGGCGACGGCATAACCCATGGGGATGACTACTTAAACAAACGCAACTGCAGACGTGTCCAGCAACTGTGTAGTTAACTATAAAGAACTTAATCGATTGCGTAGCGGCTAGTTTATTATTTACATACATACGGGCTAACAATGATATTAATTATAATTGTTATCGGTTATTAGGTACTTTGAACTGCACTATAATATAAAATATCTGTTGAATCATCAATAGGCAGACGGTATAGCCACAGCGAATGGCGATATTTTAGATGGCGCGGTCATTTCACTTATATTAATAATACAAATAGAGTGTTGTCAGTTCGAATCCGTTCGGAACAAATATTTGTGTTATCGTTTTACTATCGTACCAATTTTATGTGTTTTGTTTCAGTTTGCTAAGCTCGTAGTGATTATTACTATTGCATGAATTTTATGCAAAAATTTTCCCGCAGGACAGGCTTAGCCTAGTGCGGGGAATTTAATTGATTCAGAAAATTTTAACAATGTAAACAATTCTTGAATTTTAAAACCTGTTCTGTATTATTTGTAATTTTAATGGCAATAAATATTATTATATTATTATTATTATTATATATTATATTATATATTATATATATATATTATATATTATTATTATATTAATTGTATTTTTTAAGAAAGGCAAGCATGTTTTGGTTTCGACACCAAATGCTTTTTTGTTCTTCCTCATATTTAATACATATAGACATGAGACATGTCTATAATATAATAATAATAATATAATATATTCTACCACATACACACAACACCACCTAGCCCAAACTAAGCAGAGCTTGTACTATGTCACCGAATGGATATGCAGAGAAGCATCAGACCCATATTTCGACAGTTATGATTTTAAGTACACACGAGGCACAGTTCTAAATACCGTGCAGTGATCGAGGTATTTTGACAAAAACCTAATAACAATTTAACCGCCTAATTAATCAAACCAAGACTTAATGCACAGCAGTCGCATACTCTACTGTTAGTAGTGTAAGCAAGCAATTTAATAATAGTAAATTATAATAAATTGGTGCTTCATTAATAACAATTATGCCGCCTTCACGACAGATAAGTAACCATTCAATAAAATTTACGCTGTATGATACCCAAAACAAAAAGCTTTGGTATATTTCCTATACTAACAAACATATGTCATGAACTTGCTTTCGTCTGGCTACATTGCAGACTTATGTTTCAAAGCAAGAAACGAAAACAGACATGCACGTTTTCGCAATAGTACAATTTTATTTTGGAATCTGCTTAATTGGGCATTAAATTGTACGGTAAGAGTGTGTATAACAAATGTTAACAATACGCCAGGTAGGTACTGCCCTGCACACAACTGCTCTCATCACAAAAATATAAGGTACATAAATGCTTAACTCGTGTTTCCCTCAGAAATCATAAAATTAAACGTATTTCATGAAGATATTTAATTTTATATTTCGTCTGTTTCGTTAAGTTACATACCTACATTATCTTTTAAGAGCTATATTTAATTTTCACCACCTAGCGGCATGATGTTAGGATAGCTCGATGCGTGAGCTCTTTAATATACTACATCTTGCCTCCCTAGGTCTGTAAGGACCGATATCAAAGAAGATTTAAACACGTCAAATAAAGACTTACTAGTCTTCAGACATAGCATAAAGGCGGTAACAAAACCGGACGTGGCTTATTAATTGCTTTCCGAGCTTGCCTATTTCTAGACAATTTGAACGCCACCTCTCGATGTGAGTCGTTATTCTCTTATATAACTTAAGTTTAGGACAACGATCAATACAGATTTTAATGAGTACGTAAGACAAAGTTCACTTCGGATATAAAAAAAAAAAACAACATTTTGGGTTAAATAAATGAGCGGGTCCTACGTTGCGAGTCCGGCTGTCACGGCGCTGGCGCGCTTTTGACCAACCTATATACCTAAACAAACTGGTGTTCGTTGTTATTGTGATCTTTTGTTTGCTTCAATATTAATTAATAATAGTTGTCCACGTTAATGATTTATTTTAGTTTAGTGATAATGGGTAAATATAATGTATCAAAAAGGCATCAATAGGCTTTAGAAATTCGGATTCAATTAATACTATATGGTGCATTCACCTCGGCTTGCATGTTCTTTGTCGCAAATATGACATATAAATGAAAACATTCTTACATATTACACGTGATAATAATAGTAATATTACTTGCTGTCCATACAAATTTATTTATTTATTGTAATAAGTTGACACAAAGTTTACACTTTACACTTACATATGTATAGTTAATGATGATATTGCTAATGTTGTAACTTTTATTGTCATGTCCTTATTACATAAATAAATTACATTTATAACAAGCTTATGCCTACGACTTAGTTCGCGTTGAATTTGGATGTATGTATTTATCTATATTTTTCTTTCTTTCCATGTAAGAACTCGGGGATCTACACGCATGATAAGGTAAAGTATGTCTTTCTCTCTGACCCTCCAACTACTTTTTACTTTTATACATAACAAGTGTGATCTACAAATAATGGCGTGATGTTCAGGTCTACTTTGTACACGTTAATTTTATTTCTGTAAAAGCCTCGCGACGCAGGGATTTATCTTTGTCTTTCCAAGATATTATCTTCACTTTGTAATTCAGCTTTACACTTGAGCAATATTAATAATTCGCGGTAGAAACATTACCTTAGTATATATCGATAATCACCTGCTATAGTATAGTATGGTATATAATAATATATATGAAATTATTATCATAATAATATTGCTAGATGAATACAAGATTGTCTTGACCGCATGCGAGCTAGCGTATGATTGGGTCGTCGCTAGCACATTAAGGGAATTAACAGCGTATTACAAAATGTATAATTCGGTTAATGGAAACTTACCAACAATGTCAAAATAAAAAAACTTTCCTGCATCGGGCAGTATTATCCTTAAAGCCTATTATAGCATTATGTGAAGAAAGCAATGTCTGCGAACATTAATTACAACTTAACGCAGACGCTTTAGAATAATGTTACTTTTGTTTGTACTGTAACAGGAACGTGATCTGAATAATTTTATCGAAATATTTGTGACGTGTCCAGTTAGCTAATCATTCAATTTTCATCTGATATTTTTTGCATACACAGACTTAATGAACTTAAATTTCGCACGTCTATGCTTTAAATCCTTGTTAATTAGGAATGAGCTTTATGTTAGTAGTCTTTACCATTAGAATAAGCTCATAGAAAATCAAGAATCAAAATGAGCCTCGTGATAGCATACAGACATAAGATAGCTAATTTATTTTAATATAAGTGCAGAAAAGCAATAAACTAATTAAACATTTCATATGAAACTACAAGCTTAACTGATAAGGCTATTAGGGTTAACGGTAGAGAAACTTAGAAGAAAATATGAAAGTTACATATAGAGTCACAAATGTATCGCCGAAGGGGTAGGTAAAGGTGAGTAAACCCTAATTACGTCAACAGTAGTTCTAGGTAACATAATAGGGGGCAAGCGTATAGTAGTCTATTGCGCACAGTTCCAGACTCCGTACTGCTACTTATAATTTTCAACAAGTAGAAATATCTTTAAAAGTTTCTCCAAACTAGAATCAAACCCAAGACAGCAGGCAGCCATACTCACTACCGCTGCGTAAGCTAAACAGTTAATTTTGTTAAAAACAATTAAAGAAACTGAAGCGAGTAACTCATAAGTTTGAAATTAAAAATATCCATAACCTACATCCTATTGATATATGTATGTGTGTAGTCTCTAAAAATACAAACCAACGAACTATAATGATATATTATACTGCTAAGATTATTATAAAAATTGCAATCTGTAGTCTCTGCCTACCCTTCCAGGAAACAGGCGTGAGTCTATTTATAACCAAAGATTAAATAAATAGAGCTATAAAATCAGAAGTTTAATAGACACTAACAGAAGCCTGTTTATCAAACATTTCTACAAGAATTTTCAGTACAGATAGTACTCGACTTTGTGTTGGTATGACCTGTTATCGTGACTTTGGCCTTGGAGTTTTTTCGAGGTCACCGAATATCGCGGTCGGTGGTCCGCCACCTGTTGCCTTTCCTTGACTCTGTCTTACGAAATTGAAGTATATTCGGCCGTAATAATGTCTCTAAGCTTATAGAACAATATTGTAGAACAAGAGAATGTAGTAAATAAATCTGTTACCTTTCCAGATTATTAGGCACTTCTTCGTACAAATTTGAATAAAAGCTATATCTTTTTACCTAATGTATGTATGTATGTATGTACGAAGCCCAAACTTAAATTCGTGAAAGTAGCAATTAGTAAGCAATTATTGATACAGCAAACTTTTAGTAATTCTGCGTCCTTCATGCTGAACACGGAGGCAAGCATCCATCCTGACGTCAGAATGCCTGGTCAAAAAAATATGAATATTTCTCTGAATGTATTTTATGTAGCAATTATTGAAGAAATGTAGCAAATATAAGCAATTGGATAGCAATCCTTGAATATGCTTTCAGAGCCGTTCACCATAGGCAACCAACAAATTCAGACGCTAACAAATTATGGATGTAACGCTCTTAGTTTGCAGTCGTGTCATGGCGATATACATTACCGATTACTATTAAAGTTTCTACTATACGCTTCTAAATCAACGCAAAACATTATTATTATGATGCCTTCATATGCCTTCTTTGTTCTATTCACTTCTATAGCATTTTTCATGTAAGTTAATTGAATTAGTGTATTCTGAACCCTGACCTTGTGGCGACTACGCACAGATGAAGAAGTTCCGCCTACATTTTACAGTTGGCGGTATAATTGCGCTTAACCTGACGTCATATTATTCTGCATCGCACAAGGGGAGTTTACACAGCGACTAAGTATACAGGGTGTCCCAGAACTCAAAGTCAAGCCGAAACGGGGTGACAGGATTGATTGTAACCATCGTGAGAAAAATCAGAAAAAAAATCTACCCAATGCAGTTTGAAAATTATGGACATTACAGTACATTTATTTTAAAAGAAATTGCATAGAAGACACATTTTGAAAATTTTATATTCATAGTTTATCAAATAGTCTAAATTCTAGGAAACTTGGGGAAATTGTGTCATTATTTTTGACTGTGATTCTAGAAATGTTATTTAGGATTACGGTTCCAAAGCTTAAATTAACAAAAATAATAAAATTTAACCACAATAACCGAAAAATGGTTACAATTTGACCAAATTTCTGGGTTTTCTTAAATGCCCATAATTTTCAAACTGCATGGGATACATTTTTTCTGATTTTTCTCATGACGGTTACAATCAATCCTATTACCTTGTTTCGACTTGACGTTGAGTTCTGGGACACCTGTATATACAAACTCTCGACATCAACCATCGGGCCGCGGCCCGCCAGGCACGGTCAACCAGCCTGGTCGGAGGATCCTCCCTTTGTGCTGGTGGGACATCACACCCTATTCCTCTACAACCTTTCTCCAAGCCCTACTGCATGATATATATATATATACTTATATCCTAGCACATAAAAACTTTTGGAATTGGATATCTTTGCATTATAATAGGTATGATTTAACGCTAAGTATGGTTTATTAAAAATATCATATAATAATAGCGAACTGTAACAACGTTACCGTAAAAATACCACATTATCTAAATTTCAACACAAATCATATAAAAACTTATTGATATAGATTTTGATTAATACATGTTATTAATAATCTTATTCCATAATACATAATAAAGCGTTTACGTGAACCAAAATCGATTTAGAAATCAATCATATTGGATCTAGGATATATGTGTAAATTCGGCTGCATTAATGCGGTGATGCTTATGAATCAGTGTATGCTTGTTAGAAAGCGTGACGTTTGACGTGCGATATATTGGCGTGCTCATGTGCGGCCGGCAACATTTGTTCATAATACATGTAATCGGAGCATTGCGTAGCTATTAGCTACGAGCGCTCTACGACACATCTATATCAATGTTATTATGTAGAGTAGCGTAGAATAGGGTTGCTACAACAGTGTTTACTGATTTCTGCTAATTAAATGCAGGTAGATTGATTGAATGTTCACGCGTGTATGTAATGTAAAATTGAGGCTTATTTTTAAATTATTTTTGTCAATAACACAGAACTGTGGGTTTTGATTATGGCGAGTTGGCGAGTTTTGCGTCGGGGTGTATTCTGAGCACATTAATTGTATGCTTATAAATGTTTTCGCATCACAGTATTCGATTCTTAGAGCGAGTTAGTCATAGTAAGTCGTTTACCACATTGAGAAGAAGCCTGTGCGCAACATTTCGCATTTTAGATATTATTATAATAACTAGAGTTAAATTATAATTGAACAATTTTCATAATATCAATTGGCCTAATATTACTTGTATACTTATATTTACAAAATTAGAATCAGAATAATAAAAATATCTTTAGACGAAGCTTTGATTATTTACAATGGGTTGCTAGATAAAATACTAACAAATAAAACTACTAAATTTGAGAAACTGAAGTAAGGCCAGGTTAGAGCACCTTAAATCGAGTCGAGCGTGCATTATTATGCAGCCTGGCATAGATATGCTAGGCTCGTAGCAAGTGGCAATTCTTCTTTTGTGTCTGTCTATGACGTGAGTCAAGCGCATCCAATATCGAAGCAGAATAAAAAAATATCTGTTATTTTCTGTAAAGGAGGCTACTAATGATTATGCGCATGAGAATGCGCATTAGGATTCAATCCTGTCGTGGAAGACTTTACCATCATTCAAACAACGGACACAAGGAACACCCAGACTTGAAACAACTGTTTGCGGACCACACAAATTTTTGTCCAATGCAACCCATAAACCTACACTAAGCGCAGTGCAGCATATAAGTGGCGCGGCGGCCACTTAAACTACTACGCCATATATGTAGTTAAAGTCACATGTGAAATATTGTCTTCTGTTTACGCGAATGTTATTCATTGAAATTAAACTACTATATATGGATTTTATCGCGTTGTTTATTTAAGACTCTATTACATAATTTAGAAACTGTTAAACTACTATACTATACTATTAAACTTTACTAATTTTAAGCTATTTAAATTATTAAAACTATGAAATCTCTCGGACACTCTCTCGGGAGGGGGGTGGGGGGGGAGGAGCTCTCCCCGTGACCATGGCTGCTGAAAAGCAACCGAAACGTCGGGGAAAGTGTAAACTTAAATACAAATAGATTTGATAGTTTTAATAATTTAATTAGCTTAAAATGAGTAAAGTTTAATAGTATAGTATAGTAGTTTAACAGTTTCTAAATTATGTAATAGACTGTTAAATAAACAACGCGATAAAATCCGTATATAGTAGTCACATGTGAAAGCTAAAAAATGCATTAGCTATGTTTTAAGTTCTGTCAGTCTATCGAATTGTTTACGGAAAACTTAAAGCCCAATTTACGGTGGTTAGCTGTTAATGTCAATACGGCGACTGGCGCACTGATTTAAGTAGCCACCTCGTTGCCAATGCAAGTTGTATGTAAACGTAAAATATAATAATAATATTCAACCACATACACACAACACTATCTAGCCCAAACTAAGCAGAGCTTGTACTATGGATACTAGACAATGGATAAACATACATATATATCTTTTTTTTTTGTAAATCCATACATATTATACATAGAAACACCCAGACCAAGACAAACATCCATGTTCATGCACACAAATATTTGTCTTGTGCGGGAATCGAACCCGCGACCTCAGGCGTGGCAGTCGGTTACACTAACCAGTACGCCATCGAGGCCGACAAGAGATGGGTTGTTTGACGAATTTATTTTATACTAGCAGTCACCTAGTGTTCGAAGTTCAACCATTATTGATTTAAATTTTAAGATTGATATTTATTAAGGTTTTATTGCCTAGAACTATACCTACCCTTATAATCACATTTAATTTAGATTTCGATCTATACAGGTTAATTTACCTATATTTTTCAAACAAATTATTATTTACTTAAATATACTCTTTAATTAACGATATTCCTTAGCTTGCAGTATATATAATTCCAATCCGCCCAAAGTTTGCCTGTAAGATCTTGCTGATATATGTCATTATACAGGATGATTTTGAAATCGTGTAATTCCTTTTAACCACGCATTCTACTGGTGATATAGAATAACCCTGACCATATTTTTATTTAAATAGAATTATTTTTTTGAAAAATTATTGTTCCGTTTTTTTCCTGAAATGGTGTCAGATAGTCATATGTTAACCAACCGAGGCAATTTAAATTTTTTACTAATTAAAATAAAAAAACATATTAATAATTAATGTCGTAAATAATAACGGGCGATCCTTTTCATTGCCCCTTATTATTTACGACATCAGTTATTGTTATGTTATTATTTTTAAATTAGTAAAATATTAAGATTGTGTCAGGTGGTTAAAATATGACTATTTGAAATCATTTCATGAAAAAAATCTGTACTCTAATTTTGCCGGAACCATTATTCTAATTAAGAAAAAAATATGGTGAGGGTTATTCTATATCACCAGTAGAATGCGTGGTTAAAAGGAATTACACGATTTCAAAATCACCCTGTATATTATATTGATATATGTAACCATAGTTACGAAGAATAGTACTACATCAGCCGAACAATGCCGAAATACTACGAACTCGATTCGACTGCGTGTGTCAAATGCATGGTTGTCTGTGTGTAGTGTTTTTTTATTAATTTAATGTATTTCTAATGCATATTTTATATTAATATTAAGATTCGCCCCTCCTCCATATAAACTTCAACTGTGCCAAATTTCATACTCCTCCGCCCGCGCAATTTTCGTTAAAAGGGATACAAAGTTTTTGCTTCACGTATTAATATATAGATTAACTTGTTGATTATCATACACATTGTGGGGCTTTCACTAAGGCCATTGCGTGGATAGATAAAACACACTTTTTGTCTTCAATTTACTTTTACATAACCTTATGAATAACACACCTCTTTTTATAAATGTCTCTTTTATATTGAGTACTAAACGGTTCGACTATTTTCGATGCTTAAGTATATATACATATGTAGAAAATATATAGGTACATGTATTACTGTCTATTTTGTGATATAAGCCTGATAAGACAGTTCCTTCTACGTACGCTTTCAAAGGCCACCCTGATCGCAAAAAGCAATATCTCACAAGCATAGGAGAATTTTCTCATCGTTATAAGGTAACGCATGACGAGATTTATTTTTATACATGCGGGTTTAATATAAAGCAGAGATTAAGGTTTCGTTTAAGACTGTATGACAAAGTCGGTACAGGAACAACAGTCCTTGAAATAGAAATGCTCCAAGATTAGAGTTATAATATATATATATATATATATATATATATATATATATACAGCCTTAGCCAAAAGCATGTATGCATTTGCATATGCATCAGTTATGGCATTCCATTTTTGGCGGTGGCGTATTTTTAGTTCTTCTGTTGTTGTTGTTGTGTGGCGCCGGATCTTACGCTTTAGGATTCCCTATAAATGTTCTATAGGATCAAGGTCCGGCGACTGTGCAGGCCATTCCAGGAGCTCAATGGAATTTTTCCGAAACCATGACATTGTGCGGGCTGATTTATGGCATGGTGCGTTATTTTCTGGAATTTAACTCCATCCATATTTATGTCACCAAAAACTGTAGAAAACGACGGCAATAAAGCTGATTCCAAACACATTCGTGTATTTTGTAGTCCTTTCGGCCTTCACACATAAACATTTCGTCGGCTCCTGTATCAGACATGTAGCCCCAGGTCATCCCGGTACCTTCACCGTGTTTTACAGTCGGGACCACACACTTTGGCTTAAATTCTTTTCCCCCACGGCGACGCACGAAGGTAGCACCAGGGGTTCCAAAGACCAAACAAAAACAAAAGAAATAGAGATTTACTAATCATGAAAAGACAACATTATAGCTTTTTAAATTTTAGCAATACTTATTTATCCATTTGGACATTCATATTATCTAACTTACTTCAAAGTTTGATTCGTCTGATCACACAATATTTGATCAGTCTTTTTTAGTCATGTTGGTACTTTAAGGCCCATGCATAGCAAGCCTTTTTATTATTGTCTGAGATCAAAGGCTTCTGCCTGGTTTTACACCCCTTGAGGCCAGCTTCCTGAAGTATTCGATGAGTTGTTTTGGCAGAAATTGTGTTGTTATCGCCACAAAGAACTCAGCAGCGAGCTCAGAAGACAATTTTTTCCTGTTTTTGAAAGACTCTCTCACAAATTTTCGATCTTCACGGTCACTGGTAATACGTTTGAATCCAGTTCTGGGCATATTGCTGTGCGTACCGGTAGCGGCGAATCGCTCAATGGTAAGTTAATTTGGGGATTACCCTTGTTAATGAAAAAGTTGTATTTTCACACGTATTTCAAGAAACGGTTCGGATGTTTTAGTTATTATGTATCGAAATTAATATAACTGTACACAAAATAATACAGAAGTGCGATAGATGACGGTATGTGTACACAACGACGCAAAATAGTAAACTGAAATAAAGATTGGAAATTACTAAACAGATAAGATGCTTTGCATCTGATGTTTTATTAGCTCTAACTAGGTACATTATTGTTTTAAATATCTTTTTAGATACCACCTAATCCATATTTAAACAAAATGTATTGTTTCCTACTGCAAATGTTACGCACGTGAAAAATACATGGGATGCTCCATACTTTTGGCCAAGGCTGTACGCTTAGATATTTTCTTGAATTATAATACATTTTCGTTTATATCAGCCGTTTAATAAATGGGTGAGTATAATTTAATTCGTTTTAATTATTTTAGGGATAAAAATTACCTATATTAAAAATTGCTGGTATTAATTCAGTAGCCGATTTTGAACAAACTACTTTCAGTGAACAAACTACTTACTTCAATTATTAGTGTAAACTTTACCAAATATTTTTTTATGTAAAATATAGCAAGTAGCGGCTTTAATGTTATAACGCAGTACTTTTCAGCATTTAATTATTACACTAGCGGTCGAAATTCTACCATAATTGATTTAAATTTTAAGTTTGATAGTTATTAAGGTTTTATTGTCTAGGACTATATAATCTCATTTATTTTATATGTCAACCTGTACAGGTTAATTTACCTATATTTTTCAATCAAATTATTCTTTCTTAACTCTTAATTGACGATATGCCAAAGCTTGCTACTTTGTTTTCTTTTTTTCTTTATCTTCTTTATATATATAATTCTTCTGTACATGTGTTGACAGTGAAATCCTCCTAAACGGCTGGACCGACTAGAATGATTTTTTTGTGTGTTCAAGTGGATTCGAGGATGGTTTAGATTTTTAGATTAGGTTTTATTTCCTCTCCTGTTCAGGACAACGTCTGTCGGGACAGCTAGTTATATATATATACGTACACTGCCGGTCAAAAGTTTGAGACCACCTACATCAAAGTTGCAAATGGATGTAAAACTCAAAATAAAAAGCTAAACATGAAAGGATTTATTGTGATATTTATTAAGTATGGCAAATGCAATTAAATATAAATAAAAAATATTAAATATTTCGACAATTTAACTTAAAATATATGTTGACAAGCTAAACAGCTTTTTCATCAAAAAACCCTCCCTTGCATTGAATCACTTTGTTGACAAGTTTTGGCATGCGGGCAATCAATTTGTCGATTGTTTCTTGTGAAATATTGTTCCAGCTTTCTTGCAATGCTCTCCACAAATCTTCTTGTGAGCTGGGACAACAACTGCGCACGTTTCTGTCCAGCTCTTCCCACAAAAGTTCTATAGGGTTAAGGTCGGGGCTCTGAGCGGGCCACACCATGTTTTTTAACACCCCTTCTGCTTCTTTTGTATCTAAATAACCCCGGCATAATTTGGAGCTGTGTTTAGGGTCGTTGTCTTGTTGGAAAATAAAGCCATCTCCAACTAGCCGAAGTCCCGATGGTACAGCATTACACTCCAATATTGCTTTGTACTGCTCCTTTTTCATAATTCCTTCGACTCATACCAAATCTCCAGTTCCACGGCTCGAGAAACAACCCCAAACCATAACGGAACCACCGCCATGCTTCACTGTGGGCAGGACACAGTCTGGCATCATCTTTTCCTCGGCACTCCGCCGAACAAAAACACGTCTTTTGCTCCCAAACACTTCAAATTTGGACTCATCTGTCCAAAGAACTCTTTTGAAGTCTTCTTCACTCCAGTCTCGATGGGTAAGGGCCCACTGCATTCTCTTCTTTTTGTTTTGTGGCCTTAAAAGAGGTTTTCGAACTGCTACGCGACCAAATAACTTAGCGTCTCTTAGTCTTCTTTTCACTGTGGTCAATGACACAGGTGTAGACCGGGATTTGTTCACTTCAGCGCGGATTTCTGGTGCTGTCAGGCGTCTATTCCGCTTGCTTGTTACCACGATGAACTTATCCTCGCTAGAAGTGGTAGCTCTCGGCCTTCCCGACCGCGAACGATCTTGATTATTGCCAGTCTCCTTGTATCGGGTTATTGTGTTATGAACACAAGTCTTCGACAACTTGAGCTGAGTAGCAATCGCACGTTCAGATTTGCTTTCGTTGTGTAAAGCAATGATGACAGCACGAGTTTCACCGCTAATTTGGCGTACTTTTCCCATAATGAGATGTCTTCACTGTAAGAACGACGAGCTCGGACTAACCAAGATTAAGAAATATTTACTCCATGGAAACTCAGGTGTTCACAGTGTTTTAGGAAGTTAAAATTTCCTAAAATTCTGTTAACACAAAACAAAGCCCAAATAATGAATAATAGTCAGGTAACAATAATATTACAATGACTTTAGCGCGCGGTCCGCACGCGGCGCCCATTGATGTTTCTAGACAAAAGACCTTTGTACGATGATTACATAAAAATAAATAGAAATAATGATTTCGAAAAATAGTTAAATATCCATTGTATATGCAGGTGTTCAAATTAATTGTTTATCATATGTATTTTTAACAAATTTTATTGTGAAACAATATTTTATCTTGTGGTCTCAAACTTTTGGCCGGTAGGGTAAATATATTATAATATAAATAGTATATATCACTCCAATCCACCCAAAGGTTGTCTGTAAGATTGCTGATATATGTAATTACATATTGATATAATATGTAACCATAGAAAGGACGAATAGTACCACATCAGCCGAACAATGCCATAATACTACGCGATTTGACTGCGTGTGTCAATGGGACCATCCCATTGACACACGCATTATGTGCGTGTAGTGTTTTTCATTAATGTAATATATTTTTAATGCATATTTTATATAAATATTAGAATTCGCCACTCTTTCTCCATATAAACTTTAACTGTACCAAATTTCATACTCCTCTGTACGCGCAGTTTTCGTAAAAAACGGGCCAAAGTTTTTGTTTCACGTATTAATATATAGTTATAATGACATATTCTCGATTTCATTATAACATGAAAGAGGTTATGAACGTCCGATGCTTCGCTTTTCAAATGCATCCAATAAGCCGACAAAAGCCGCCTAACGTAATACAGGCATTGTTAGTATTAACTAGGATATAAGCTGCCTGTGATAGGTTTCTAACAAATCTACTCAATGGTTAACGTATGACGAAGTAACAAAGGACTACACATATGTACTTTTCATATGATGCGTATTTGAAATGGCATTGGCAATGAAGAGTTTTAGTAAGTATGTCTGATACAACTAGATTACTAAAAAGAAAATAATACTTTTTAATGCTTTAAAAATAATAATTATCGCAAGTCTCACGAGAGCAACAGGCCCTTTGACTTTAGGCTATCGCTACTTGACTTAGCTGTTCGATATTAATGCAGCATATTTCGTGACCCAGTGTCGGGCGCGCCACGATCGTGGCGTGCCCGGCACTGTTAGTCCCGTGTTTGAGGAGTGCCTGGAGAGGCGGCATGGCACCCTCACCTTCCGGCTGACACAGGTAATGACTGGCCACGGTTGTTTTGGCCAGTTCCTGTGTCGTATACGCCAGTAAGAGACGCCCGGTTGTCACCACTGCGGCGACTGCCGCGACGTTGTTGAGGACACGGCGCTGCACACTTTGGCGGTTTGCCCCACCTGGGCATCGCAGCGCCGTGAGTTGATCGCGGCAGTCGGATCGGTTGCCCTCGCCGGCCGTAGTTCAGTCTATGGTCCGGAGTGAGAGGTCGTGGAACGCCGTCGCTTCCTTCTGAAGCGAGGGAGCGCTTAACCCAACCGCAGAGCCGGGCGCCGGAGGGCGCGAGACGACCTGCAGCTACCCTGAGGTTTGACCTAGGGGTAGTGGGCTTTGTGGGCCTGCCCGCCATCCATTCAGCACCAGGTCCGAGAGGCGGCGTGCGTGTTCCCACGCGCGCCTCTATTTCGAGTCCGTCTCCCCTCTAGCGGGGGACAGTAGTGTTTTATCGAGAAGTGACCATAGGGTAGGTCTTATCGTGTAGTGGCTAGCCGTTTCATTCGCGTGGGCCGACACCTTGGCGGGGACGCGATCACATGCGAAAGTGATTCGCGCGGCCCTGTCGATAGTGGTTTTTGTCGAGGAACACCGTGGTAGGTTTAGTCGGTATTCCGGGAGGAGGATGATTCTTATTACATGTTTCTCATTTACCCCGGCGAGTCCGACATAACCCTTCTGTCCACCCCCGCGGAGGGGTACGCGTCAATGCACTCCCCTACGCAAAAAAAACCATATCTCTTGATAGTACACTTTGTCAGTTCAGTTTATTTATTACTTGGTTACCCTCCCCTCGGCAACAGTACTTTTTTCTGCATGTAAGGTATCTTATATTTTTTTATTTTGTTTTATTTTTTTATTTTGCTCGTCAAAATGACCACAATCCGCCTGATGGTAAGCAGTCGTGTGGTCTAAGAGCAGTGGCCTTCACATCGTCCTCATAGCAGCCGAGGCGATGTTGAGGTCTCTACTTTGACGGCCTAAGATGGTGCTTTTTCACGCCCCGCTTAAAGGACCCAGGATTGAAGGAAGAAGGTAACACAGAGAATTCCATGCCTTGATCGTTCGGCAGAGGTATGAGGACCCAATCTTGTTGGTACGCACTCTAGTCGACTCCACCGTGTAAGGATGGCATCTGAGCCCAGCACGCGTTGTTCTGGATAGGAAAGGGGAGGGCGGGAAAAGGTGGAATAACTCTTCAGAGCACTCCCCGTGGTATATTCTGTAGAAACATGCCAAAGAGGCAATATCCCTACGGAGTTGCAGAGTTTCCAGTGAACTCGTCACCTCTGGATCTCCGATGATACGGACAGCCCGCCGCTGTAACCTATCAAGAGCGTCTAGCAAGTACTGCGCGGAGCCATGCCAAAGATGAGAACAGTACTCCACGCAAGGGCGCACTTGTGCCATATACAATAAGCACAGCTGCCCAGGCGCGAAGAATCATTTTAACAGGCATAAAAGCGTAACAAGCAAACAAACTCACATTCTCATTAATATTATTATAGTTAGGATTAGCTTTTGCACGGATCTTTTCTTTCTTCATATTTATGGACTTTAAAACATTATTGCAGCAAGAACAATAATATTAACTAGTGCTGATAATTTTTTACTCTTTTACTTTCTTTAGCCAAAGTTACTTAGCATAAAAAAGACAGTCGAATGACAAACTGATAAAAATGTTCTGAACTGTTTTATCATTACTTATCTATATAAAAAAAAAGAAAAGACTGTTTGTAAATATTGTTTATTAATTACACTAAAAGTCATCGAAAGCTAATAAAAAAAAAGCAAGAGACAAACAGAGGAGATAAATGGCTTGAACTGGATTGCGTTTGCTTAAAAATAATGTAATATTACTTTTTTCACATTTTACTATAAAAACAGTGCATTAAAATACAGTACATATATTATGTGATATTATATATTTACGTTTTATCTAGAATTGCGAGCCAGTCAACAAAGTGTAGATTTAATTCATATTACAATATACAATACGCACAGCATGAAGGATTTCTGCCTGGCTTCGGGGATCACTGTGTCAATGTCCAAGCAAGCAAAACCTCGTTGAACAATATAAATTAAATAGAGCGCATGTGGTTAAACTATTGCATATGTATGATTTATCTCTTTGTGAATATTTCTATCACTCGCTCTGATCAGGCTTAGTTGCTGTTTATTATTTGTTAATAAGCGAGGAAAGATCTAGACCAGCATTTCCTGACTTGAATAGAGACATTGAAAATAAAGGCCTTATAAAGAATATTCTAAAAACAAGCGTTTATGGTGTAATAAGAGTGAATATAACAAGAAAGATTTGCCTATATACATTCTAGTTCTTGTTTCTTCTTCCTCACCCGTAGCCGGGTTAATATTTAAATTTTTATATTTGTTGCGTAAAAATCCAAGCTAAAACTTTCATGAGATTATAGCAAAGTGTGGAAATATTCGATTTAGATGGAGGTAATCGTATTCCAGCCTTCGGTAACAGTATTACTGCCGTCCGCTAACTAAAAACAACGTCAAGCCATATGCGTTTTTATAAAATTTTACTCCTTTTTAGGTAATGGATGGTAGATTGGAGGCAAGCTCGTGTCCACGCTATTACTGATAATTTCCTGGAATATTGTGTTCATCCTAAACATGATTAGATTTTGATTAGATTTTATCTGCTTGATTTCATCCATTAAAGGACGTTTTATAATTTTGTGAGTGCAGTTGATTAATTGTATAATAAGTTTACACTAATTCAAATTATAATATATCTATCTAATCATCTCTCTTTTTCCTAATGTCGTAATTTATTTATATGTCATCAGTGTAACGTTTGTTTTTCCTGGTATTACAATTCATATCATTTGCAAAGTATAGGCAAAGAGAATGAATCACCGCACCAGTTGTGACCTACATATATATAACTATTTATTTTCTTTGAAAGCAAACAAAAACAAAAAGCGCCGGGCACATCTAGATAACTCAGAATACAATTTGGGTTGTATTCTGGGATGTTAGAAAATCTTTCTTAATATTCATTGAATTTGAATGCGTTATCTTACTTGAGGTATAAGGCAATATGAAATAATTCTATAAAATCATTATACAAATAAAACGCTGCCCTTCTGCAGTCATGAGAAACGAACATCGACATTTATCCAATAGACATCAACAATACCCTGACATCAACAATAGCATGGCTAAATAATAATAATTTAAAAATAAATCTAAATAAAACACATATTATGCATTTCAGTCAACGTATAAATACACCATCCGAGATACAGCTAAAATATGATAATATATTAATCAAAGAAGTAAATAGTACAAAATTCCTTGGCCTAATTATAGATAAAAAACTAAACTGGAAAGACCATATCGAATATCTTAGTGACAGATTAAGCAAAACTTCTTATGCCCTGTATAAACTATCGACAACGGTGAATATAGACACACTCCTTATTGCGTATCATGGCTTAGTGGCTTCGATTTTGAGGTATGGAATTATTTTTTGGGGCAACTCAACAGATAAAGCTATAATATTTAAACTCCAAAAGCGATGCATCCGTGCTATGTTTGGCTTGAGGGTGACTGACAGTTGTCAGCCATACTTTCGAAATCATGACATACTAACTTTACCGTCACTATACATTTTTGAAACCTGTCTGTTCGTAAAAAAGAATCCGACACTATTTCCACTACTGTCTGATACTGTCCTACGCAATAGACGAGACAATCTTCGGCTACGCATGCACAGCGCCAAAACTACTCATTTGGGTAACAGCATATTTTGTATGGCACCAAAAATCTATAACAAGCTACCTCAAAATCTCAAAGCCTTAAACATTAATGTATTTAAAAGAAAAGCTAAGGACATGTTATCAAAAAAATGTTATTATAATATCAACGACTTTATGAATGACAAATTTTAATTACTTATTTAAATTGACATATAATTATTATTCTTTGACATTATCCTATAATCATTAACATTATTTTGACATACATAATACATTATACATGATGACATTTCTTTAGCCGTAACTCAATATTATGCTTTTATTTATAATTAATTCAATTTGATTTATGTTTTTGTTTTTAATTAATATATATTGTTTATAATATAAATATTTGATATAGATCATAATTATTTGTACATTAACTCTCATTAATATTTGCATGCCAACTGTGGTAAAACATGTTGACACACTGACTTTTATAACAACTGTTTACCTATTCTGTTAACTACACGTGTTTTAAGCAAATAAAATATCTTTATCTTTAAAAAAAAAAAAAAAAAAAAAGAACAATTTACGCCAAAGCAGCTTACGTCTTTGAGTCGTTATCGACTCTGTTGGCTTTTGCCACTTAGCGTCGCACCATCCACGTGCTAAGAATCAAAGAGGCGCTGCAGACAGTCTAATCTTAGTTGGCCCGTTAATAGTTATACAAATTAACAGCGCATTTAATAAAATACGTCGATAACGTTTTCTTAATAACGATTATTTAACAAGGAGCGTATGGTTTTTGCTTGGCGACTAAAATTTGAAAATCTTATGAATACTTAGTCTTCGATTTAGCTTAAACGTGTCATCAACAATTAAAATTATACTACAACATCTTAAAGACATACGTAATAAACAACGGATTTTACAATAAATTTATCAAATTTAGAGTCGGCACCAAGCAAGCAGCTAATGGACATAATCCAATATCTTGGCAACGCCTTTTTCTAGATTCGATTGGGAGATAAACTTAACAGTTTTCAGTGTTTTCTAGGCTGGTTTATATATTTTTATAAATTATTGTTGATATAAGAAATCGCTGTTTCGATTAGAGGGACACTACTGACACAAAGACACCGATATCTTTTCGTCCAATATTACCATGACTGTAAATACTGTAAAAATCGTGTGAAATAAAATTGGAGATATTAAAAATAGTTGTTCCGAGTAAAGGGACACTACTGACACAAAGTGAAAGACCTTTTTAGTGAATGTTACCATAACTGTAAAGTCCTTTACGACGCAGAGATTACACCGTGCAGGAGTTTCTTTTTAAACATACGTATATGCAGATATTGTTTGATCCGCAATAAAAGCTTCTGTTTACGGATCGGTTAGATCGGGCAATATAGAGATTTTCTGTTAGGATATTATCAGTAGCTGCATTAAGGCTAGAAGTGTGCTCGGTAAATGTTTATAGGCTCGCTCCCTATTAAGCTGGACCTAAATAAAGAAACTATGTAGCTAAGGATATCAATAATTTAATGGCTCGTCAGATAAAGTCGCACATATGTAAACTAAATTAGCAAGTAATAGACATTTATTACATCTAACTAGTGTTCGCCGAATGGTCGAAATTCGACCATAATCATTATTGAACTTTGGACACAACGTTTATAAACTTACAAATTAAAAATATCTGCCAAAATAAAATGAGTTCGTGTATAAAATAAAATTTTAACTCAGTTGACAAACAAAGGAGAAAATGTTACTGAACCATTTAGTCTTTATCTTATCTATATAAAAAAACAGCTGGCATATTTTTTTTTGATAACCCCAAAGCTTCCGAACGAAAAGATAAATAATAAAAAAATCGGTTGACAAACAGAGGAGAAAAGGGTACTGAAAGTGTTACTTAGCCTATTTATATATAGAGATTATATTTTTATATATATAGGCTCCTCTTATAATTATATCATAAACGTTATAATGAAGAGATTATTTACCTTTCTCTCCTACATACTATAATATATAACCCAAAAATCGAACTGAGTTATCGTTCTATTTCTTGTTTTTGCTAGACACGAAACAATTGGGAATCACGACATGAAGGTAAATTGTTATCGGTATACACCATCTTGCATGAATTGTATGGCAACGTGATAATAGCGAAGCCGACGTTCTATTTATATTTGATACGTCAATAAATATCTTTTAATGATGTCTCCTGATTAAATCAAAGTCATAGAGCATTTATTCATTTACGTTACAAAGTAAAACTTGTGAACTTCAAAGGATGAGTAAGTTTACTAAATTTGTTGATGTTACCTTTTGGATAGTTGCTAGGTTCAGGCAAACGGTTGATATAGCAACATATAGAGCCTTAGATCAGTAGGATTAGGTGTTATTATTCTACATCCAGATTTAGCCGGCTGTGTTGTTCGGCTACCTTGTAGAAGCCTATTGTCGTCTAAAATTGTTCGACTATTTTAGATGCTTCATTGCCACTGAGAAACCTCTAACAATAAAAACAGAAGGAACGATCGTGCTGGCTAGCTTCAGCTAGTATAAAATATCGACATCATAAGCGGTCCAATTGACAAAAGTCCGTAATCATAAGCGGTAACCCATACGAGACAAATAATATGAGTGATAAAAATATAGTTATATTTCAACAGACAATACTTGCCCTGTAGACAATTTCTATGTTGCAGTAGAATTTACAAGCTTTGAAACTAAAATTGCGTATCATAAATATCCACAATCGTATCACCTATGCGCGGATGGCTCAAACTTGTGGTCCGTATAACCGAAAACAAAACAAGTGAGAAACGGCAATTAATTGCAGGCAATCTTAAGAAGTCGAATAAATTGTATTACGTGACCTTGAGGTCAGATGTCAAAGGTCATAGTCATTTCGGGGTATATCGATTATGCTGAGTCGAATAGCGTTGACCGCGAGTCTCTAGCACTAGGTTCTTGAGTTGAAAGTTGTATAACAGACAGACGGACAAAGCTGTACTACAAGAGATTTTTCGAACTCTAAAAAATGGTCACTGGCAATGGCGTGAGCAACTAAGTCATGTCATTGCGAATAACATGTAACAGTTTCGTAAAAAAGGTATTTCCCATCGATCTGCGAGATACACCAGTATTTCAATCGGTCAGTTCGCTGCCGTCGCTTTAATAGATATTTATAATTCTAACGAAGGAAAACAAGCTGCCGGCTACTCGTTCTATTATAACTGGTTTAATAAGTGAAAATAATAACTTAATGTGACCAGCAATATTTATTCTAATGACTATATATCTAAGTGACGATGAACGGTATACGACTCAAAAAAGATAACATAACGTAGCCTCACGCGTCTATACCTATGCTCGAAGGACAAACCATCCCTGTATTTCACTAGGTGATAAGGGATAAGGCTTAATTGCATAAGGGACTAACGTATTTTCCAAGCTGATACTAAAATGAAAATGTAAAAGATCAGGACAATTTATTGTTTACAAGAACCAACGTATGAAATGCTTTCATCAGTAGGTATGTCACGGTGTAATTAAGCCATAAAATAATCCACTCAAATATTGGTATTAATACCGCGGCAAATACAACGATTTTTCATAGTATTTTAATATTTTGTGCCAAGCTGGGCACAATTTAATTGCTGAATTAAATGCGAATATTTCGTTTCGATATGAAGATGCCGCTTTGTGTGAAGAAAAGCGATAACGTTGTGGTTTCATACTAATTATTTCATCAATCGTTTTTGAATAGCCAATTCGAACTTTATGTATTTTCTATTTGATGTATAGCTTTGGTTTGTGATAAATTAATAAAATCATCAACCATCATACGAATACGGACGAATAATACATTAAGCGATATAACTTTAAAGCAAATTGTATAAAAGGATTTATATATCATTATTAGTACATGTTATTAATAAAATATATATAGCCAATTCTCGAAATACAAATGCATTTATGAAGTATCCATTGCATTTTGTACAGAACCCAAGAAAATATAATTTCATAGTTTAAGACCTAATATTTTTATTTAGTATTGTAATGTGTTCAAGAAAAATGTTCACCGTTGTATCATGTTGGCCACAATTAAATCAATTGTGAGCTCACTTGCTCCACTTATGTTCACATACACGCAATAAAATATATTAACCCCACAGCCGCTGTCGATCGCTAACTAATTATATTAACTCTTCGGCAAAATACACATGTGTTGCTCGGCAGTTCAGGCTTTGATCTCAAACATAACGCCCACTATCGGCTCGCTTGCAACTATATATAAGGTCAAGCTATATATAGGTGAAGCGGTTATTTTAATTGAACTATTGATATAACTGCTTCACTCGAACTGATATCTTTCAGCCTCGAGTAAATCATCATAGCCTATACTTCTACGTTGCCTTATATATTAGCTTGGAAGGATTAGAAATTTCTGAATATAGTTGTTTATGTCAATAATTATCCATTTACTTGCCAAATTTAAAGATCCTAGAAATAATTTAATAAGAAGGCAACGTTAACGAGAAAATTCTATCTACCTACCTAACCCGATTTCGTAATATCCGCTGTCTTTGTCTACTTCATAAAATGAAACATTGTGTAGAATTGCAGCTTTATAGATCTAATAGTTTGGGTTGGATGTTAATGAGGTAAGTCCTTGAGTAACTCGTCCTGACACACATTTATTTTAAAATATATGAATACAGCATTACGAAAGTGTTTTGATATAGTAGGTATATTACGTATTAATTCCATATTAATTGTCTTGTTAAATAATATATAGTTGGTTAGTTAGTGTTCTTGTCTTCGCGCGATCGTGAGATCTCGGTTACGATTCCTGGATTTGGCAAACTCATGTAATCAGTTTTCTTTTAGGAAATTCTTATTAGCAACAAGAGGTCTGACCATGTGCCCGGTAAACAAAAATTGGTTTGAGCGTTAGGTGTTACGTGTAATTAAAAACATATATGGCGAAATTTGGATGTAATTCACCTCTACGGAGATATAATTTATTATTATTAAATAATTTTGAATAAATAACAAAATTCTAAGAAAAAGGTTTTAAAGGTGTTTTTCTTGAGTCGATAACAGGTAATTAATTAATACATAGAAACGACACAACTAGCTCAACTAAATACTATAAAAAAGTGTAAGAAAACCTGTTAAATTAATTTGTTTCTAAAACATGTCGTAAAGCTGTAAGTAGGTTCTAGTAATTACTTTTAGTAGTCATATGCATCTGTAATTGGAGTAGTTTACACATAGCGTGTGCTAGATTACATGCACTTGTAACACATGTATAGACATACAGGTGTACGACCATATAAGTGGAGTGTTGGATATTGCGGAGCTTTATCAACAAGTTCCGAATAAAATCCGTAACAATCTATAGACAATTCTGTTCTGTCGTGCTCACAACAATCACTATCACTAGATATTATTTAAGTCCTTCGCCGCGTCTGTCTGAATCTACGCGATAAATTTAAAAACTACTGAACGGATTTTCGTGCGGTTTTCGCCAATAGACAGAGTGATTCATGACTTTCATGAGGAAGGTTTAGGTGTATAATTTGTTAAGATTTTGTATTACCCGTGCGAAGCCGGGGCGGGTCGCTAGTACTTGTATAAAGTAGATGTTATAAAATGAGTATCAATGAAAGTCACTACTAATTAAATTGGTTAGTCAGACAGTCCTTAGTACTGCACAAAAAGCAATGACTACGTATACCAATATTGTCTTATGTTTACGCGAATGTTATACATTGAATTTAAACACTTTATACGGATTTTATCGCGTTGTTTATTTTACTTTAAACACTGTTATTACATAATTTTGAAAACTCTAACACTACTATTATTGAATTTTACTACTAGACTAAGAATCTTAGTCTCCCCGTGAACATGGCTACTGTAAAGCAACCGAAACGTCGGGGCAAAGTGTAAACTTAAATACAAATAGTTTTAATTAGAAAAAATATATAGCTTAAATAGTAGTAAAATTCAATAATAGTAGTGTTAGAGTTTTCAAAATTATGTAATAACAGTATTTAAAGTAAAATAAACAACGCGATAAAATCCGTATAAAGTGTTTAATTTCTACGTATACCAACTTAACTAAATGAGTATCTTGTAGAATTACCACAATTCTTTAAATCAAAAATGTTTCGAAAACGTTACAATGGTTTTTAAAACATTGTAGATCAGTCATAAAATTATTTTGAATTATGCTGTCCATTCTTCTAGTGTGCGACCTTTTTGATAAGCGAATATCAGGAATAATTAAAAATGTGTGTAAATATGTACGCTGTATTATATTTAATTGGCTGCAAAATAGCTTGCCGTTATATCAAAAATTTTATAAATCTATTACTCTATAGCTTTATCATTCTAATACTATACTAATAATATATATCTAATATTATACATTCAACATGACGTCTGCGGTTTGCCCGACGTAGAACTGTACTATACTGTTATGCAGCGCTATGCTGCGTCTGAAAAATAATCCTATTAAAACGCTGTCGGCGGAAAGCAAAAAGACCACTTACTACTGCTACGCGGGTCAACGCGAGGCGAAATGCTTTTTCTACAGTGTTTAAGATGCCCGAAGTAGTAGGGTTTATAGAGATCGTTTACTTCTCGAATTACTGTACTTATATATACAATATGTACCGGCGGGTATTACCGCGATCATGCATAATGTTTACATTTTATATGCTTGACGTTTCGACCAGGTTACACCGGCCGTGGTCACAAGCTGACAGGTGCTTCACAGCGGCAAAAACCGGCACACTAGCAAATCAGCATTTGCAGAACATACACTGGAATCGGGTACTAATCATTGGATAGAATTTCATCGCCGGCAAGTCCTCTCCACTGATCGCCATTTTTAAGAGTAGAGCGAGAAGCTATTGAAATCAAAAAACATAAGAAATTTCAATAAGGAAGATGGTTTTAAATTATTTGCGACGTGGAATCCCGTGATTAATAATACGCAACTTCACTGTTTTGCACAGTTAGGTAATTCACAGAATACGGACACGTCGGCTAGCATTCGTAATAGGGATACCGTGAGTGTAGTTTTTGACGGTACATGGACAAACAAAAATATGCCAAAAGTGAGGGTGAATCAAGATTCTTCTGCCTCACAAACGGAGACATGACATCGCAGCATCAGTCAGCTTGTGACCACGGCCGTTGTAACCTGATCAAAACGTCAAACATATAAATGGTAAACAATATACATGATCGCGTTAATACCCGTTACATATTATATATATATATATATATAGGTATATATATATATATATATATATATCATACAACGCGAAAGTTTAAAAGTTATTATTACTGCACTTACTTTAGAAAACAACAGCAGCAGAGTGTAGTACTATTTTGCCGTAATCTAATACCTGTAACAAGTACTGGCTCATTCAGGTTGCTGGAAAGATGATACTGCTGTGCTGTCAATAATTAATATACATATATTGCTAGCCGCGTCCTACACACAGCAATATCACTTTGGCGATAGTGTTCAGGACACCGTAAGCGAACAACATTGGCCGATGTTTGTGCTTCACTCACGTGTGAGGGGGTATTGACCGGAAATAACGCGCATGTTGACTTTGTCAACGTATGTGACATTCGTCAATGCATTTATATCACTACTTTTAGGATTACGCTTGCCGCTATCAGATTCAAAGGATCATATAAATAATACTTAGACGAATATTTCACGCGAGATAAGACATGTACTGGAAAATAATAGCTGACAAATACACGTTTCTATAGAACAGCATCGATGTAAACGACGCTTAAGAAATATATAAAAATGATTAGACACGTTGTAAGTGGCAACCTATAGTCTCTGTCTACCGGAGAACGTACGAATTAAATATAATTGTTTGTAACAGATATGTATCTGTTACAAAACAATGTTGTTTTATTTGGTTTTCCAATAATCCAATTCAGTAACATTCAGATATATACCACGGGTAGTCGAACGATACGATAGTGAGCATGTAGCTAACTTACAATTTCATATTTAACAAATAAAATGTTAACACGATAAACCAATTCTATGAATTTGGTTAGTGAAGTGAAAACCTTAACCTTATTTAAGCACATTGGACACGCACGGTGGAGTTTGAGATTTGGCATACTTAAAGCTTATATGGAGCAGTGCAGCATGCTAATATTTTTAAATAAGTGAGTTAATTTTGACTACTAGTTGTAAACATTTATTGAACTGATTAACATCGTATGACATTTTACCGAGTCAATAGCTCGTATTTAATATACAAGCTAATAACTCGATTTAATGTACGAATTTTCTATGCTAGGGTAGAATGTAATTTTAAATCTTGCCTTGCACTGCAGGTTCGATTAGTCGTATCTAAAATTAATTAGCCAACTAATTGTAAACGTACCACTATATGTAACCATACAGTTTGCGAAAGCACCCTTCGATTTTTCCATCAAGCAGCTATAATAGCATCGATAGCATGACCGATTAATATTGCATTCAATGGTCCTGACATGTGGTCTAGTACTTCCTTTGATATTTGCTCATATTACGCAGCACTGAATTAAAGCAGAATATTGGAACGATTTGGCAAACTTGACTGTCTTCGGTCTATACCTACTAATAGTCTAGGTCTATATTTGTTGTGATAAGCAACACTGGCACAGAGTAAAAAAGCCTATGTTATAATGAACGCAAGCGAAGCCCAGAGGACCCAGCCACGACTAGTCAATAAAATAAATTTGACAACTAACAGTTTAATGATCGATTTAATTCAAACCCGCTTTTGCTAGTTTTTAAAGAGCTATTAGACTTCGCCGAATATGATTTCATTTATGTCTGTTGTTAAATGTTTGCAAAATCCGTGTTATAGAAATAATCTGTTCGCGTATTAGCAATAGCCTTTTAAAACCTATGAAATACTAATAATAACCTATTATATAGCTTTTTAGTAAAGTTTGTAAATCCGTATTGTTTTAATCGGCTAAAACAATTTTATAAGTTTGGCTAACAAAACATTTGGTGCACTAAAATGGATACAAAAAGTATTTTAAAATAAAATAAATTTTGTGTTCGAATAAAATCATTGAAATTAAACTACTACGAGTATATACGGACATTAGTTTAATGAATAATATTCGCGTAAACAGAAGACGAATAAAATCATGCTTAAATATTCGATACGCGGTTAAAGTTTATGCTTGCAGCCAAATGGTAAACATCCGGGTTTGATTCTCATATTTGGTTAAATGTTATTGAGTTTATTGTCAGCAAACACAGAGATTCAGAGGTTTATGGATATTCAAAAAGTAGCTTGTCTTTTCTGGAATGTTTATTCTTAAGGGCCAGTTTTCTTTTGTTTATGCCTACATGTATTAGATAAAACGAGCAGAGAGTACTCGACAGAGCATAATACTGTGAAGCTACAAGTATTTACTTGGGACATAGGTAACGTTCAAACTTCGGGCACATCAAGCTCTGGATGTTATGACATTGCCACATTTACGAATGAATTTAAAACGAAACTAATAGATTTCTTAGTCTGGGTAGTATAATGAGTCGTGCATGATGGTTCGAACCTAATTATAATTAGTGAAACTGATATTAGGGTGCTGCATTGTTTTGTATGACACTTAATTTTTTTATTAGTATATTGTTGTACTGCTTATTTATTATAAAATAATGCTTGGTCTACAATTATAAATATACCGGTTGTATGAAAAAGCATATGTTAGTGTAGGAAAATGCCGTTTAAATTATCAAATTACAAGAACACCAGTGGTCGAAAATCGCGCGAATTTCGTATTTGTGTTTATATAAACATTAATTATGCTAAATCTTAGATTAATTATGTCAAATGTTAGATCTCGATCTTAGATAAGCGCGCAATATGTTTAATAATATTTAGTGTGTGTGTGTGTGTGTGTGTGTGTGTGTGTGTGTGTGTGTGTGTGTGTGTGTATGTATATGTGTGTGTGTGTGTGTGTGTGTGTGTGTGTGTTTAAAAAACTATAACCCGACCACGTGCAAAAAGGGGTCTGAAAAGAACGAATTTAAATTTTTTACCTATAGCCTATGTCATCTGGGCCATTATAACGAATCTATTGACAACTCATACATTAAAATCGGTTCATTAGTTTAGGCGCTACGGTGGAACATACAAACACATACCCAGACTGCCAAAATCATTACCCTTCCTTTTCGCTTCGTCGTAGTCGGGTAAAAAGGGGTAGAAAGTTTTCTCTTCACGTATAAATTTATTGATAATTACCAAGGCAATATTTTTCAGGAGAAACGTACAAAGCTTCAAAGAGCTTGCGATATTTTAAAATAAACTTTTATGCATAATATGGTGGCGTTACTCATATTTTGGTTTATTGAGTTGTTTCGATTTATTTGCGTATATTTTATCTTTATATTTGCTAGCAAATATATACCGACATTTTAATTCGATGTAAAAAGTAAATGATATTTGGAGATAAATATTGGCTTGACTGAAAAAGACAATAACGGGAAATCATAGCCAATTTAACTCGTTCTGTTCGTGCCATGTTGCCGTCTGGCAAAACCCTGCACTTTGTTTTTGTACCTTGCTTTATTCCCACTTTATGAGAGAAGGAAACGCGCTACTGATACTTGTTGTCTGTGCTATAGCTACATACATAATAGTAATATAATATCAGTCCTGTATTAAACTGTTCTACTGCTGGGCACGGACATCTTCTCAATGTGAGAAGGGATAGGCCATAATATAGCTAAATTAGTACAAAAATAACTTTTAGTCATAAGGCAATATGTTATACATTTGATTAATCTGTCAAGTCTTGGAATGTCAGGTATAACTAAAAAGCTATTGTGTCTATCTGGCAGCCAGTGTACCGCTGCGACTCAAGAGAATTTACGTCTTCAAGTTAAAAAAATATCATTCGTATATCTAAAGTAAAAAGCGTATTCCTGTTTTACAGACTGATATTTTGTATACTTATTCCTTTCGAACCTTAAGAGAGCCCTTCATAAAAACTGTTTTGTTTGGAATACAGGTTTGGTTTTTATGTTGTTTTAAAGCTTATTAGATACAGATTAACGTCAATTAATCAAATCTAGGGGCAATGGGAACGTTTTCTTGAGTTTTTTGACAATGTTTAAAAAACATTGTACGTTTATTGGTCTAAAATGTTCCTTATTTTTATGCCACCGGTATTTTTTTGGATATGAGTAGTATACCGTCGTTATTGTCTACACATTGCGTAATATTACTGTTTTTGATTCAACATGATTAACCACCTGATTCAAAAGTTACAAGGTTTTCTTGGTACAAGGTCTATAACTACTAAAGAAAAATATAAATAGGTATAAATCCAAGAATATTATTTTTTATTATTTTCCTAGCGATAAAATTATGACTAGTTTCACTGTTTTGCATATGTGCACTTTATGAAAACTCACACTATACATATTAATTAACATGAAAGTACGAATATTACTTTAATGGCGGGAATAGTCGTGATACCCAATGTACTGCAATGCTATGCGTTTATAAGACCTATTGTGTCCTTTCTGCGAAACCGTTTGTGCGCGCTCGTGATTGGTTACTTAACCTATTGTTATATCACGGGCGTCCTTGTTGTTTACTGCGTATGGTATTATCTTTGGGCGGATGATTAAAATGATATTGGAACATTTGTAGCGATATTTTTAACGCGTATTCTCTTTTCTTGTACTCTATGCTCTAAACTTTCTAGTCCTGGGTCGCCTGTGTCTTGCTCTGCTTGTTATAAACTTTGGTAACGGTTTTCAACAAATTACCTAACATTTTAATTATTTTCTGAAATTTCAAGTATTTATTCATAAAGTAGCGTTATTTTCTACTACGCGACATAACATAGGTTTAGACGGAACTTTAAAATTCAGCTAGTGGCGTTTATCTTGCGATGTTGTTGTATTTGTCGATAATAACGCGAATTGATAAGTATACTAAGATGGTTTGGACATGTGGAAAGAATAGACGGCAAAAGACTTAAGGTAAATATGAATGAAAGAACTTTCTCGTCGCACGTTCCCTCTATTTACATCGCAAAAAATCTGAATAAGAGCAGGCTAGGAGTACGATCAATCGATTAACTTGTATAAAGAATATAATAAAAGTAAATAAAGCCAGAGAGCTATGGCAGGCAAGCAGGCTATAGCAAGACGCGATCCGTAGTCTCTGCCTATCCCAATGTACGTTGTTACATTCGCAGACAATCTGCCTAAAGCGGTTTATGAAGTGTTGGAGTCCGCCGTTATTAATTATGTTGTAACGATAAGAATGTGCGTACTCATTAGGCAAAGTGGAAAGCCTATTTTTTGAATGTGAATAGTATACCGTCGTTATTGTCTAGACATTGCGTATTATTACTGTTTTTGTTTAAACACGATTAACCACCTGGTCCAAAAGTTACAAGGTTTTCTTGGTACAACTAACTACTAAAGAAAATATAAAAAATAAGTATAAATCGAAGATAATATTCTTTTTTTTTTCCTACCGATAAAATGATGTCTAGTTTTACTCATTTTCATATGTGTACTTTATGAAAACATTCGATTAATATAAATAAAATATTCGATTTATATTCGAGTTCATTTTTAGAAATTGTATTTATGTTTTACGGCTTTAACGGGACTACGTCAGCTTTAAAATTGGCTTATTACACAATAGTTATTGCTGACGACGTAAATAAATATATTTTGTAAAATGAATTAAGTAGATTTTCGTGAACTCGGTTATGCAGTTCGCTCGGTCGGTCGGGTTAAGATGTTCAAGGAAAGTAAAAGTCAACAATGCGATAGAATTGTATGTAGCTAGTTTTTTTTAAGGTAGCTGCACAGCAGCGAGGGACTGAAAGACAGTTATATCTGTTCAGTTTGTAGATTTAAGCGAAGAAAGCTTGAATCGGCAAACTACACTGTACAAATAACTTGGAAGTGTTACATTGCAACTCAAATGAATTAATTTGGCGATGCATTGTTTTTATCGTGATCGATACGTTGAATTCTTAAAGATATGTCTTATAAAAAGCATTAGCAACGCAATTAAATTGTATAGATGAATTTATTAAAAAGAAAATGATATGTAACTACCGATGCAGCTTATGTTGTAGCAGTAATAGAGTAGGATTACTAACATATTATTTTTGTATTGGCGCAGGACATGGTCGACGGAGGACGCTGGGCGGCATTTCAGCAATTTGCATCGACATTTTTCAACACCAATTTCGGCATCAATTTTGTACTCTACTGCCTGTCGGGCCAGAACTTCAGACGTGCGCTTTGGCACGCCTTCCCGTGTTTCCGTCGCCGCGCCAACGGATTTTCAGCAGCACGTCGAGCGTGTAACCCTGCCCGAGCCAGCAGCATATCAAGTAAGTTCTATTTAGTAACTCTATTTTAAAGTAGCAGTAAAAGTAAACTGGTACGACTAAAAGAAGCGATAGAAGCAGGAATTATACAACATTGCCCGTTTTACGGAGTGGTAAGCAAATTCTTCGTTCGAATTGCCATTTGCCACGATCCTGACGTACATAACTTGCTCCATTCACTCTCAGCATATTCTTTAAGCACGCTTATCGGTAAGACGTATTTGATCAACGCACTCCTGTTTCTGCGTCACTCAAGGTTTATATCAATGGTCAAATTTTTGGATTATTCCACTTTGGTCACCCAGGTGATATCATTTGGGTGATCAAATTCCACAGTTTTGTGTCCTAAAATCACCTACCAACAAATCACCTGGGTGATCAAATTCCACATGACTTCAATTTATTTATTATGTTTCTTCAAATCACCTGAGTGATCAAATTTCACACGATTTCAATTTATTTATTGTTTCTTCAAATCACCTGGGTAATCAAATTCAATCAAGGCGGTAACATACAAAAAGTATTTATTTTATATGATTTAATTTTCAATAAGCCTTAAAGCTGTAATTATCATACTTAATAAAGTGCATTTATAATAGTAGCGAGTAATTATGATAGAGTTATAATTAAATTTATGCGACGTATCATACAGAAAATTTTAAATGAAACAGATCCCACTTTAAAAGTTATTACAGAATAATTAAACAAATATGTAATGTGTTCTGATGGTTCTGGACAATACGAATAGTTACATACAGTAAAATTTAACAATTATTTTGTTCAGTTTTACTATTAATACGCTAATTAACTAAATTTTTAGTGCAGTTTCAAATTTCTTTCTAACAGCAAATACATAAATATAATGATTATTTCAGTTCTCACTCCTATTAAATTTGAAACAGATACGGTTATTACAATGTCTAGGACTAAACTTTGGAGCGGGACCGCAGGCAAGACTGTCAAACAGCATTTTTAATGCACAATTTTGGATCTCTATATCTCTTACCATTACAAGTATTTTGCATGCTTATGTTCAAGACGTACTTGCACACACACACGCGCATTAGCATTGGTGAGTTGACCAAACACACCTTTGCGCTATTACTGCAGTAAAATTCACACTGTTACAAGTAAAGGTACCCACTTTCTGAACTGGCGTTGGTAATTTTGCAAACGTGACATCTAGTAAATAGATTTTATACATTATTTCATGTAACAAAATAAGACGAGAACAAAGCTCGTTTGCCGAACAAAGAAAAATAAAAATCAACGCTTCATCGCGTTTGCCCTTTTGATATTGCATCGATATTACACCGCAGTGAAGTATTGTCGTTGGACGTGCTTTTGTTCCGGTCAACGTCTCAACCCGTAAGCAATAAAATAGAAAATCAAAGTTTAAGGATGAGGAAATTTGTATCATTATATTTTTATTATTAAAATGCAAATGCCGTAATCAGAGTAATTCATGTATCGCGGCGAACTTTACTGATATTTAAACAACCGACACAAAGACTAAACAACTATATGTAGGTTGCACAAAAATACAAAGTAGCTAAGTGCATGTTACCAACGCATGCATACTCGCTCGTCACTCTTTTGAGAGTGAAGACATATTTTTACGTAGCTTTATGCTAGAGTATCTGCTCCAATCAAATATCAATATGATTTGCAAGCATGAGACTGATCGGAACGACCAATTATTTCCAAAATAATTACGTCACTTGCTAATCAGCGTCGTTATCTTGCATAGATTATTAACAAATATACATTAAAGATACAAATCGCAATGATATATGTATGTATGTAGGTCTGTGGTTTCTGGAAGCTAGTACAGTGGCATTGACTTGTTTATGACATAATTATGTATAACAGTGGTGACAGTTTACATCGTTTCCTTATTCCAATAGAAGAGGCAACTAACAGACTGCAAGTAAAGCTGCTTACTGTTCATAAGTGTATTTACTCACAACACAGTTAAAGAAGTTTACATGATTGTACACCGTGATTGTACAAGACATCAATTATATTAAGTTTAATTTTTCGCATTCAGTGCTAGATCTACTGTTTTCTGCGAATGTTTGAAAAATGTACTAAGTTTTATTCTAGTTTACTCGGCGGACATTTTAAAAGGGCTTTATTTTATATAATTTTGTACTAACCATTTGAACACGCAGACATGAGTCGACGTCAGAGGCCCTTTTACAGTGACAAGCCTTTTACCACCTTACAAATGAAGTAAACCAAAAAAAAATAAGTCGTCTTAGCAAATGGAGGTCCGTAGTCACAGTCTATACTAAACACTACAAACATATACCTACTATAGAGTAAGTTATTTTACCGTCAACAATGTTATACCGATATAATTATTTGCCCAGTCCACAAATGATTGTTCTCGGTCTAGATGTTATATGTTTTCGTTAATTGTGCATTTATAAACAGCCCTACGATACAGGGATAAAGCGTCTTCGAGAAAAAGAAAAGGCATTGCGAACTACACCATAAAGAATACCTGCATGTTATGTGCGCTGGGTTCGATTTATTTTGATTTTATACTCGGTGCACTAACTGTATTAAAAAGAGGTGGTAGCGGTTGTAAGTATCCTATAGATGCAACAACACCACTGAAGACGTTATAGATTCAAACGGCGCACATTCCACTTCCACCGCAAACCGGCTGTTAACTGTTTATTTTAGCAAGAGTTGTTCATAAGGATATACCTGGTCATGTATGGTAAGCTAAATATCTTTTTCTAGTAAACAGTTTATATCAAGCAATTTTGTTTGTAAATCACTACAATTCCAATCAAAAGCATGTTGGCTCACGTAATTAATGCTATAGGATTGGATCGTATACGTTACATATTGATTGTTCTGTCCAGACATAATTTGCTGGTGACTTTGGCCTATTTCCGATTGTCTATGACTTGGACAACACTAGTGTAGAACGAAATGTCAAATGTCACTTGGTTAAACTCACTTCCGTTCGAAACGCTTGACTAGACACCCCTTGTAATTGTAATTGGTAAGAATCTAATTTAATTGTCGTGATCACCGGGTCATTATCGGAATAATCATAACATTATTACGCCTCTATCGTAGTGATCATCATAATATTGCTGATCTCGACAGTAATTCCCACGCGCTTGGTTCGCATCATCGTGAGGTAGAAACCACCTGAAGCCCGAGTGTAAATTTCGTGTCATTTGACGTAGTACGTAACGATCAAGTCAATCGTGCTAACTATCGATCGAAAGTACTTCGAAATACTCAGAGTGTGAAATAATGCAAACCAATCTATTCGCATCACGTAATCTCACTTTGCCGAAAGTCAGCCGAAAGTTAGGTAATTTTTTTTAAGTTGCCTACATTTCATTACGAGTATCTCTATTTCGTTTTATGGAGCAGCGAGTAAAAGAGATGCTAAATGCTCTATGCGTCGCGTCATGTTTCAATACAAAAAGTCCTTTAAACGGTGATCTCAACCCAAATTATTTTTCTGTATTTCTACCAATATCTGCTGTGTCGAAATACCAAATTACATAATTTTTCATGAAATTAATATTATAATGTATGGAAGTTATATTTTAATATTCATTATGTATCATACAGTTTTTCCATTTCTATTTATATTAAACAAAGATTGAATATTTTCTTTTATCATATACCGATTTGGGTTAGAAACCTACCGACATTTCTGAATTACTTTAAATTTTGACGTTCGCCTTCAAAAGCTTAGCGGTTTCTTGTGATTTTTTGAATTTATTGAAGATATAATATTATAATGTGCGCAATTTAGACAACGCCATTCCAATTTGAAATTCTGGTAAAGTTTATGGAGCAGTAAGTAAATGAATACATATACAGTTATGCATGTTTACATATAAAAATAATCACTTTATAACGAAGTAACGATATAAAAATTAAACTGCTTTATACGGAATTTATCGTGTTTAAAGCAGATTAATTGTAAATTATATATAAATTTTAATCATAAATTATAGTTATTTTACATAATATTATACTTCGTTTACGCGAATGTCATACATTTTAATTTTACAGACACGGTGACATACATAAGCCGTCGAATAATGTAAAAGGCAGAAATCAAGCAATACAAGATTGGAAAACTTGTCAAATTTATTAAATAATGATCCCACCGGGGCAATGAAAAATACGGAAAAGTGAAGAAAGGTATCTACCTCATCGATTACGATAAATACCTACTTATATAATGCATTGAACTGATGAGAGTTAATTATTTTCAGAGCCAAAATGACGATAATACTATTACTTTGTCACCAACATCGCCTATGCCTGCTAGAAGTCCTCAGGTTCTTGAAGCAGAAAGCATTCCTGTTATTGAGTTAAGTAGGTACATATACTGATTATAAAAATATTAATATTATAATTTATAACATTGTAAGCCCAATTAAGGAACCGACAAGTGTTTCGAATTGTGAATGATAAATTGCTGTAATAGGTTTAATCACTTTGATACGTGACAGACATATAAGAATATAAATGTGTGTGCTTCATCTTCATAATATTCAGGTGTGAATTTTAATTGTTTTCTTTTTTAGCTGAATGCGATATATGGAATATGCTTGGACCATCACATCAGACTACATTCAAACAATACGCACGTACCACAACCGAAAGCCAATACATCAACAGGATCCCAACGTCGTCGACGTGGAAGAGCAACCTCAATAAAGTGTCACAGACATATAAGAATATAAATGTGTGGTTTTCACACATTTATATTCTTATATCGATCGTTTGCCTGAAACTACGTAAATGTAGCTTCAGTAACTTAGTAAACTCACTAACCTATATACTCGTATGTTGACGTTTATAAGTGTTACTTTGTGATCTAAATGAGTACATGGTTTTTGACTTTAATTTTAGATAAAGAAAATGAGAATGATTTCTATGTAACAGATGTTGCAGATGTTGTTAATTGATTAAAAGAGAAACATTATTTTTATGTTAATGCGCCTGTCTTCTTTAATTAAATAAATAAATTTAAATATGGTGTCAGTAGTGTTATTTACAAAGTCACATTGGCACAGTTTTAATATATATTCTTAATAAAAACAAACATATTAAATCATATTCATGTAAGTAATTCATATTGCCAAAAACATTATAAGAAAATGAGAATATGACTTATGAATATAACAGTGAGAAAAGCGAATGTAATGATTATTATACCAATTGAGATCAAAATATAAAAAAGAACCAGTGACTACGTCTAGCTATTTGATCATGCAGTGCTCTTCCTCGAATCAACTCAGTGGTTGCTTGTTGCTCTTCCATATGCTGGACATGACCTATTGTAGCTTGATGATGTTCACTTAGATCTAAAATTAAAGGTTATTTGTTTTAGTAAATCCTTAATGTTCATACTGTCCATTTGAAATATAGATTCATCTTAATATTATGAACCATTCTTACCTAAATCATCTGGTTCAGGTACTCTATAACCTAATGCAATATTATAGAGCACACTATTGTGCCTGAATAATTGTGGCCTGAATAATTTGTGCGTATTTTAGAGGTTTGTAATGCAATACTCTATCTTTGCAAAGGCAACGCCTACGATTGGTTGGTTGTAATTTGTTAGTTCTTCTAATTGCATATTTCCTATACATAGAAACAGGAAGGCTTCCTTTGATAAGCAATATCTATTTCTAAATTCAATGTTACTAAGGTCTTCTACCGGATTAAATGAGGCACGAAAATCAGCTCTCTTTTTCTCAAGTAATTTATTTCATCTTGGTAATGAGTGGCCATCATCAGTTTTCACCAGAAAAAGCTACGAGCCGTCATTTTTACCCAAAAATAAACACAAAATTACACAGTTATTAATATCGTATTCAATGTCAACTACGTCTCACCAACCCAACAACAAGTGAGTTTACTGCACGACCGCGTTACCGTTTCGAGACGATTGTAAATGTCAAATTTTAGTTTACACTCGCATAATCTTGAAAAATGTTTGCCGAAACTATCAATACCGCGTCCGACACGATAATTTTTACGTCACTTCTAGTGACACCGCTATTGTAGTAGTGCAAACGATTTCACACTCGCTCGTTTTTCTTACAATAGTCTCCGCCAGGGGCGCTTTGTAAGTTACCATACATTTGTTAGTCGATACGACAACTTTGTAGATTGAGTTAGCTTTATGAAAAATCCACACTTGGGCCTCTGTAGGTTCGCGAGTTGAAGTGATTCCTCGCCTTGAAAATTGTATTGTATTGGGAGAACAATACCGTAATATAGTGTTATAAATATTTTTGTTGTAAGAACTTCGTTTTATTGTTCATTGGTTAACCCTCTTGATATATTCTACTTATAAGAGGACCTGGGGGCTATAGCCCAAGGCCATCAAGTGGCTATACACGATGATGATAAGACCCATACTCACGTATGGAAGCATTGTCTGGTGACCAAGAACTAAACTAGCTACATGCAGGACCGTGCTGTCGAAGGTGCAGCGATTGGCCTGCATGGCTATTACAAGGGTGTTTCCGACTACGCCAAGGGCAGCGTTAGAGGTCCTGCTGGATCTAACGCCGCTACACATTGTTATGGAGTCAGAGGCGATTAAGGCGCTACACAGACTATCTGTGCATGGGCTGTGGAGCGTCAACATGCCGGTAACTCGATACACAAAATTGGAGATTGCAAAGGATCTCAAAAGGATTATGAGCATGGGATGCGACAAAATGCTACACCATTGCACATATTCAAAAATAATTTAAAATAAAGGTCCCCACGAGGGACGAATGGAGACAAGGTCTACAATCCCCTGACAAGGGCTGTCTCATCTGGTACACTGATGGTTCCAAAATGGAAACAGATTCGGGCGCTGGTATCTATACCAACGACTGCAAGGTGAGCCAAAGCATGGGTAAATATGCAACGGTCTTCCAAGCGGAAACCTGTGCTATAACTGCCTGTGCTCAGGAGAATATCAACAGTAATGTCACTGATAGGACTGTGTATATTCTCAGTCACAGTCAAGCTCCTCTCAAGGCTCTTGACTCGTGCAGGATGGACTCCAGACTGATCCTGAACTGTGTTAAGGCCCTAAACAAACTTGGCAGAAAGAACACAGTCAGACTGGCGTGGGGACCGGGCCGGGGCATGCAGGGGTGCAGGGCAATGAGGAGGCTGATGAATTAGCCAGAAAGGGCTCGACGCAACTGTTTGTGGGCCCCAAGCCATTCGTGGGACTCTCTGAGAGCACTGTCAAGGCAGCTTTGAATGCATATGGCAATGATAAACACAGGCTAGAGTGGAAGGCCCGTAGGGGTCTGGAACATTCGAAGAAATTCATTGCAAACAGAGCCACAAGCTTCACCCGGAAGTTCTAGGGTATAACAAGAGCCAAATACGCCTGCTCACAGAAGCGTTCACTGGCCATTTTGGCACCAACGACTTCCTGTGCAGATTGAGATTGGCACACAATTCGATCTGCAGAACCTGTGGTGAACAGGACGAATCCATATCGCACCTACTATGTGAATGTGGCGCGTTGGCTGGATTGAGGATGGGTCTGATGGAATTGGCATATCCAAACCCTGAGGACTTCAGGCTTCTCCCTCTGAAGTTTACGCTACGACTGATGCAGTACATTCATAGGGAGATAGCTAAGGGATAAATCTCGGGGCCGACACAAAAGATCCCAATGGGTCGATTAGGTAGATGTAGATTGGGTAGATTTCGAAATGCGTCCTAACTAATATTACAAATCCTAGCCAATAACGTTGATAATATTATAAATGCGAATGTAAGTTTGTTTTTTGTTTGTTACGCTTTTCACGCCTTAACTTCGTGACGAATAATCATGGATTTTAGCATATACGTTCTCGGGGGAACCTAAAAGAACAAGTAGGTACCTGGGATCAGGATTAAAAAACAGAACATTATTGCAAAATTTAACTGCTTTTTTAATCCTAATCCTCCTGGAGTAATTTTAATAAAGGCTAGTAATAATTTTACTACAGTTACAATTACTGTAATAACTCGGTGTCGTGTATGTTTAATAGGCGCTATAGCTTTGAAAGAAAGCCAGTGCCTGGCAGGGATCCCCGAGACAGAATTTTGGGTACAGAGATGATAAAATAGAAAAGATCTTGAATAAGGGTGAATATAAGAAAAAGCGTAAATTAAGAAATAAATTGAGTCAACATAGCACAGTCAGCTGTGTTTAAAGAATTATTAATGTACTCGTTATTATTTTTAATTTTAGGTGTGATATATCACACATGAAAGTAGAATAAACGTAGTGGCAAAAAAGACAGTGTTGTACTTATGTCTATTAATTATATCTTTGCAGGAAGGAGAATAGTATGATAAGAACGTAATGTGGCGTTTGTCAATGGTGACTAATAAATTCATAACATTCGTATTTTAACATTCTAATGTATTTTGTTTAATTTGCGCAAATAAAAGAAGAAAATTACAGTGTATAATATACGAGTATAATGTACGTATTTAACAGAGATATTGTTACAGATTTCGCAGTGTATTTCGTTTTTATAGCTGTCACTTTTAACTATTACTAATATTTTTGACGCCGATGTATAAGTTTGTGAAGTTCTAGGCTTAATTCCTGCTTTAGTTAAAGCGTTATTGAATTCTTATTAGGATTTCTTATTAGGTGGACCGACGACTTGGTGAGGGTTGCGAGAAGCCGTTGGATGCGAGTGGCCTAAGACTAGTCTGTATGGATAATCTTGGGGAACGCCTGTATCCAGCAGCAGTAGACGTCTTGCAGCTGAAATCCTATGGCCTCAGGCCTGAGGCCTATTGCTTACTGGCAATAGGCCTATTATGTTTCTACTAAGGAAATATGGCTGGCAACATTTACGTTTAATACGTAAATGTTGCCAGCCATATTTCCTTAGTATGTACATATGTACATATTACCCCTCCAGTGATAGGTTAGGGTACGGGTACTTATATATCATATTAAATGTAAGTTTTGTCCACAGCATCGTACGTAAGCAACGGGACCGAGGCGGCAAACACCATCGCCATGTCATCGATCGCCGGCGAGGGACTAAGCACTGCGCACCGCCACCGGTCCGACTCTGTCATCAAACGCTGGACATTTGATAACAGCCGTCAGCGCAACCAGAATGGACAACGCACCAACGCCACGGAACACAGTATATGACGCCAGAGGAGAACGACGGTTAGGACTGAGGTGGTCTATGAACGGACCATACCATTCGTATTCTTTCCATATCGGCACCTGCTGTTAGCCCGTCACAGGAACAGGCATCTAGGCAATGTTATTTACAACTAAGCGCTGTAAAATTAAGTTTGGGTTTATTGGAAAGATATTAGTTTGATTCGTCATCTATTCAGCGAGACTAGGTACTGCCGTAGTAGTACATTTAATGTGATAAGGTAGGTTAATCGTACAATAAGTTCGCTCCGCCTGTACTATGAAACGCGTGTCGGTAGCGATAGCCTTAAGGTTGGTGGTGCTGCTGCCAATGTTACTATGTGTGTCCGCGTAAAAATTCATAGTACACGTCTTGAATATTATTCAATATTGATCTGGTCTCGCTGGATACCTATACTTTTTGAGTCATGTCAGTATCTCTACCGACGTGTACTATAAATGTATGTATGTAATGTAATGTATTTTATTTATATTGTTAAGAATCAATACATATATGTACCTAGGTATTAGAAGATAATCTTTATATAACATAAATATAACATTTCCATTAAATAATATTACGATAGACAGACATCGTAAGTTATAGATCGGTACAACTTAATCTAACAGAGAGATTTAAAATAACGCTACACGACAAACTTCTATAAGTCGTTAATTTTATATGCTATCGCATCGACCTATTTAAAGTTACTTTTGGTCGAAAGTATGGCAAACCTAAAGTTACTAAAAGGATCTGTTAGACACGTGCACAGCAGGGTGTAGTCTAGTCAGTTTAGACCTAAAAGAAGAAGCAAAGCTACAAAAATTCGCATAGAACTAAAAATGGTAGGAATGTTCCGAGTACCATTATATGTAAAATCTGAAATACCCCATCGATCCCGTACCTGGAAAAATTTATTTAAGGTCAATGGTCTCAAAAATGGGATATTCGCATTTTCCAGCAAAATGGTAAGTTTTATCAAAAATTAACTAAGACAAAAATTGTAGATCATAAAATGATCTATAAAAAATATCTTAATACATTTTTCCTAAGAGCCACCGTTTCTGAGATATAACGGTTCAAACATTTAAAAACGTTGTATTTTTCATAACATGCATAAGTACACCACGTATATACATAAGAAGCGGTAATACAAGGGACAATAGACGTTAGTGAGCTGGTGAGCAAAATAAGGCTGCGTGTGCCATCTGCATTCCTGCGCAAATCACACCTACTATATACACCAACAGCTAGGACAACCTACAGGCAAATTCATTTTTAATTCGAGCGAGTCGCATGTTCCACACGGCATGCCAGACTGTTGATATAGATTTGTTTACCTAATGTAATAGCCGAATCAAAAAAACTTTGTGTAACTTTTTCTTTATGTCCAAAAACCAGGTGTAATAGTGTATATTTCTTATTGTTAAAATGTCTTCTTCTATTATTTACAGTTTATTCTGCTATCTGTGAAAACTTTTACCTGGCCTTCTTTTTCGTATCAAATCTGTCTATGATACTAATTTAGCTGTAAGTTTTCCTAAAATTGTAAAATAAAATAACAATATTTTTCTATCGGTCAGTGTAACTTATGTATACAAAATAGTATAGTTATGAGAATATTAGGTCAAAAGTAACTCCGTCCCTCATTATATAAGCCAGTGTAACCTTTAGCAACATCTGTCACCTATTCAATTGTCTGCATGGCTGGTGTACTTATGTATGTTAAGAAAAATACGTTTTTAAATGTTTGAACCGTTATATCTCAGAAACGGTATGTCTTAGGAAAAAAGTATTAAGATATTTTTATAGATAATTTTATAATCTACAATTTTTGTCGTATTAATTTTTTGATAAAACTTACCATTTACCTAAAAAATGCGAAAGTACCGTTCTGTGACCTTTGACCTTGAATAAAATATTTTCCAGGTACGGGATCGATGGGAACTTTTCAGATTTCACATATAATGGTGTTCCGAACATTACTACCTATAATTTTTAGCTCTATGCGAATTTTTGTACCTTTGCATGTCTAAATTGACCGTACTCGGTGAGCTAGGTTTTTAAATATAACTATTGTACTAATATTATAAATGTAAAAGATGACAAGTTCTGATGTTTGTTACTCAAGCATGTTAGAGAGGCTGCACGGCTTTTGATAACATGGCAATTATACCTACCTGAAATAACTTAATAGGGTAGTTGATGCAATTAATTTATGCAGTCTAGTTTTGAAGTAGCGAATCTTAAAGATAAAATTCGCTACTAATAAACTAGACTAAATAAACTACTATATACGGATTTTATCGCGTTGTTTATTTAGCACTGTATTACAAATTTTTGAAAATATTACACTACTACTACTATTGAATTCACTCCCCGTGACCATGGCTGCTGAAAAGCAACCGAAACGTCGGGGAAAGTGTAAACCAAAAATAAATAGATATAATAGTTTAAATAATTTTATTAGCTTATAAATTAGTAAAATAAAATCAATAGTAATAGTAGTGTAATATTTTCAAAATTTTGTAATACAGTGTTAAATAAACAACGCGTTAAAATCCGTATATAGTAGTTTAATTTCAATGAATAACATTCGCGTAAACAGAAGACAATATTATATAGACTAAATTAATTAATTGCATCAACTACCCTATTAAGACAAAGACTTTTTTAAATCTCCTAGTAAACAAAACACAACGCCTTTCAAGTCTTGTAGTAGGTAGAAGTCGCTGTTTAATGATATAAAAAATATTCACAAAATAACGTTGTAACGAAACCGCTAATTAGGTTCAGGTGTGCGTCAGAAAATTCACGCCTCCATGTAAGAATATCAAAATAGAAATTGCTATTTTATTTTGCAACCAAATAAGAACATGTTTTCAACAAATAGTTTCTTTTGAATATATTTATAAACTTCTATAGTCGCCTTTCTTATTATAAAATACTTTTACGCCAATTAGAGCCGATGATGTTCGAGGTGAAGGCGCTTCTAATAAACGACACGTGGGCAACAAGTTCGACTCGTGTATCGTCTGATGCCCACGCGTTGGAAATCTATTTCATACATGTTTAAACTCAAATTGTTGAATTATTTATTATAATTATTACAATTTTCTAAATTAACACCTTTTTTTTCACGTTCTGTTCACTTTAAAGCGACAAGTCAAAAAAGCACTTGTTGTCGACTATGTTCTTTCAATTGATTAGTCTTATTTTTGTGAAGTAATTTGTCTAATATAATAAACCATTTATGATATGATTAATATATTGATTGCTTAATATAAAAATAACTACGATTCCATTCATGTAATATAGTGTAGCCATTGTTTTTTCTTAGCGGAAAGATATAGGTTATATTAATGTCAAAATATCGCCGTAATAAATTTAATCAAAATCGTTACAGCGATTTAGTCGTGAAAACGTAACAAACTATTCCGAGCTGCATTCGACAATATAGTATTAGCACAGTCAAGATGAACACCGATTGTGAAAGTTAAGCTGAACATCGATTGTGAAACTTGTACTTTAGTCATCTGACAAATATAGTTGACAGACCTTAATAGACTATGGATTATTTAGCAAGGCAACTAAAGAATAAAAATTCACAATTATAATAATAATTATAAAAAATAATTATTAGTATCGTTATCACCTACAACATTCAGTGTCGGCGCGGTATTTATATGCTACTGTTTATCTCTGTTGATTATCTTTGGATTTACTTAGGCTGGCTATAAATACGGTTACAATTTAAAAAAAAACAATATTACATTTGTATATGTATGGAATCTGTCATTCTTATATGAATATTATAGTGTTTTCCGGTGTTAATCGGTATTAAATATTTTTGTGCTCTTAAAATGGAGTAGGGTGATAAAGAGAACCGAATTGCTGTGATAGTATTACACAAAGTAGGTATGGAGACAAATGTAATTTATGAAACTCTCAATCCGCTTGGTATTAGTCGAATGTTTGTGTACCGGGCTATTGTTAGGTACAATGAAATCTCCTCTGTTTGTGGTAGTATTCGTACGAAAAAGGCGATCAAAGCAGTGAAGGAAAGAATTCTAAGAAATCCTGTCCAAAAACAAAACATTTTATATCGGGAAATGAATATAGCACCTAGAACCATGTCGCGTACTTTAAAAGATGACTTAGGACTTACAGCCTATAAGAGACGCACTGGTCATTATTTAACTAATAATTTAAAAATGAATAGGTTGGTAAAATCAAAACAACTTCGTAAGCAGTACACAAAGGGAGGTCACAGTAAATTATTTTCTGCGAGTTTTTTTTACTATTGAGCAATACTTTAACAAGCAGTATGACCAAGTTTATGTTCAAAGCTCTATAGAAGCTTTCCAATTAGTCAGCAGAGTATAACGTGGACATTATTCGACTTCAGTGGTGATTTGGTGAGGTTTTAGCTATCAAGGAGTGACTGAGCCATATTTTTGTGTAAAAGGTGTCTTAACATCGGCACAAGTGTATCAAGAACTATTCTTGAGAAGTTGTTTAAGCCTCTTAACAACACCATGTTTCATAACCAAGAATGGTCCTTTCAGCAAGACTCAGCACTGGATCATAAAGCTCGATCTACCCCAGCGTGGTGGACTTCATCAGAGCTGAAGAATGGCTGTCATCTAGTCCTGATCTTAATCCGCTGGATTATGATTTATGGCCAGTTTTAGAGAGTATGGCATGCTCTAATCGCCATAATAATTTGGAGTCCCTAAAACAATCCATAACATTGGCAGTGAGAATTTTCCCATGGAAAGAGTGCGTAGTATCTATTGATAACTGACCTCAACGTTTAAAGGACTGTATAAAAGCCAATGGAGATCATTTTGAATGAGCTTCATATATTTTAATGTTTATTATTTTAATGTATACATTACTAGCACACATTACAGTAATAAATGTTAAAAGCAATAGTTTTTTTTTCTTGTAACAGTATTTATGGCAAGACTTTCATTCTCTTCGTATTATCTTTCTCTACCATCCATTTTTCATTCGTTCATACGCTATTCTTTTAGTCATCTGCTTTCATGACCATACGAATAATGAAAATAGGCTACAGAAAAGTAAATTGAAAATGTTTATGGTTCCAGAGCTGACCTGATAATATACAACTATAATAGCTAGATAATTAAACTAATAGCTCATATAATCCTGCTTTAACAAACTTTATGCAATGCTGTGCTAACAATAATAGCAAATTTGAAGTACAAACGCAAATTATTTGTCTTTTTAACAGATGGTGAATTTATTGTAAATAACAAAGTTAGAGTTAATATTTATAACAAGACATAAAAAACAAAATTTTATTTATTTATCACAACATCGAAAGCTTTAGGATATAATATGATTTACCTATTAGTTTTGGCTCGGATTCAACTGCATATGGAAAATATTTTTTAATTGAAATTAAGCCGGTTGTATTATAATTTATAAGCTATATTTGAGAGATTATAATTTGGCTATAGGTTATTGCAGTTTATGATTGCCATAAGACATCTTACGCAAATGCTAAACAAATAGCCAACAAGGTTAATTGAATTATTGAAAAGAAGCGAGGCAATACGCCGAAAGTGCAACAACAGTGTGATACATTAATCAGTTTATTGGTACAGACGAATATAATCATCAAGTCAATTTCAAATTAGGTATATTAGATTGGCATTTTGCCATCGGGACGTGTCAACCACACCGCCCACTGGCAAAACATCTCCTCCAGTGCAGTCAGTCAACCGTTAGATGGCGGTCAAACCATCCGAAACCAATCAGAAGAAAATACAAACATGCTAGGTGGGCAGCAGAGCCTAGTGTTGAAGACTTCCGTCACTGTGATCGCCAATCTACCTACCAAACGTGGCGATTATAGCAAAATCTCCCCAAATGAGCCACACCCTTAAAAACCATTCTCTACTTCCCGGCGGCAATCAGGGCGGGAATCTAATCATCAAATCCGGTAACTTGCTCTTTTATGCTTGCTTGCGAAGATGTGGAAGACTACAATAACAGGTTCGTGGATGCTATCCATAGAGCAGGGTAACCGTTGGGGCAGATAGGTTCTGCAGTGGCGGCCAGGCACCGGATGACGTAGCAGGGTTATGTTGCCTACAAGGTGGACTGACGTACTAAGAACGGTCGCGGAAAGCGGTTGGATGCGGGTGGTTCAAGACCGGCCTGTATGGAAAACCTTGGGAGAGGCCTATATGCAGCAGTGGACGTCTTTCGGCTGAGATGATGACATTGAATTGGTTGGCTAGTTAGAAGAGCGTTTAATTTTTTTTTGGAATTTGCATAGAACTTACTTTTAATAGACGGTTCACACATTCAGAATGTTTTAAGAGTATTTTCTTGTAATAATAAATGAAATTGTCAGCGAATATTATGTCAAATACCCTAAATACTTATGTATTTAGTTATACAATAGCCTAATATATTTTGTGGAGATGATATATGGACTAACAAAACAATCGCCATCGAATTTTTTCTCTCGCCAAGCTTTCCATGACTTATTTATCTTACATTCATATTTCACCGTTTCATTCTGCCTCATTTCGTAACTAATTAATTTTTAGGTAACGCAATGTTACTTTTAAGTACAATTATACCAATGTGTTTAATATATGAAGCTTCAAAACTGCTATATATGTTTGATCGCTCATATGTGTTTGTGAATATTACGATACAAAAAAATACAATGTGAGGTTTTGGTTTGTTTATTTCCTTTAATGCAAAGTTCTTGCTGAATATTGAGGTGATAAGATAACTAAACCGCGACATGCTATCTTGTCTAGTTCACAAATAATTTGGTTTTGACCATGAAGCGTATCTTCCATAGCCATATCGTACGCGGGATTCGTTAAATGCTGTGTATCGTCAACGTTTTGAACGGAAAGTGATTTCCTGATGCATCGAAACGAAAGCATTTGAAGTTTCTTCGAGGTTAGCTTGGCATATTTACCATCCAGTATTGACACCAAGTTCAAATAAAAAATCATTTCCGATGGATGCAAAAAGAATATACTCTTTTTTTAAATTTAAATATTACGTGAGATAGGAGTAGGTTGTAAAATCTAAGTTATAAACAAAAATATATCTAAAACTACAAAAACAGTTACTTTTGTTTTGTTAGTGTAAATGTTTATAAGAATACATAGGTTTTATAAAAAATACATAAACCAAAAAACAATAGAGTAGCTAGGTTTTAGCTTCATATAGTCATATATATACATATATATCTTCCATAGCCATATCGTACGCGGGATTTGTTAAATGCTGTGTGTCGTCGACGTTTTGAACGGAAAGTGATTTCCTGATGCATCGAAACGAAAACATTTGAAGTTTCTTCGAGGTTAGCTTGGCATATTTACCATCCAGTATTGACACCAAGTTCAAATAAAATATCATTTCCGATGGATGCAAAAAGAATATACTCTTTTTTTAAATTTAAATATTACGTGAGATAGGAGTAGGTTGTAAAATCTAAGTTATAAACAAAAATATATCTAAAACTACAAAAACAGTTACTTTTGTTTTGTTAGTGTAAATGTTTATAAGAATACGTAGGTTTTATAAAAAATACATAAACCAAAAAACAATAGAGTAGCTAGGTTTTAGTTTCATATAGTCATATATATACATACCCTACCGGCCAAAAGTTTGAGACCACAAGTTAAAATATTGTTTCCCAATAAAATTTGTTAAAAATACATATGATAAACAATTAATTTGAACACCTGCATATACAATGGATATTTAACTATTTTTCGAAGTCATTATTTCTATTTATTTTTATGTAATCATCGTACAAAGGTCTTTTGTCTAGAAACATCAATGGGCGCCGCGTGCGGACCGCGCGCTAAAGTCATTGTAATATTATTGTTACCTGACTATTATTCATTATTTGGGCTTTGTTTTGTGTTAACAGAATTTTAGGAAATTTTAACTTCCTAAAACACTGTGAACACCTGAGTTTCCATGGAGTAAATATTTCTTAATCTTGGTTAGTCCGAGCTCGTCGTTCTTACAGTGAAGACATCTCATTATGGAAAAAGTACGCCAAATTAGCGGTGAAACTCGTGCTGTCATCATTGCTTTACACAACGAAAGCAAATCTGAGCGTGCGATTGCTACTCAGCTCAAGTTGTCGAAGACTTGTGTTCATAACACAATAACCCGATACAAGGAGACTGGCAATAATCAATATCGTTCGCGGTCGGGAAGGCCGAGAGCTACCACTTCTAGCGAGGATAAGTTCATCGTGGTAACAAGCAAGCGGAATAGACGCCTGACAGCACCAGAAATCCGCGCTGAAGTGAACAAATCCCGGTCTACACCTGTGTCATTGACCACAGTGAAAAGAAGACTAAGAGACGCTAAGTTATTTGGTCGCGTAGCAGTGCGAAAACCTCTCTTAAGGCCACAAAACAAAAAGAAGAGAATGCAGTGGGCCCTTACCCATCGAGACTGGAGTGAAGAAGACTTCAAAAGAGTTCTTTGGACAGATGAGTCCAAATTTGAAGTGTTTGGGAGCAAAAGACGTGTTTTTGTTCGGCGGAGTGCCGAGGAAAAGATGATGCCAGACTGTGTCCTGCCCACAGTGAAGCATGGCGGTGGTTCCGTTATGGTTTGGGGTTGTTTCTCGAGCCGTGGAACTGGAGATTTGGTATGAGTCGAAGGAATTATGAAAAAGGAGCAGTACAAAGCAATATTGGAGTGTAATGCTGTACCATCGGGACTTCGGCTAGTTGGAGATGGCTTTATTTTCCAACAAGACAACGACCCTAAACACAGCTCCAAATTATGCCGGGGTTATTTAGATACAAAAGAAGCAGAAGGGGTGTTAAAAAACATGGTGTGGCCCGCTCAGAGCCCCGACCTTAACCCTATAGAACTTTTGTGGGAAGAGCTGGACAGAAACGTGCGCAGTTGTTGTCCCAGCTCACAAGAAGATTTGTGGAGAGCATTGCAAGAAAGCTGGAACAATATTTCACAAGAAACAATCGACAAATTGATTGCCCGCATGCCAAGACTTGTCAACAAAGTGATTCAATGCAAGGGAGGGTTTTTTGATGAAAAAGCTGTTTAGCTTGTCAACATATATTTTAAGTTAAATTGTCGAAATATTTAATATTTTTTATTTATATTTAATTGCATTTATCATACTTAATAAATATCACAATAAATCATTCATGTTTAGCTTTTTATTTTGAGTTTTACATCCATTTGCAACTTTGATGTAGGTGGTCTCAAACTTTTGACCGGCAGTGTATATATCTTCCATAGCCATATCGTACGCGGGATTTGTTAAATGCTGTGTGTCGTCGACGTTTTGAACGGAAAGTGATTTCCTGATGCATCGAAACGAAAACATTTGAAGTTTCTTCGAGGTTAGCTTGGCATATTTACCATCAAGTATTGACACCAAGTTCAAATAAAATATCATTTCCGATGGATGCAAAAAGAATATTCCCTTTTTTTTTAATTTAAATATTACGTAAGATAGGAGTAGGTTGTAAAATTTAAGTTAAAAACAAAAATATACCTAAAACTACACAAACAGTTACTTTTGTTTTGTTACTGTAAATGTTTATAAGAATACATAGGTTTTATAAAAAATACATAAACCAAAAAACAATACAGTAGCTAGGTTTTAGTTTCATATAGTCATATATATACCGTGTGGTGACGGTACAAGAATACGGCGTGTCACCACCCCATCTTATCCCGTGGGTGTCGTAAGATTCGACTAAGGGAACATAACACTCATACAACAGCAGTGCACAGCGAGAGAAAACTTGAAACAAACCATAAACTAACCAGTCTAGCATTTAAATAGAATAAAAATACCCAATAATCTTAGAGTTAAAATAGCTATAGATTTTATAAAAAACACAAAGATACAAAACTGTACAATAGCAACTACTGCATACTGCAGCGACGAACGTGGTACGTCAATCACTACAGCGACTTCACGCTGTGTCAGTTCTTGATTAATTAATGCCACAGCCTGTGCAACCTGCGCTGGGGTTAAGGGCATTTTTATTGCCTTTAAAGCACCTTTAGTTATTGAATAATAAGCACAAAACCACAATGATTGAATAACCTAACCGAAATCTCTCACAATACACTAATTTCAACTTGCAACTTAACGGGTCAAATGACGCTATTCAACTAAAAGTTAAAAGTTACACCAAAGTGCACTCAAAGGTAACGAATTACCCTCTTGAACTAAGGGTAAACACATTTTACAGCTACCTTCATCATAAAGAATCATTGTATACACTTAAAATCTCTGTTATCGCATAAATCGCGTTTGGCGAAGATTCCGTGCCCCTGGGTATATATTATATACCGTGTGGTGACGGTACAAGAAAACGGCGTGTAACCACCCTATCTCATCCCGTGGTTGTCGTAAGAGTCGACTAAGGGAACATAACACTCATACAACAGCAGTGCACAGAGAGGGAAAACTTGAAACAAACTATAACCCATCCAGTCTAGCATTTAAATAGCTTTAAAATTTAATCCCATTAATTACACTGCACAACAGCACGTCTGATGATTGGGTTATGTTACATGATATTAGTCCAACTTTTAATGACAATTTCAAATCTGTGACTGAAATTTCTCTATCAGGTCTAATTAACAAAATATGACACATGGATCTTTTTATAATAGAACACAGTATATTTAAAGATTATCTTATTATATTTGGTTCTTAAGTTGGAAAATCTTTCTTTTATTTGACTTCCTTGTTGAAGCTGAAGGTAGAGAGCTGTGCTTATTATTATTATTATTTATATATTCTCCGCAAATGAAACAAAAATGATTCGGATTATTTACACAAACACGTCTTGACGATGCCATATCAAATTATATTAGGAAAACTTAAATATTGTTCTAGTTATCAGCAAATTTAGTGGAACCTACAAAGCGTAAAGAAAAGTCATTCATCAGACAAAAGTTATAATAATAATAATACGAATATCTTTTTATATATTATATGTGATATTCGTCAGACAAAAATTGCGATTTTGTAATGCAGTGTTATTATCTCTGCAGTTTTAAGAATATGAAAATTCTTTTCTAGGCATACTTTAATGCCCTAAGTAAGGTGAAATATGATTACCATAGAGCGAGGGCGTTCACAATTGTTGTGGTTTCGTTATGAGAGGCACAGAAAACCAATTGTTGTTTAGTTACGAGTTCTTTATTTTTGTATTTATGTATAGCATATAGCATAGCTGCAATTTAAACTTCAATCAATTTAAGTAACTTATAACTAGTTAATGGATTTAAAGTAGTTTTGCCATATTAATTATTCACTGATATACAATATATAAGTTTAATATAGTAATTATTATAGAAGATTAAACTACAATAGTTAACGAAGTATAGAAAGTAATATAGTAAAAAAGTTTATACTAATCATAATTTATATACTAATAATGTAACCAAATAAGAAAAATAGATATACCATAGACATAATATATGTGACAATATAGACAAGCGACCTCTGATCAACCGTAAACAACCCAACTCAGTGCACTAAAGAATGCAATTATAAATAGTCACATTGTACTTTGTTGAGATCTGCGCTTGCACTCTGTTGGGTATAGTATTTTGATTTTGTTGTTAAAATACCTATCACAGGCACCAGTCTCTCACAAAACATTGTGAAAATCCTTGTATTATGAAATTTGTATGTACCTTTTTTGTGAAGATGTGTTAATAAGATAATATTACGAAATTAGAAATTCTATTTTCCATTTGTATTGATCCGGTTGTTGCTACATCTAATTTCGCAATCCTATCTCAATTACAATGCTTATTTTGAAAATTCATTGCATTCAATAAAAATATTGTTTACTTATTACTTGTATTATTAATAATTTATACTAATTAGTTGTTAAATAATGTATTTTAAGATTATACAGTTTAGTATCTGCCCGATTTCGTTGCAACGATTCGCCATAATTACATGAAAATTGATATTCTGATAATTTGTACATTTTAATACTTGCAACTATCCTAATTAAATCAATCCATACTCGGTTTAAAGTCAACCAACTGTACATGTTAAATTTATAATGTGTAATATGTTTTATGAAATTATTTTAACGTGAACCGATTTTCAACATACAAAATGTTAATTTAAAATAAGAACCAACAACAATTAATAGCAAAACACTGTAATCAAATATTGGCATATACAGACAAGATGAGTAAATCACACTTTATAACATGTTGTAGGATTTTGCCAATCTTATAAGTCATAACACATAAAAATATTAAAACTAACATTACTCTACTTTTAACACTACTCATATCTATATTTTAATGTAATTTATATTAAGTTAAGGTTATTACTATTTAATAACTTTGTTTATTGTAACTGATTCAAGCTACAGTTCTACATTCAAGTATATATTTTTTAATCCAGTCTTATCACGGTTTTTCGTTTTCGTACGTCAAGATAGAAATGGGTAAAGGCTATTTAATACTTGCATACTAATCGAAATATCATTGAATAAATCGTATTCATTTTATTAGGGTATAACCTTTACATGGAAAATTGGATCATCACTTAACAAAAAGCTCTCTAAAATCACATTAGTAAAAAAGGAAATGAAAGTTGTCCACTATTTAGTCTTCTTTCCAATATCTGAATAACAACATACAAAATAATTTTCCAATATAAGCTTTTCATTGAATACCTACTCTGCTATTATTTTAAATGCTGGACTTAACAAAAAAGTCATAGTAAAAAGAGTGCTTTGCGATCGAGTGTTCGTATTCATCATTATTGCGCGTTTATATTTCGCTTGATATAGAAAGGAAAACATTGAATAAGACTGTAGCGAGACTGAACTGTACGGTAAAAACTGATGGTGGATACGTAGACACATATGATTTGCATTGGCAAATTTATTAAATGAGCGGCGTCTTGTTAATAGAAAATTAACTACAATAAAAAATTAATATGGTTAAGAGGAAGTATAAAGCAGTAGGCTGAGGTTACGTATAGTTGACAATATATATCCGGCGGTTGGGCCTCGAGGTGGCCCTGTCCAAGTCCGAGGCCGTCTGTTTTCACGGCCCTCGGAACCGGCCACCTCCAGGGGCCCATATTATGGTAGGAGGGGTCCGCATCGGCGTCGAGCCAACCGTAAAGTATTTGGGTCTCTTGCTCGACAGCCGATGGGACTTTACAGCCCATTTCCGTCGTTTGGCCCCCATTCTTCGGGGCGCTGCAGGTGCGCTCGCGCGCCTGCTGCCCAACCTTGGGGGGCCAAACACCTCCTGCCGGAGGCTGTACGAGGGGGTCGTGCGGTCCATGGCCCTATACGGGGCCCCAGTTTGGGCGGACAACCTGACGGCCCGCAACATCTCGGCGCTTCGTGCACCACAGCGCGCCATGGCCGTCAGGTTCATTAGAGGATACCGCACGATCTCGTTCGAGGCTGCGAGCCTCCTCGCCGGATCGATGCCATGGGACCTGGAAGCGGCGAACCGCTGTCGAGGCGGCAAGGTCCGAGCTCCGTCAGGTCCTAGTGGCGAATTGGAAGGAGCGACTTGTGCACCCCAGTGCCGGGCACGCCACGATCGTGGCGGTAAGTCCCGTTTTTGAGGAGTGGCTGGAGAGGCGGCATGGCGCCCTTACCTTCCGGCTGACACAGGTACTGACTGGCCACGGTTGTTTTGGCCAGTTCCTGTGTCGTATACGCCGGCAAGAGACGCCCGGTTGTCACCACTGCGGCGACTGCCGCGACGTTATAGAGGACACGGCGCTGCACACTTTGGCGGTTTGCCCCGCCTGGGCATCGCAGCGCCGTGAGTTGATCGCGGCAGTCGGATCGGTTGCCCTCTCGCTCCCGGCCGTAGTTCAGTCTATGGTCCGGAGTGAGAGGTCATGGAACGCCGTCGCCTCCTTCTGCGAGGAAGTAATTTCCATCAAGGAGGCGGCGGAGCGGGAGAGGGAGCGCTTAAACCCTCTCCCCAACCGCAGAGCCGGGCGGCGGAGGGCGCGCGACGACCTCCAGCCACCCTGAGGTTTGACCTGGGGGTGGTGGGCTTTGTGGGCATGCCCGTTATAGTTATAAATATATCCAATATTTATATCATTATAAATTGTATCATTAATATACTTCTATAAAGATATTGTAGAGTGATCCAAAACCCGTATTTTCTTTCTTGATTAATAGAAAAAAGTATAAAATATATAAAAGAAAATATGACGACGTACATTTATGTCGTCATATTTTCTTTTATATATTTTATACAACTACTGACCTGGTTTCAGAATCTTGTCGTAACTCTTTAACTTTATACACTTTTATATATTCCTCATGCACGTACATCGGTTTACAAAAATCTTAAACTGGTTTCTCTTTTGAGATAAAAAGGAAGAAATATTTCCCTATCCTCATATCCCTACAGACACTAAGCATACTTCTTAATTGTTACATTTTTACTGTATTCATTCCATCTTTTCTGGAACGCCCAACTTTCACTACCATACGTAAGTGTTGGTATTAATAATCCTTTATGAATAACCAACCGCGTCTTCGTGTTCATTTCACTTCTAATGTTGCTTTCAATGTCTTAATAATTTAGGAAGAATCTTCTCTTATGTATGTATTTCCCATTAATTATAAAATTAAGTGCTATTAAAACATAACTTTCGTATTACTCATGCATGAGGTCATGTGCCATGCATAATAATAATAATTGATTTATTTACTCTTCACAAAAAAGGTACATACAAATTTCATAATACAAGGATTTTCACAATGTTTTGTGAGAGACTGGTGCCTGTGATAGGTATTTTAACACCTGTGTTACGGGTCATCAGGTCCCCACTTTATTGAACATTATTATTTAAATTAATCAGGCGTAGAAAACGCTTAGGTAAAGTTTAAAATTCATACATAAATTAATAGAAAAAACATGCGGAACAGTATTTGGGGACTGCCGATAGAAGTGAAAACTAAGTAACTAGCGTGCGGTGACGATGACGCGAGTTTTACGCTTTTTATTCACCCAAAACATACACATATATACACAGCATACATATAGCTCATGGAAAGCGTTCGGTGACGATAACGCGACTTCCATGATTTTTGTTCACCCAAAAAGTGCTCAACGCGCCGAAATAAGATTTCACTTCAAAAATGCAATTATACATTTTAAGGAAAAAGTACATTAGTATAGTTTATAATTAGGTAACATAGATTAAAATGGCAAATTACATACACTTTCTTAAAATGAACACACATAATATTTATCATATCCTGTAACTCTTGTACCGAAATAAAAGTATAACCTGATCGTTGGTATAAAGAACGCATTTGACTAGTATCCAACGCATGCATTCTCAATCTACAATAACTATCTTTCAAATACGCCAAACAACTATATATATAGATTTAATATCCAAGGTGATACTAAACTTTCCAATCCAATACATTATACAATGTAGTAGTAATCTTTCATTTATTTTTATTGTTTACCTGCTCCTGCCTTAAATGGTGAGTGAATCGCTGGATCTGAAACTACTTCAGCGACCCACCCAGCAGTACCCAATGCAGGCATTAACTACTTACGGGCGAGGAATCTTGGACGACTCCATGGCACTACAAAAAGCGTCTCCCCGATTCAATGGCCTGCGGACGAGATGTAGTAGTAACCCTATAGTAACTCTTGAAATCGGCTCAAAAAAGTTTAACGATCGTGTTAGCACCTGATCACCTTACCATAATTTTTTTCCTACACAGCAAAAGCGCAATAGACCTTAGACCTTTAAATACAATTTTCAAAGCTATGCATCGCAAGGAACGACCCAATCTGTACTTTTTTAAAGGTAAGTCTACGCATCTCACATTTTATCATTGATTACTTAAACAACGCTTGCAATCAACATTTTCGCATATAATTTGCCAACATTGACGAATAGGTTAGTAAATTCCTAAAAAGTCATGAGGTACTCAGGCTTTGTACTAATTATTAGGTACTCCGGCGATATTTATTTATTAATATTAAAAACATTATCAGAAAAATGATAGCCTCTGGACATCAGATGATTCAATAGAGGTAATCTTCTACGACTCCATGATATGTTTTGTAGTCAGAGTAGTAGAATATGGTTTTACTTTTCTCTTACTTTACAAGGCCCGTTTACAGAAGTAGGACAGTTTATGCACGGGGATGCTTTATTAATTATCGTTTCTTAAGCATTAAAATAGTTGTTCGTCATTCGCTTACTCATCGCTGGTGGGCCAAATATCTAAAGTAATTATATAACTATACATATTATAGTTTTTAGATCGATATAAGTGCGTGCTTCGAGTGTGTATGCTGATTTAAAAATAGCGAACCAACGATGCACTACTAACATTGACTAAAATTTTGAGCCAATTATCAGCAAATAAGACAAAAATGCGTAAAACGTACGCGTGATGTAGAATGTATGAAGAGTTCAGCTTAGAGATGTAGGTATAGTGCCACAGAATGCCCATCCGACTTAATGGCAAATTGTATACTATTGGTACTTATTACGCTGTACGGTAATGCGCTCTGCATTCTTGTAAAAGATGATCTATGCGATAATTATGTCACAAACAAGCGCAGCTCAGCAAACAAAACTATGAAAAAAGAACATCAACGACAACCGCCCGGGGCCCGCATGGTAAAAATATATTCCTTAACATCAATAATTATACATGTTTTGACATACTATTGTTTTAGTAGTTAGGTACCTATGTATAACCTGTAGTAAATGAATATAATGTATTACTAAAATTATATTCATATTAGATGTAATGCGAATTATGTGAAGCGCAAACGAGAGCGATTACCTCGCGTGTGTATAAGGTCGAGACAGATATTGACAACTCAACATTTGATGTGCTGGTACGGGGCTAAAAAACCGTTATTTTAAGTGTGAATGAATCAGCTAACCGGACATGGAGACTAATCGCGTAATTCCAAATATATATAGTGCATCTACGCACTCCAGAAGGACGTCTAAATTTAAATTTGAGAATCGGATAAAAAATGTTTAAGTATATATATCATTGAGGTAAATACATTCGGTCAAGTTAAGACATGATCGTTACAATGCTTGTAATAAAAAGTTTAAATTCATTGTAACAAGTATCAAACAACAGCAACGAGACAGGATTCCATTTCGATAAATTTTGAACATTTATGTAGACTTGTTTCTCCACTATGCCGTGGCATACTCTAACTATACTATACTATGCTCTATATGCCATTACTATACAGATTGTGAAATATATGACAATAAAGACGGCGTTTGTAAGTGAGTTGTCAAACACTTCTGTGCTTTATATGTACAGAGCACGGAACACACCAGCCTTGCAAGAGACACGTTACTTTATTTATTACATATCAAGGCCGCCCAATCGTTTTGGAGGTTAGCCATAATTATAACGTGTCAATCGGGTTTCTGCATCGCCAGCAAATCGGTTCTTGAAGCCCCATTTACACGAGTCTTGAAGCGATTGTCGTGCTACCATTGTCTTTCTTGATAATAATATGGCACTTGTTTCGAGAAAACTGCCTCGTGTAAATAGGCATTCGCCTCGCATAACATTTCCTACAAAAACTGACGCTAAATATTTAATAAACACCAATTGAATGCTATCCTTTTATAATATCGGTGATCCGCTATTTGACACACTCGAATGCTCTGGTAGACCAAGGGTCTTAGTTTGGGCAACCTTGTTCTTCACATATGACAACTACAAAGACAATGCAAAACTGACACTTCTCCAATGCTAGTAACACATGGCATAAATATTACTTTGTTCTCTAGAAGAACTACTGCGTACGGATTTCCGTGTTCTGTGGTTCACACGAGCTGCTCCCGTTATGTACTGACAATAGAATGTAATTCTATTTAAAAGTTGGAAATATATATATACATATAACATGCATATATGTATTTTTGGATGTAAACCTATTTAGTTTAAGAACTCCATAAACGTTAGTAGTTATTATCGAGACAATTATAATAATAATAACAATAGTTTTACACCTGCTGCGGATAGTGCCGCTGTAGGTATTCCATCACACCTTTGATTAAAACTCTCGAAGGGCCTCTTCACGTTGGACCCATGTCTCCGTGTAAGCCTCCCAAAGGGCCAGGTATTTTCTAATATAATATGTTAGAAAGTACCTGTGATAAGAGAAACATAATAACGTTTATTTCACAAAAGAAAAGATACATATATTTAACAAATAAACTTACGATAGTTACAGGACAGACGTTGGTAAGATTTACATATCTATGCTGAAATAATGAAAAACCCTGCCTTTTAAACTAGGTGAGACCTGTATCTTAAAAGACAGTGTTCGGCCATACATTAAATACAATATAAGAAAGTACCAAGTAAAGCAAGTGGATTTGTTGCTGCTTTGTGTATTATTATAGATTATTAATATAAATTTGATTTCTTTAGCTGTTAAGATTTTGTTTAAAAACATTACACATATATGTAAATCGCCAAATTAATATAATATAAATATATTCATGTATTATTATGTCAATCGTATTTTATTTCTGCACCTTTCATTGAACTATGTTTATGAACACAAAATTTTTCTGCACATATGTAGCAGCAGTAAGCAAGAGGATTAATGTCACATGGGAAAATTATTTGTGTCATCCATAAATCATTGTTCTGAGTCTATGTGTATTTTGTGTCCGTCAATTGTATGATGTATTAAAAGACCCCGCAGCAACTGGTTTAACGAAGGGCGTAATGAAGGAGGTTGAGCAATCGACTACCGTTCACAATACACACGTATACCAAGTAAGACTATATAGTACTCGACGTAGATATCCAAAAAATACCGACATTAGTTAATTAAAGTATGAAGGGAAAACGCCATATGCCATACGCCTGGCCTGCCTCGCTTCCCTGCCTGATCAAAGCTCATGCGTGTTGTTCCTCAAGTCTTGTAGAGGGAGACACTAGCGACGCGCTTGCTGGTGACAAGAGTATCTTCAAATCATATCCGAATGAGTCTTAGTCATACTCTCTATACGTAAGTGCGTGCTCTGTGTGTTTGACTATGCAAAATAAGAACAGTACTGCACTGCAATATTAGAATTTTATTCTATATACCTATCTATGCAATATTTAAATCTGCATTAAGAATTGTTTGTGACTTATATGTTACTTTTTAAGTTATTATTAAGTTAACTGTAATATGCGTTGCTGTGACTATTATTTCATATGTTATTGATATGTATCTTAGACATAATAAATTTTTACTTTTTAAATCTTATTGAATTAAATAACTGTAACAACAACACACAGTAGCTCATATAAGCAAAATAATATAGCATTGACATTTGGCGATTGAAAAGAGTGGCCATGAGTTTCTTGCCTGCTTCTTCCAATGAAAGCTCTACTCGAACAGGCTTTTTTGCAATGCAAATTTTTTATTTTCTTCTATTTATATTATTATTTTTTTTCATTAATTTAATAGTGAATTGATGTTTCCAAGAATTGTTTGCACATTTTTAAGGAAATAAAGATTTTTGACTTTGACTAATATTTTCTTTACTTGAGAGTTAGGTTAATCATCCGGCCAGGCCTGACAATATCGAAATGGAGGCCGAGTGGTTCCGGCCATGACTCAAATCTGTGATGCGGCGATGCCTAGAGTACCTCGCCATTTTCCAGCCGGGCGTCGGGTGTACTGGTGGTCGGATCACATCGGCCAACTACGCCATTCTTGCGTGGTAGCCCGACGCCAGTACATCCGGCTTCGTAGGAGGCGTCGCCGCCCTCCCGATTTTGTTGCCAGGGAGGCGGAACTGTATGAGGCCTATAGAGCGGCCAAAAACCGGCTCAAAATTGCTATTAAGCGGGCCAAAGATCAGGCCCGCCAAGAGTTTCTCGGGACTCTGGACCGTAACCCCTGGGGGCGTCGATATCTTATGGTCAGAGGCAAGCTTCGCTCCTGGGCGCCCCCCTTGTCCCAGAGTCTCCAGCCCCAATTAGTTGAGGAAGTGGTTGCCGCTCTTTTCCCTTAACGGGCGGAGCACACTCCTCCACCGATGGTTCCACCTTCCATGGCATCCAACGCGGACTTAGACGACGACGTTGTTCCCATAGTGATTCAAGTAGAGTTGCGAGCGGCGGTGGCAAGACTTCGCTCCAAGAACACCGCCCCAGGGCCCGACGGCATTCCAGGACGTGCGTGGGCCCTGGCCTTAGAAGAGCTCGCGCACCGACTAGGAGGGCTCCTCAGCAAGTGCTTAGAGCAGGGCCAGTTTCCACGTCAGTGGAAGATGGGGAAACTGGTCCTGATCAGGAAGGAAGGGCGCCCGGCAGACTCTCCGTCCGCCTACCGGCCCATCGTGTTGCTGGACGAGGTCACTAAATTATTCGAATTCATCATTGTGGAGCGCCTTGTCCAGCGTCTTTCTTCAGTGGGCCCGTATCTGGCGGACAACCAATATGGTTACCGCCGCGTGCGCTCTACTATCGACGCTATTCTGCGCGTGAAGAGCCTGGCGCAGGACGAGTTTAGCTTGGTAACATAATACGTCTATTTTGTATAGAGAATTTCAATAGCTAAATTATTCTGGCTCAGCCAGACTAACATTTAGTTCACATAGATTAATTAAATCGATGATCACTGATCACAATATAACGTCCATTTAAAACTTGCTCAGGCTTAGCATAAAATGGTATCATATAAAGAAGGTCGTGTTTAAATTGTAATTCACATTTACTTCCACCAGTCGCAAATTAGATAGATAAAGATGGCCGCTACGATTTGAACGCGCGGTAACAAACAAATTAAACACGACTCGGAGATCATGTTGTTTTCGCGCGTCGTCGTACGGAGTCGGTCATCTATCTCTAGCAAATTTGTGACCCGGTACAACGGAACGTATCGTTCATTAGGTACTCTTTAAGTTAGTTTAGTAACACAATAAAACTACGCTTTAGTTAGGATCATTTATCATTTTATTAACTGGAGTACATATTTTACATTAGTCGTGGTCAATATTAATTTTAATTCAGTTGGTTATAACATCATTTAAATATAGACGCATTAGATATAAACAAAAAAATTAATGTTCATCTAAAAGCTATAGGACGCTCTTAATACTACAATACCAGTTGCGACATTTTGTATAATAACGATCGACGTAGAATATTGTTTGAATGCAATACAAATCACATATTCACATGACGTGTAAAAAGAAATTCGACGTGCAATAACTCATATCTAAATACATACATATAATTCGTGGTTTTCTATATAGATTGTACTATTATACATTACATAATAAGTTTAAGCTGTTTTTAATAAACAAACAAAAACCATTGTTATAATTTTACGTACCTTTATAACAGCTAAGTATAGCAACTTTACTTATGTGTATGGTACCCATCATGACGAAACATATTGTATAAAAATATCTAATAATTATTGTGGTAATATAAAGTATACCTACTTTGTTAATTTGCGCGTACGCAGCGGTAATGTATGTTTTATGTATCCGACTCTGGTAGAAACTTTCTTGACATTCGTGACAGATGTGACTAGTATAAGTGGCGTTTGGCATCATTCATTATCATTATATTGTTGTTTTTCTCGTTATTTTAATTTTTTTGTGTATCATTTTCACATGCAGTGTTTTGTAGCATAACATAATATTATATTATGCTAATCATTATAGACTATTTACGGTGATATATATATATATATATATATATATACAGGGTGATTTTGAAATCGTGTAATTCCTTTTAACCACGCATTCTACTGGTGATATAGAATAACCCTGACCATATTTTTATTTAATTAGAATTATTTTTTTGAAAAATTATTGTTCCGTTTTTTTTCGTGAAATGGTGTCAGATAGTCAAATGTTAACCAACCGAGGCAATTTTAATTTTTTAATAATTAAAATAAAAAAACATATTAATAATTAATGTCGTAAATAATAACGGGCGGTCCTTTTTATTGCCCCTTATTATTTACGACATCAGTTATTGTTATGTTATTATTTTTAAATTAGTAAAATATTAAGATTGTGTCAGGTGGTTAAAATATGACTATTTGAAATCATTTCATGAAAAGAATCTGTACTCTAATTTTGCTGAAACCATTATTCTAATTAAGAAAAAATATGGCCAGGGTTATTCTATATCACCAGTAGAATGCGTGGTTAAAAGGAATTACACGATTTCAAAATCACCCTGTATATATATATATTACATGTATAAATATAATATAAATATATTGTTATAAGGTTATATTTATTCCATTTTTTCTATGTTTTATTTTCTTAGTATTGGTTTATAATAAATTATTGTTTAGTAGGCCTGCGAGAATACCAGCGTTGTAGTCTATACTGCAACAATAGCTGACGCAGTGCCTTATTTGATCTCCATGTACAGCCTATTTTAAAAATTATGTATGTATTCTTTATACATAATTCAAATAAATCATTTTCTTTTTTTTCTTTCTTCTATTAACTAATGATTGCTGTGGTTACGGGCAAGGCGATATTTAATTTGAGATGAAAGCTTATGCATATTTTATCAAATGTGGCAGTTAGACTAATATTTGTTAGCAGGCCGATATTTTGCATAATTATTATTGTACTGATACTTAGCAATGGCGTATATTGAGACCATGTAATTTAAAATCGGTTGTTGCTTACTACTATTTGGACCATCATACCTTCAAAATAACTCTCATTTAAATAATCTCTCTGTCTTTTCTTAACGGACAGAATCCTAGATAGTACTTACCTCAATAAATACTTACCATTTTCAAGTTTGTAGAAGCCGTAGCGAATCGTACTTACCGAAACTGACAAAGCACCACCACCACAGCTTACGTATATATCGGCTCGTAATATTAATCATAGTTTAACCAAACCAATCTCTCGTCATGGTTAAATCACGACGGGTTCATATTCTGCTTTCATATATTTATATTTATACGTCATTCTTGCTTTAGCATTGATTATCCTCTCTTGTGTTTTAAAATATATTTTATATACCAGACCTACGTCTTCTCAATAGGATTTATCAATATATTGTCAAGCCAAATCCAAAACAAACAAAAATGCAAAGATGTTCGATCTAATTAGGAGTCTGATAGTGATAAAAATAATTCTGTGGCTTAATGCTAAATGTGCAATAGTACATTTCATTTATTATTCATACAAAATAGTATAAAATTTATTTAAATTAATGTTCAAGTGACTATTTTAAAATATATAATTAAGTTTTTAATTTTAAACTTCATTGTCATACTGTTACACACACGGTATAAAAGTTAGATCTTCGTTAGTTACGTGAGAAATAAAAACGTAGTTTCTGAAATGTTGATGTCATACACCGCTGCCTACCAACCACTACTGTGTACCAAAGTATGTATGTATATACAAGATCTTCAGTTTACTTAAGCATTTGTATCTATGTATATGTTCCATTTTAGTATAAGGCCACAGAATCATGGAGTTAGAATTTTGATAATTGTTATTCTCTAGCCTAGAAATGTAACCACAATTAAATTACCTTTAGAATGTAAATATTTCAATGTCATATACAGTGTGCGTTTTTATAAAGTGCACATATGACAATGAGTGAAACTAGGCATCATTTTATCGCTAGGAAAAATAATAAAAATAATATTCTTCGATTTATACCTATTTATATTTTGTTTGGGATACAGGTGTGGTTTTATGTTGTTTTAAAGCTTATTAGATACAGATTAACGTCAATTGATAAAAACTAGGGGCAATGTGAACGTTTTCTTGAGTTTTTTAACAATGTTTAAAAAAACATTGTACGCAACTCAGTTTTGGTCTAAAGTGTTCCTTATTTTTATGCCACCGGTATTTTTTTGGATGTGAATAGTATACTGTCGTTATTGTCTACACATTGCGTAATATTACTGGTTTTGTTTCAACACGATTAACCACCTGGTTCAAAAGTTACAAGGTTTTCTTGGTACAAGGTCCATAACTACTAAAGAAAAATATAAATAGGTATAAATCGAAGAATATTATTTTCCTAGCGATAAAATGATGTCTAGTTTCACTCATTTTCATATGTGCACTTTATGAAAACTCACACTGTATAATATAGAGGGGTGTGAACGTTTAGATTTAGAAATCCCTCTGGTGTCGCACCCGTTTAACTGCTGTCAAAGGTGTGTAAACCTGATGTAGTACTTACCTATTTCAGCTTTATAAATATTTCACGAACTTTCAGGTATCTGAAAGTTCAGCGTGTAACTGATTGGTGTGGAAATATTTAAGGTTTGTACGGTGATTTACCACAATACAGTTAGTTTACCATATTTCAATGAAATATAATTATGGTCTCTAAATAGTAATAATAGTTGTCATAATGACTTTGGAAATACATTCCATATTCGAGATTAAATATTTACATGTTAAATAAAATTATGAGAATGTGATAACTACAACTCCGAAATATGTTCACACATTTCTTTTCTTCTTTATATTTCTCTTTAATGGTGTACCAATTTATATACGAGGAAGGATATCTAGGTCCGTGGTGTTACCTCTAATTCTAAGGCTATTTAGGTTTACCGACGGTTGTGGAATAGTCAGCCCATAAAAGTTTCCGTTGACGTAATGCCTTCAACAGACTTTAAACATTTTCTAAAGGGCTGATTGAACTAGAACACAGAATGGCATTCTTAGAAATAGCTTATATATATATGTTAGCACATTGCCTCTAAAATGCATTATAGGCAAAAGTTAGATAGATCATCTAATTGTGTCGGTCTGATGTTTTTCAATTTAAAAGCAAAATTAAATAGTGTGTGTCCTAAGGGAAATGACTAACATCCGGCGCGTGTGTCGCGTATACAAAGCTATAGGTGTAACCGGCGTCTGGCGGCCAGTCGCGTGTGTGTCACATCACAAATTTTAAAACCAGACGATTTTATTATCGTCCCCTCGTTACAATGTATACGTGTAACACCTATGTTGTAGCAGACCGTTAGTATTGATGGTCGATAAACCATACTTTCAATCGCGCTTAGCCGAATTTAGTAGTTAGTGTTGTTTCAGTTAGGTATATGTTTTAAAATATTCTCATTGAAACGGTTGATTTGTGGGTTCCCAATAACATTATTGTATAATTTTTTTAATAATATTCCGTAGAATTATCAACGTAACGTACATACGTTACGTTGATAATTCTACGGAATATTTATAATTTAATATAAACATTCTTGTACAATATGCTAGTCTGTAATGTTAATATTATATACAACAAGTAGTAAAATTATAATAATAGTTATATACAGGTAATTTATATAGATTTTTTAATAGGAAGCGGATCAACACATTTTCGAAGATAAGTAAGAAGAAGCAATGGTCAACAAGACGGACAGAGCTTTCGTTCACAGGTAATCCACCTTGTTCCTGTTTTTTGATGTCATGGGTGTATATCCATACTGTTTTAAATACTTTTGTGTTTTATAGATGTAGATCTATAAAACACAAAAGTATTTAAAACAGTTGTTTTATATTGTTTTATCGGTTAATTTTTCACAATATTCAAATATACGTTACTAACCTGCGTCATCGTCTACGGGCAGAGGACCGACGGTGCCAAAGAATCTTTTGTCTAGCAGTTGCAGTAGTTGTAAAGCGCTCTCGTGAACAGGGGCTCTGGGGCACCCAGTACACATGAGGGTCACATTGATGATTGCCGTGTAATGGTCGCACGGATACTCCCTGTGGACAAATGCAAAGATAATTTATGACTGAATATGGTTAAGCAATATTTACGAAATAATATTAGTTAAACGGCAAAAACAGAAAACAATGATACACTAACATCACAACACAAGGACGATGTAATGTCAAAATCCGCAATATCTTCAATAAAAAAATACTGCTTCGTTCGTTTCGTGACATATTATTGCTTACTTGGCCGTTTAATACTAAATTTCGGCACTTTAAAATTAATCGATCAAATAAGCAGCAATAGCCTAGTGGGAAACTGTTGGAGACAGAAACACCAATAATTAAATTATGTTCAGGTACTTTGAAATAACTACACTGGAACATTGAGACAATTACCATCTTAGTCTCCCCGTGACCATGGCTGCTGAAAAGCACCCGAAACGTCGGGGAAAGTGTAAACCAAAAATAAATAGATTTTAATAGTTTAAATAATTTTATTAGCTTATAAATTAGTCAAATAAAATCAATAGTAGTAGTAGAGTGATATTTTCAAAATTTTGTAATACAGTGATAAATAAACAACGCGATAAAATCCGTATATAGTAGTTTAATTTCAATAACCGTTAAAAGTTATTCGGAAGGGTTATTATTCAGTCAACGACTACTTACGAGGGTGCGTTTTTAAGTTCGCGGAATGGAATAGAAGGGGATGAAATAATATTACAAAATTATTTTTCCTTTTCAATATATTCACCTGAAACCCTAATACATTTCTCAGATCTATGAATTAACTTATGAATACCTTCATAAAAAAATGTTTTGTCTTTCTCTGATAAATACGCCGAAACTGCATCCTTCACTTCTTCATCGGTTGAAAATTTCTTTCCTCGAAGCTCTTTTTTCAGATTTGGAAAGAGATAATAGTCGCTGGGAGCCAAGTCTGGGCTATAAGGTGGGTGATCAATGATATCGAAGCCCACCTTGTGCAAAGCAGCCAACGCAACTCGACTCTTGTGAACAGGAGCATTGTCGTGCAAGAGCAGGACACCTTTGGTCAATTTTCCTAAAATTTTTTCTTTTTTCTCAAAGAGGCAATCAGCCTCTTTTAACTGCTCTAAAATTGAAGCGTAGTGTTCTCCGGTTATGGAAACACCTTTTTCTTTGTAATCAACCAACAAAATTCCTTCTGTGTCCCAAAAAACTGTCGCCATGAGCTTTCCCGCCGATTGCGACACCTTGAATTTCTTAGGCGGTGGTGTACCCTTTTTATGCCACTGCATGGAATCTTGTTTAGACTTAGGTTCACAGTGATGAACCCAAGTTTCATCCCCAGTAACAATTCGCTCCAAAAAACCATCCTTGTCTTCATTACACTGGCTCAAAAACGCACGCGAACACTCGACGCGCTTCTGTTTTTGAGGCGGTGTGAGCATTCTAGGCACCCATCTTGCACTGACTTTTGTCATGCCGGGATGATCATGGAGAACCTTGAAAATGGTCGTTTCAGATACTCCAACCATCTCTGCGATTTGTTTTTTCTTCAAACGTGCATCCTCCAATATTAATTTTTCGATTTTTTCGATAAGATCTGGAGTGGTGACCTCAACAGACCGCCCAGGCCGGGAATCGTCTTCAATTGATTCCCTGCCTTGCTTAAAGAGGTTGTGCCACTTGTATACCATGGTTTTTCCTGGACAAGAGTCCCCGTATACAGATGACATCTCTTCCAAAATGGTTTGAACATTTTTTCCTTGCTTGGTAAGGAACTTTATAACGGCGCGGAACTCGATTTTCTCCATACTTCACAATTTCTTCCAGATTGAGTTGCTTGAGGGACGATAGTTCAAAGACTAATGACCTCATTATGATAATACTCGGTATATATACTAATTATTAGTTGCTAAACACGTTAGTGACTAAACAAGCACCCCCACCACCTTCCATACCCTCCATTCCGCGAACTTAAAAACGCACCCTCGTAAAAGACAAAAACTTGCTGTTGCTTGTTGCATACAGGATTCAAAGATCTGTATTATTTATAAGTCAATTTAGTAATGTAGAGGTACCTCTTCATTATTTGTGATGTTAACAAGTATCTTGTTTCTTAATATGATTTTTATTGAAGAATATAAATCCACTACCGCATTTAGTCACGGACTGCCTTTGCATTGTCACAAAGTGTAGGTGTATACGCCATCATGCCATCCTACTGTTTATTTTAGATTTATATTAAAACATACCTACTTTAGCCCAAATTATTTCATCTCTATAATATTATTAAGTTATTATTGTTATTATACTTAAATTTTTTTATAGTCAGTAGTATATGGCATAATGGCTGCAACACCTTGTTAATCTGATTTGTGAAATACTGAAATTATATTTAATTGGCGATTTGAAAGCATGGCCGTGAGTTTCTAGCAATTTCTTCTCATAGGCCTTTGCCTAAACCTAGCAACTAACCTAAATGTAGCTTCAGTAACTTAGTAAACTCACTAACCTATATATTTTAACGTTCACAAGTGTTACTTTGTGACCTAAATGAATAAATGATTTTTGACTTTGACTTTGACTCCCGAGTCAAAGTCGTAAACAACGGACACAAAACTCATTCAGACTTTTGTGTTCGTTGTTTGAATGTTTGTAAAGACAATACAGGAATTATTCCTAGTGCGGGAGTTGTCTTTTTTAACAGAATAAAAAATAGGCGATCATGTATATTGGGACATACCAACCGAGACAAACTAAAAAAATGTTTTCTCATATTCGGGTTACAAATTACTAGTATTCTTGTTAACACCTCTTACGCTCCTCTTACGTTATGGGGGTTAAAGTAATGTAGTGTTTACATAGAAGTATGCAGTAACATTCACAAAGCTCACAATTTTTTTAGTTCTTACCTACTCGAAACTTCATTGTTCGTATAATCCGTCCTTTTTCTATCTCTACAAATGTAAATAAGTAATTAAATTACACTGAAAGTGCACTCAGGGTCATTGATAAATGTAAATATTTCATAGCAACAAGTTCTAGTTAAAATCATACTTATCCACGTAAGAGACTAAATCTCTTTAATATTTCTCTTTTAATCTATTTAATATAAGACGGGTTGAGACGGCATAAACAACTTATATTAACGCCGCAAAATGGAAATTACAGTAATGGACAAATTTAGAGGAACGCAAAAATAAAAGTGTGTATTATACAAAATATCATGGATACTTGTGAAAATTAAGTACAATAATTCGGATTTTGCTTATTATTCGGTAATATAAAATTGCTTACGTCGAAAAACAAACGAAGGAGTTAAAAATAATCAAACTTAGACAGGCAGGTAACATTTTTGTGCCTAATATATTTTTTCTTAATGGTTTAGATAAGATGGCCATAATCAGTGTTACTAAGTGTTGGCCCGTCGAACTCGGAGACTGCTTCCAGTCTCCAAGGCATATACCTAGTCATGTTAAACAATATGTTTGGCGAGTTTCAAATGTAATTAGCCTTAAGGTATTTTTCTGATGATAATAAAAAAAAAAAAAAAAAAAAAATGTTATAAAAAAAATATTGAGTAATTGCGTCAATACATATTGTAATGCGTTTTTAAGTTAATTCAAATTAGACGGAGCAGATTTGCTTATTTTAATGAGTATTCCAAACTTATCATATACACATGTTCTATGCGTATTAAGTCGGACGAACGAACTGACTATCCGATTACGTCGTTAAACATTTCGCAGGTATTCAACACCTATGGCCGCAGTATGAAGGCGTAATTTATCATGTATAAAACAAATCCATCTTCTATGTAAGAGGAAAATGGCACTACAATCACTGTTACAGTTTACCACAGAATAAATATGTTACTAACGTACTGTTACTGCTATTGCGCTAAAGAGGTTACTAGCAAATTGAGTGGGGTTTAGATCTGTCATTTTTAGTTTTTTAGCGGTATTTAAACAAGGCGTAAATTGAAAGTCAAATCCTAAAGACGTAAAATAATTTGCAGTATGACACATTAAACGCAATAAAGACATAAAAACTAATTAGAAACAAAAAAATAAACTCGGTAGAATATGTATTAAGTATACAGCGCTCTGTCCATTTCTGCATTATACTGTGCATAAGATGCTTGCAGCGGTAGAACTTCTTTATTGCGTCAGTGTCGCGTAAGATGAAACAATCAACAATCGTAGGAATTGTTTTATCCTAACTAATATTATAAATGCGAATGTAAGTTTGTTTGTTACGCTTTTATGTCTGAACTACTCGGCTGTCATCATGAAATACATACACGTTATTGGGGCGACAGTTTAAGACATAGGGTACCTTCATCCAAATATGGACTGTTAGCTAATCTACATTTACGCGAGTGAAACCGCTGGTAAAATCTAGTATGTAATAAAATACTATGCGGTAATCGCTATGCGTTCAGTACACCGTAGGACGCATATACGGACCCAAAGGTTTATATTACTACGCTCATATATAACTAAAAGGTGGATAATGAGTATCACGGATCACAGAATATTTTCAGTGGTCATCTAGCCGCACGGAGTTTTGTTGTTTCGGTATCTACTTTGTGTAATCAAGGGCACAGCGCACGTCAGCACATATAATATAATAATTAGTGTAGGGTGAACGCAAGAGTGCTCATCGATGGTCATTCCGAGCCTGGGTATTACTTGTCTCTGTTGCTTTAAGTTTTGAAGAGCCCGCCGCGGCACAATCTTTCCTGGTGTCAGATCCGACAAAGACATATGTAACTTACGTAGTCACGGGTAGCAAATAGCTGTTTTGTAGAATAGACTACTAGCTACTAAGCTTATAGATATGAGCTAATAACTAAATATTTATAAATATAGTATATAGGTATAAATATAGTAAAGTAAAATATAGTAATAGGTACCTATTTTATTAAATAACACTACTTAAACATGCATGTGCCGTATATACTTAAAAAATGCTTGTACAAATACCATAAGTGCATACCCAAACTAAAAGCAAGTTATAGATGGATAATATTATCTTCTGTTTACTATCTATCTATGTTATGCACTGAAATTAAAATACTATATACGGATTTTATCGCGTTGTTTATTTGACACTCTTTTACATAATTAAGAAACTGTTACACTACATACTACTACTATTAAACTTTACTAATTTTGAAGCTAATTAAATTATTAAAACTATTATATCTGTTTTGATTTAGTTTTACACTTTCCCTGACGTTTCGGTTGCTTTTCAGCAGCCATGGTCACGGGGAGACTAAGATGGTAGTTGTCTCAATGTTCCAGTGTAGTTATTTCAAAGTACCCGAACATAATTTAATCTTTTGTGTTTCTATTTACGCAGAATGAGCTCAAAGTATCATGAAGTCTGGCTGTGGTTTGCTTCTTCTTGGATTTCACTATTTGAATTACTGGATCCCAAGCTGGTGGTACATTCCAACCATCTCCTCTATTGAAATTGGGATGTTTTTTGATTTCAATAGCCTCTCAAAAGCCTCTACTAAATACTTTATGGTGTCGCATGCGGTGACAAACGTAGTTTTGGTAGATCATTCTTTGCCCGTAGGTAACAAAGTATTTTTTGTCCCCGCCTGCAGCACCATAAAGTATTTAGTTTAACTAACGAGAAGATATACAGGTACAAGGTAACAAGGTACACACTCAGACACAAAACAAGACTCAACCTACCATCGTCCCGCTTAAAATTACATTCTACAAGTCCTCTGGTAATGTCAATAAAAATATACAATGTGCTACCAGAAACAATAAGAAAAGAAAAAAACTCCATTTATTCGTAAATAAATTAAAAAAGTTATTATTATAAAAATCCTACTATAGTGTCGACGAATATTTAAGTGATAAATCTCTAAAACTTGAAAATAAAGTCTTTTGTAATTTAAATTCTGATGTTAATGTTATGTCTATGTTTTTAGAATAAGTTGGATTGTTATAAGATACTTAAATGATAAGTCCTCTCCACATTTATTTATTATATCTTTTGCTGTGCCCGACAGGGTCCACGATTGTTACCTACCAAATAAATGTTTACCACCTAAGCCTACATTGTGGAATGCAATAAAGAATTGAGTAATTGAGTAATTGAATTTGAATATACATATGTAGTTATTTCATTATTTGATAAAGTAAGCTTAGAAATCAATGCATTAGACAGTCGAATTTTATATAGATTTTGTGATACTTGTTTTTCTCTTTTCAGTTCATTACTTTTAAGCAGTCGGGTTTTTTGTTTTTATAATAATAATTTTATTTCAGACTTTTTAGTTTTAATAATCGAGTTTTATTTTAATATATAACTAAGTACAGGCAATGTAATTCCTGAGTTCCTGACTTTAATAGATTCTTGCTAGAAAATGATACTTCGGGCGTACCGATATATAATTGGTACGCTTTTTGACAATTTGTGTTAAAACAGTAATATAAACGTGATATAATACATATATTTTTAAAATGGTCATTTCATTTGATACCCATATTGCTAAGGTAAGAAAAAATTAAAACAAACTCTCGCCCTTTTTTTAATCAGCGGGCGCCAATTTGAAAATTTATATAGCCTATGTCACTACCACAAATCTGATGAATTCAACGACACCTCATATGTCAAAAATAGTCCAGCCGTTTGGGCTGTAGGGCGTGCCAAAGAAATGGACATACATACCCACATACATACATACATACGCTCGAAAAACATTACCCTCCTTCTGACGCAGTCGGGTAATAAAGCAAGCAATCATAGGTTATAGTAATCGTTAACCATCGAACATTGCGCTTATTTGAAGACTTGATATAGAACAAGGCGTGAAATAAGCGCAAGAAATACAAACAGGAAAGATTTGTATTTTTGTTTGTAATTAATAAATTTGGAACTACGGATTTTAAAAATCTCTCACCACTGGAACTCACACATCGCACCGCAAGCTACGAGAACGGAACAATATATGTATTATGTAAATAAATGAACAAAATGGATATAACCTCGACAGATAGGTAAATTATAAAATTTAATTTTAAATGCCGTAAATATCAAGTGTAGTCATTTGCAAACCACGGCCATTGCAAACCGGTCAAGGATTCAATCAATTTCAGGAATCCATCCTAACGTACTTTTATGGCGGATAATATTTCAATTTAGTGTCCTGGCACACTTTTATATCAACAAATTGATCAAGTGATCAGTACTACTATCTTTCTAACCTCGAGCTACTATTGAGATTTTCAACAGTAATTTTGTTGGCTCGACCAAGGAATCGAACGCGAGACCGCGTGCACAGAAGTCGCATTCACTGTCGCTACGCCGCCAAGGCAGTTCGATTATACGATACGATAATACGATGAAGGAACGTATTAATTATAGGACACATATGTATAAATAGAGCGCATATTAAAAAATGAGCTTCATTAATATAATTCGTTAAACTTATTAACGCTTATTGTTTATCTTTGTGTGCTTAAAGAACCGAAAACTGCTTAAAACGTCTAGCACACAAAGGTTAACGCAATGCATATTCGCATCTAAAACCAGAATAACTGTTATAAATGTAAAGATTAAAATTATGTAGTCCAAAAGATTTTCATTAAAATTGGCTAGAACAACATGAAAAAGCTATAAGAACGACTGCCTCTTTTAAGAATTTATATCTGTAGGTATATGTATGTTTCTTCTTTAAAACTCGAGGATGGGTAGACCGCTCTCAATAAAACCATATTAATTTACAACTGTGGCTTTAACTTAAAACTGAGTCCTCAATATGTTGATTAGTTCCTAAGATGCAGCTTGCCCTTTTTATTTAGGCGAGTAAATCTGCTGGGCAAAGCTACTATACTACATTTTATAGGTATACCGTATACGGTGGAGTAGTGGTTAGTGTAACCGACTGCCACGCCTGAGGTCGCGGGTTCGATTCCCGCTCAAGTCAAACATTTGTGTGCATGAACATGGATGTATGTCTTGGTCTGGGTGTTTCTATGTATAATATGTGCATATTTACAAAAAAAAAAGTATATATGTATGTATGTTTATCCATTGTCTAGTACCCATAGTACAGGCTCTGCTTAGTTTGGGCTACATGGTGTTGTGTGTATGTAGTAGAATATTATTATTATTATTATTATATATGTATATTTTCACAGCGGCAGCAATTATAATGCAACAGTATTCCTTTAATTATATAATTATAAAAGTGTGAATGGAGTAGGTATGAAGGGTATAGAGCTATAGAGAAATCATACGTAAAGAAAAATGGAAGTTGAGTATCAATCCAATTTACCATGCAATGACAACTAACTTGAATGATCCACGTAAGGCACTAACAAAATAAAAACGGAGGGGGTATTAAGATCGCAACAAGTGAAAATCCCTAATACATATGTAGTATGTTTTACAAAAACCAGAGACCGAACAAAATAAACATAGTTTGTTGTTGCTTCTAAGTGCTGTATTCTGGACTACATTCGGAACATAATTACCACAGCAATTTTCGACATTTTAATTTCTGTAGTATATGTATACTTAATTTTACTTTCACAATGTCTGTGTGAAAGTAAAATTAAGTATACATAATATAAGCGAATGTTTCCCTTATTAATTCGACTCACTGTAAACTGTGTCCATTCGTAGAGAAATGAAATTATATTTGTTTTTAACATTCAATGCAATTATGTTAACTATGTGTTCAGCAATGTAAATGATGAAATGTGATATAAATACATACGTAATGCAATAGTTCGAATCATGTGACGCTAACCAGTTGACGCCTATCGTTGTATCTAGTTACAAACAGTAAGTTATTTTTTAATTTGCCTTACGGACACCGTTTACGATATAACCGTTTATATCGTAAACGCAACTTATCCTAAACGTAAATTTACTAGGATAGATTTATATAACGGGGCTGTTCGGATTACCTGCGAAGGCATACTTAAGGCGCATTATGCGAAGGCTTACTTTAAGAGAGTCCGCAAACTGCAGATTTTGGATCACCCGATAGTTTGATCGAGTTTGGCTGTTAAGCGCGCACACTGGCCCAACTAAACAGTCGGGTCTGTGATGAGTGCGCATACTAGACAACAATCGGCCGACAACTCTCGGACGATTTGCTATTTAGTTTGAAATCGGCTTTTGACGAGACTGGTCGCATAATGAAAGTTACACAATTCTCCAGAAGTGTTATTATTGCTTTTATACAACGGAGGAG